>JACEFZ010027443.1:0-171048 GCA_014155875.1 Cepaea nemoralis | reverse complement strand
GGAGTTATTGAACGTGCATCCGAAGCAAAAACGAAGTCGTGTGGCGACGGCCACAGGCAGCAGAAGTCTGTGCGGGCTGGAATCATCACATATCTGATTAGTTCTACCATGGGACATGGTAATGGGGTAGTTGATTTAGTTGTATTCGGGAAGTAAGTCTTGATAATGATGCCGAATGAGCTTTTCGTTGTTAACGAGAACTCAGCAGGATAGAGATAGTTGATGTCAGTGAGAGGAGGTTACGAAAGGAAGTGGAAGCAAGTGTGAGTGAAATGTCGGTTTTATTTAACAGTTACGCAGCGCACTAATGAATGTATGCGGGTAGCTGTCGTCCGGGTCGTGTAGGGATAAGTGGTTAAATTTGAATTTGTAACTGTTAGCGTTGTGTATCACTACTATTACGCATACTCGATGCCATATTGCGTGGACTTAAGTGAATCACTTCAGTGTTATGTACTGAGGACTAATATTTATCTCTGTGCTGATCGTCAGTGGACTGTAGCATACTGAGCATCCTTGTTGAGGTTGTAGGTCATAAGTGAGCAGATGCTGCATTCGTAGTGATGATGGAGGCTTATGTAATAGTACAGTCGTAATCTCATGATAGTACTTACCTATTACAGTGAAGGGACAACAAGGGCTGGCCTTGTGTGGTACGGTACAGGTGTGTCACGGTCGTTATGAATGATGATTGTTCTGTGATAACACTGAATTTAAATTAACTAAAAACTACAGCAGTTTAAAAAGAGCAATAGACGGGGAATATATTATTGCATACATTTACTAAATTATTGCTGTGAAAAACACTTGGAGGAACTCGTTGAGTCCACCAAAGTATTACTATTGACTCTTAATGAACTGTTTTTTTTAAGCTGGTCTCCCTGGCCAAGGTGTTATCCGACATTGAAAAACAGCAGCTGCGAGAATCGGTAGTGTTTGTGCAGCGCTGGTAACTTATGGTGATATGTGAGCCGCGTTCAGAAAGTAATGACGTACTACTGAATGTAAAACTTGCCTAGTACATCACAACAGCAGCTGAAAATGCTGGTGATGACTTCAACATCCTATAAGGGATATGCAACATTAAAAAAAAAAAAAGTTTTCCTGTATTTGAATATTTTAATGAAGGATTGAGGAGTGCAGATTCTCCTTCAGGAGACTCGGGATTCGAATCCTTGGTAAGTATGGAGTTTTTTTTTTTCTGTCGGCAAAAAGAAAATCCTACCTGCACAGTTGGCGGCGACTGCACTAGCCAGGGCGGCCTTAATCCTCAGGCTCATGACCCCTCTGCCATACACAGCAAGGTACTAGAGTGGCATTAAATGACAGTTTGTTTGACAGACATTGAGGATTTGTGTCTCCCGCTTAAAGTTTCTCTGTTACTAACAGTTTTGAGGATCAGCTAGTTGCTAGTTATTATTTTAAAACTGTGTTGATTTTCACTTCACTCACTGGCACACGTTCGTTTGACGATGGTAGAGGTTACATTGTGTTTTGAACACACACAAAGGCATAATAACCTCTCCATAGCACAAAGCCGGGCTGAGTATTGAGTTATACACAGTTTAAGAGGTCAGCTGAGCGATAGATCAAGCGCTAATTTCCTAAGCATCTGGTGTGTAGATTTTGAGGTAGCAGATTCAGCCCCTACACCGGGCAGTTGGACTAAAATGTTGGCTTCTTGTCCTTGACTTGGGGACATACATTACAAGTACCTCTGAAGTCAGAATTGGTTCACCTGATGGAGGAGGGCACTGGTAATGAGGAAAGCCAATCCACACGCAAAAATGAGTCTATTGCACTTGAAGTAGTAACACGTGAATGGACTACGCTTCAGTACATAGCAAGAGAACGAAAATAAAAAATACAGACATATTTGTAAATCGTATCCAGGAAACATAACGCAAAGAGATTCTTAACAGATTACTGGCACATATACTGATTTGTATTCAGTGCATTCTGGCTCACATACTGACCTCTAGTTAGTGATTACTGGCACACATACTGACCTCTAGTCAGTCATTACTGACACACATACTGACACACATACTGACCTCTAGTCAGTGATTACTGACACACATACTGACCTATAGTCAGTCATTACTGACACACATACTGACCTCTAGTCAGTCATTACTGACACAAATACTGACACTGACCTCTAGTCAGTCATTACTGGCACAAATACTGACACATACTGACCTCTAGTCAGTGATTACTGGCACAAATACTGACATATACTGACCTCTTGTCAGTCATTACTGGCGTAAATACTGACACACATACTGACCTCTAGTCAGTGATTACTGGCACAAATACTGACAAACATACTGACCTCTGATAATGAAGTGGGACAATATCAACCTATTAAGAGAAGTGTTAGGCAGGGATGTGTAATGTCTCCAGATTTTTTTTTCCCTATACAGTAAAAATATTTTCAGAAATGTAGAAGATATAAATGGAATCAGCATTGGAGGAAGAAACATCAATAACATTAGATATGCAGATGATACAGTATTGATTACAGACAATGCACAGGATCTGCAACAATTAGTAGATGTGGTTGTTGTATATAGTGAGCAGCTGGGGTTGGAATTAAATTGTAAGAAGACACAGGTTATGGTCGTCACTAGGAAGAACGATGTACCACAATGTAATATACAAGTAAATGGGAATATTCTTCAACAAGTGAATCAACAAAATTATCTCGGAACAGTCATAACATCTGATGGGAGATGCCTTGAAGAGATTAGAACAACAATCGCCATGGCGAAAGTAGCCTTTAGCAAGATGAAAAACATTCTGACCAATAAAAAGATGTCAATTGAAATGAGAAAAAGAGTGTTGAAGGGGTACATAGAGCCTGTTCTTTTGTATTGATGTGAAACTTGGACAATGTGCAGTCAAGCTGAAAAACATTTGATGGCTGCAGAAATGTGGTTTCTGAAGAAAATGCAAAGAGTACCATGGACAGACAGAAACACCAATGACCAATTACTACAGGAGACAAATGAAAATAGTAAACTGGTTAGAGAAATTAGATGAAGACAGTCACAATTTTTTGGACATGTTATGAGAAGAAATGGATTGGGGAACTTATTGACAACTGGCAAGATCGAGGGGAACAGACCAAGAGGAAGACCGAGAGGAAAATACCTGGATAGCTTGGCCACGTGGCATGGATGAGACAGGAACACTGAGCTGATCCACGACTCTGGTGATCGGATGAAATGGTGAGTCATGACCGCCCACGCTTTCCGGCATGGTACATTATTGATTGATTGATACTGACCTCTAGTCAGTGATTACTGGCACAAATACTGACCTCTAGTCTAGTGATTGCTGGCACAGATACTGACCTCTAGTCAGTGATTACTGGCACAAATACTGACTTCTAGTCAGTCTTTACTGGCACAAATACTGACCTCTAGTCAGTGATTACTGGCACAAATACTGACCTCTAGTCAAGTGATTACTGGCACAAATACTGACCTCTAGTCAGTGATTACTAGCACACATACTGACACACATACTGACCTCTAGTCAGTGATTATTGACACACATACTGACCTCTAGTCAGTGATTACTGACACACATACTGACACATAATGACCTCTAGTCAGTCATTACAGACACACATACAGACACACATACTGATACACATACTGACACATAATGACCTCTAGTCAGTCATTACAGACACACATACAGACACACATACTGATACACATACTGACACACATACTGACACATAATGACCTCTAGTCAGTCATTACAGACAAACATACACACACACACACTGATACACATACTGACACACATACACACACACATACTGACTTCTAGTCAGTCATTACTAGCACACATACTGACACTCATACTGACCTCTAGTCAGTGCATACTGGCTCACATTCTGATCTGTAGTAAAATATTATTGATACACATACTGATCTGTAGTAAAATATTATTGATACACATACTGATCTGTAGTAAAATATTATTGATACACATGCTGATCTGTAGTAAAATATTATTGATACACATGCTGATCTGTAGTAAAATATTATTGATACACATACTGATCTGTAGTAAAATATTATTGATACACATATTGATCTGTTGTGAAAGATTACTGGCACACATACTGACCTCTAGTCAGTGCATACTGGCTCACATACTGATCTGTAGTAAAAGATTACTGACACACATACTGATCTGTAGTAAAAGATTACTGACACACATATTGATCTGTAGTAAAAGATTACTGACACACCTATTGATGTGTAGTAACAGATTATGTCACACATACTGACCTGTTGTCAGTGATTTCAGGTAAAAATGCTGGCCCCTAGCAACAGGTTACTAGCACAAATACTGACCTCTGGTAATAGTTTGCTGGCACAAATGCCAGTCCAAGGTAAAGGTTACGGGCACAAATATTAGTCACAGTAACACATGCTTGAAAATATCAGCCACCCATAGTTGAGATAATAACAAAAACATGGGGAAAGATGACACAAGACACAATAAGCCAGATAGGCTAGTTACACTAGTTTTCTATAGTAATGGACAACTAACTATAGGCACATCCATTCAAACTGTCAGCAGACTCATTCTTTCACTGCAGATCAAATAGATAATCCCATGTCATAGAGGTATGAAGTGCTAGGCCATCACACATGTTAAGCCCTGACATAATGTGGAAAGATTACTAGTTTCTCTGCTTGCCGTCTTGTCTTCCCAAACAAAATTTGAGAAAATTCAGAAACAATATCTAGTGCCCATTTTCAAATTCACGCTGAACTCAGAGTTGTCTTCGTCTTCTTATTTTGCCGTTCATATTCTTTGTGATTTCCAACTGCCATGGGGTATTTAATGTGAGCAACTTGCACATAGGACCTCCTTTTCTTTGTTGTGTTTATCAGAGAAGGCTAGGTGTCTGATCTCACTACCCAAGAGATCCAGGGATGCATGTCCTATATTTAGAAACCATTAGTTATTGAAACAATTCCCAGCCCAACTACTGCAACACACGTTGTGTTCATTATGGATTCAAAGAATGTGCTTAGCAAGGTGGAGAAAGGAATGTTTCATGTGGAATGGCTCTCATCGCTTTAGAGGTCACAGATTGTGAGAATTGTATGAATATTTTGCCTTGGCCATGTGTACAGGGGAATGAACAGGCTGATAGGCTAGCAGGGAATGCACCTCTTGGTGGTATCTTGCTTATAGGACAAGGGGGAGGTGGTTGTGCGCTTGTGGGACCAGGTGGAGAAGGCAGAGGAACAGATTGAAAACCCAAATGTGGAAAGAATGAGATTGCGTGGGATCGGCAGGGGTTCTGGAAGAATCTCAAAACAGAGAGGGAAGACCAGGAGAACTTTTAATCAGATAGCGGTGGGAACGATTAGTAGTATGACTCTTCGCTGGCTGTTGAATGAAGGGACTGAGCACGTATGGGAATGTCCTGAGTGCAGTGATGTCGATTCTTAACTCAACTCAACTCAACATTCCCAGCCCATTGCTGAGATCAAACCTTGAACCTACTGAGCCTGAGGTGAACGCCACTACCTCTCAGTCAAGGCTGCGTGTGTATCATGTAACATCTACTTGCTCCCCCACCTTGTGTATCATCTCATGTCTACTTTCCCCCACCTTGTGTATCATCTCATGTCTACTTGCTCCCCCACCTTGTGTATCATCCCATGTCTACTTGCTCCTCCACCTTGTGTATCATCTCATGTCTACTTGCTCCCCCACCTTGTGTATCATCCCAAGTCTACTTGCTCCCCCACCTTGTGTATCATCTCATGTCTACTTGCTCCCCCATCTTGTGTATCATCCCATGTCTACTTGCTCCCCCACCTTGTGTATCATCCCATGTCTACTTGCTCCCCCACCTTGTGTATCATCCCATGTCTATTTGCTCCCCCACCTTGTGTATCATCCCAAGTCTACTTGCTCCCCCACCTTGTGTATCATCCCATGTCTACTTGCTTCCCAACTGTGTAGGCTATTCCTCATTATAAACTGGCTTATCAATTTATCAAATCTGTATTTTTACTTGTTGACATACTTGCCTCATTTTAATTTTGAAATTTCTGTTTGTTCTCTGACTAAGCTTTGATAAACAAAGTGCATGTATTTTTGTGTTTATTTAATCTGTGTGCTTCTGTGTATTTATATTTACTTATTGATCCTGTGACATTTTGTCTCTCTCTTTTTAGCAAATTGCTGTACAATTAGTAGTGATATTTATAGATGTTTATATTTTGTTACTTTCTTCTCTGAAGCTTTTTTATTTTTTATTTTTGTGGCCTTAAATGTAGGAGTTTCAAAATGTCAGTATGTTCTGGGCAGTCAGTTAAGGTTTAATAGATTTTAATAATAAAAACATAAAACTGAAGATTTAACTTCAACTAAGGTTGGATTCTTTTTTAGTGCATGAATAGTGACAAATGTGTTATGTTTGAAAAAATAATGCTCACAGTCCTTTTAGTGTAGTGATTGCTGTTGTCTTTGTGAGCAGAATGGGAATGTATGTATATTTGTAGAAATCTTTTCAGTTAATCATTTATCATCATCACCATCATCATCATCATCATCAAGGGCCTTAGCAACAGGGGTGGGCAATAGTGCTTCTCCACATCTTGCGATTTTCATTTTGTGTGCTGAAACTTTTCCACACTGACAAAAGGCTGTCAAGAATCATCTCTCGTTTTTCTTCCTCTGTCTTCATTTCTATCAATCTGTCCAGCTGTCACATGTTCCTGTGTCTCTTCTCATAATGTGGCTAACAAATGATGACTGCCTCTTTTCAATGTTTGTGATAAAGTTGTCTTTGTTTCTTAGTCTCTTTTAAAACACTTAGATCACTCATCTTGGCTGTCGAAGGAATTTTTCAGCATTCTTAGGTAAAACCAATCACATCACATCTCTGTGGGTCATTGTCCAGGATTCACTGCCATGTCATATGTCAAAACTGATTCTGTGTAACATGCAACAACTAGTTATCTAACTTCCATTATCCTAGTTTTGTTTTCTTGCTATTTTCAGGAATGTTTTGACTGTGTTTGGTAATCATTATCTTGTATGATTGCTGTTTTTGTATGTTTTCTTTCCTTGCTGCTTTGTTTCCTCTGTAATTACCATATAGCTGAGAAATTTTAATAATTCTTTAACTCACAGCATACTGAACATGACATTAAAATTACCAAGAAATGCCATACTTTTTAAACGAGAATGCTATAATTTTTAAACGAGAAACTTTATCATAAATATAGTTATTTTGTGTTTAATGGTTCACTTGCTCACATTCTAATCATTTTATTACTTTGTTAAGAAAGATGATTTTTGATTTCAAAGCATATCATTTTTGCCGTAACAGTTTATTTTGTTATTTAAAAAAAATCAATTTAATTATTTACTGAGGCTGATTGCCACATCTTGTAAAGGAACAGGCAACTAACTTTGTTCTTGTTGACCTTTCCCCAAATCCAGGGACACACCTGTGAACACTTCATAACTTTGAAGTGCTCCTTGGAACCAGAATGATTTTGTTTCTCTTAGGTCAGTGGTTCTCAACCTTTTTTGGCCCATGCCCCCCTTTACCATATTTTTAGGACGTCATTTCCCCCCCCCCCCTCACCATATTTTTAAAACGTCATTTCCACCCCCCCCCCCCCTTCGTATTTCCTCCCAAAAAATTTCCCCCTGCTCCTACACAGTATACGTAATAATTGAAGCTAAATTTAATAGCATATACTAAAACAAGTCTAGACGTCCACATAAAACGTGATTTGTGGGTCTACTTACTTTATAAAATGAATTTTAGAAGGGTGAGACGTACAGAACCGTAAAGTATGAAGGGAAAAACAAGATCAAGTAATCGGTTCTTGTATTAACGCAATCTTGAAATAATCTTCATTCCACCACCCCCCCCCCCCCCCCCCCCCCCTGGAAACCCCAAATCCCCACCCCCCGGGGGGATAAATTCACCACCGGTTGAGAACCACTGTCTTAGGTTATAGTTATACTTAGTTAGTTAGTTAGTCAGTCGTGGTTCTAACTTCACAGCAACGGGTCGTCCCCATTATGCTCCGTTCCTGTGCCAGTGAATATCACACAAAATGCCTCCCACTGGCCTCTGTGAAAAGTGGAAAAGACATAGTTATACTGCCTGGCCGCTGGTGTTCATAACAATGGTTTGAGTGCCGGTCATTCAGAAAGCAATGGCAAACTACTGATCATAAACTGTGCCAAGAAATCACACACAGCCAACAATGCTGGGGTTGACTGTGACGTCCTGTAAAAGATATTCAACTAACTTCAGGTTATTTGGTTTGGTTCATTTGAAACGTCTGTACTGCCATAGATGATCTAGATTATTAGTGTTGTATCCTTGTTTATTTGAAACGTCTATAGTGCCATAACTGACTCCTTACTGACACAGTTAGTAATCCTGCATACCCGCGTTCAAAACACAGCTGTGTTGGTTTTTTATGAAATTATATGGGTGCCGGTCGTTCAGAAAGCAGTGGCAAACTACTGAACGTAAACTTGCTCAGGAATCATGAACAGCCAAAAAATGCTGGGGTTGACTTCTACGTCCTGTAAGGACATGCAACTAACTTTTTTGCTATAGTGTCATAGAAGATCATGTTCTAGATGAGTAGTATTCCGTCCTGTTCATTTGTGCGTGCGTGTGTGTGTGCGTGTGTGTGTGTGCGCGTGTGTGTGTGTGCGCATGTGTGTGTGTGTGTGTGCGCGTGTGTGTGTGTGTGTGTGTGCATTTGTTCACTTTTAACTCCAGTTCAGTCTATTCACGTGCTACTACTTCTATTGTACTGAACTGATTTCTGCGTGTGGATTAGCTTTCCCTATTACTAGTGTCCCTCACCATCAGACAACCCACTCCGACTTCTGAGGTACGTGTAATTGATGTCCCCAAGTTCAGGACGAGAAGTCAACATTTTAGTTCAACTGACCGATGTAGGGATTGAACCCACAACTTTGGCATCAACACACTGGAAGTTTAAGAGTGTGCTCTCTTATCCATTCGGCCACGCTGACCTTTCCTTGTTCACTGGAATCGTTTGTTCTGCCATGTAGGGTCATGTTCTAAATCAATAGTATTCTATTCTACCTGATTACTTATATTACCCCTGATGTTCAATCAATCAATCAATCATGTGCCATGCCGGAAAGCGTGGGCGGTCATGACTCGCCATTTCACTCGATCACCCCTGATGTTATTTGGGCATAATTCCATGTTCTCAATTACGTATATACTTCTTGTGCCTTTTGGGGTGCTACAAGTTGTATATCACCAAAAAAATGTTAAATGAGGGCGTGTAAAGTCTGGCTTGTGGAGTATATCATATATACTTGATCCTTTAGCAAAGCCACGGTGTCATTTGAAAGTGAACAGTTTGAATCCAGTGTGCCTGAGGTTTTTGAAGTAGTTTGTTTTCTCCTTCTGTCATGTATGCACTCTTATATCCAATTTTGCCCTCGTTTTCGTCTTTTCCGGTCAGTGATTTCCAGCTGCTACCAACACAATTAACTTGTTGTTGTACTAGCAATGGCGTTTCTTCCTGCTGCATTGTGTGTCTTGTGTAAGCAGCGTTTATTGTATAGCCTGAATGTGTGTTTGCCGTGTGTATGTTATGGTAAAAGGTATTCCCTATGGCAGATACTGCCCTAGGAGTGTGAACTGTTAGGTCGTCACATATTCTAGGCAATGACTTAAGGAATGAAATGGTCAGTTTCCTTCCATTTTGTTTTTCCCTTCTCAGACAATACCCAGCATTTTTTGTACATTTTCTGCCACCATTGTTTATGAGACTGGGTCGTCCCCTGAGTTGTACTAGACGGAGAAGATAATCCTGCTTCTGCTGTGGATTGTACGCAGACAATTGTCTTGCAGGCAACAGCACTAACTGTTACGCCACCGCGACTCCTTATGTTTATATACGTTACTTCTTCAGTAGTAAGCGTTTTACAGGAAAGGATTTCGTGGGCGCTGATTAGCATTCACAGAGGACGTAAGAGGAAAGGAGTAGATGTCAAGGGATAAACGTGTTTGTTACCACAATGACCCCAACGTCTCACTCTTCCTTGTGTAGCGAACTCAATCCTGGCTGGTGTGTTCACATATCGATTTTCTGCCAAGGCTGTTGATTCTCATCGTGAGCAGTTTCACTCCCGCCCCGGCCTTTACGTCAGATCTAAATTTAACTTTGTTGTTTTTCCCCCTGAGGAATAGAAAAGGGCAGGGGAAGGGGGGGTCGAGGGAGGGTCAATTATATTCTTTCGCATCACCCGACAGGTCAAGGAAGCTGTTTTTGGAGAAGTCAGAGGCATGTTTTTACATATTTGTGGGTTTGATGATTATTATTTCTTGTTGCTTCCAAACGTGAGCATGCTGTCGCTTAACGCTTTTTTTTTGGGGGGGGGGGGGTGGTGGTAGTGGGGAGAGGGGGTGGGTCTGATACAGGGGATGGGTGGATGCGAATGTTGGACAATACGTAATGCAATGTTGAAGACAGACTTAGACGTGGCCGAAGCAATACGAGGACAACAGCTCTTCAGTTTCCGGTACGCTGATGAAAAATAGCACTAGAATGTCTACAGCACGTGGGGTTGTTTTACCGGGGAGACTGGGTGCTTGTGGGTTCGTCCGGAGGGTTGCGGTTCTTAGAAACAGGGAATTATTAAACAGTCCCCACAGAAATGTTAAGTGGGGAAGAAACATAATATCAACAGCACGAGGTGTTGCGTTTTATCCAGGGGAGACTGAGTAACTGCAGATTTGTCCGGAGGGCTACCAGTAACTAACAACAATTGCCTGAAAGGGGCTAATGCTGCTTGCTTGCTTGCTTGTGTTCGTTGGCTTGAGCTCCAACGCGAAGTCCTGTATGTCGGATGAAGGCATCCTGTTGTCCAACATCAGTGTGATGTCATACAGGACCTGAGGTTTGCGTGAGTATCCGTTGTCCCATGTCTGGCTTATTGGTGTGCAGACTGGTGGTTCCTCGCCGTACAAGCAGACACTCTCCGACTTCGGAGGAATCGGCGATCCTTTTGACTTTAGCCAGGACCCCGAAGGGACCTGTTGCCCAGGACGCTCGACGAGGACGCGTCAATAGGTCTTGGCCAGTATATAACCCGGCCCTAGTGCCTTGGAAACACCTCTGGGTCCCAAAGAGGCTAATGAAACTAGAACATTATATACAACAATAAGAAAGAGACAAACAGCTTTCTTTGGTTATGTGATGAGAAGAGAGGCATTGGAGAATATCATGACAACGGGAAAGATCGATGGGAAAAGAGGCAGAGGCCGACAAATAGAAATGATGCTGGGTGGATTGAAACGATGGCATGGAGGAATACCAGCAGCAGAGTTGATCCAGAACACCAAAGACCGAGATATGTGGAGAGACATGAGCGCCTACACCAGCTGGCATGGCACTTGATGGTGATGATGACGCTGATGACGAGGTAGCGGGATCGTTTCCTACACGCGTCAGTTTGGACTTCAACGTTGACTTTTCTTTCAGAAAGGAATGGTAATCTACTGAACATAACATTGCCTGGGAAAAATAATCAACATGGGTTTCGAATTTATCGCAACGTCCCGCAAAGGACACGCTCTTAAAAACAAAAAAATAATGGAGAGACTATGAGCAGTACGTATATGGCTCTTTTTAGTCTTTTGGTTTCTTCTCGGCTCAAGATACTCTCAACATTCTTCTAAAAAGAGCCAAATACGTTGAGAGTATCTTGAGCCGAGAAGAAACCAAACGCCGAGATGTTGACAGTTTCGGGTGATTAGTCATCGCAGCTATTATGAAAATGCAAATGAAATACCTGAGGCATCAGCATATACAGAAGAGATGGGGGTATATAGGTTAGTTTTTATGTAGGGAAAATACTAGGAAACAAAAGCGAAGGAAGACAGAAACATGTGTGTGCGTATTTGGACAGCTTAAACAGCAGGGCAGCAAATAATATAAGCAACGGGACTTTTTGTTAAGAATATTTGATGGCCAGGAGGGTTAGAGAGTCGTGTTCACCACTGCTGGCATCATATCAGGAACTTAAAGCGGAAGAAGTAACAGCCATGAGATGTCTTATACCAATTTTTTTTATATCAATGTCCGTTATTAAACCTTATATCAATTTTCTATATCAGTGTACGTTATTAAACCAGCCATTTTGTAGCAGTAACGTAAGCATGTAAATAAACTCACCTGTAATGTTTGGCGCCATAGAAGTTGACGCACTAAACAGCATAGCAGTTGAAAGCTATAGTTACCGACCGGGATTCGAACCTGTCTCCAAATGATGGCAGCGGGAACAAGTGTACTTCCAACTCATGACCTACTAAACACCTCCAAGAGTTCTCCTGTTGATATGTCTGTGTAACCTAAATATGTATACGTTTTTTCTACACACACACACGCAGGAAGGCACACTCACACACATACCCAAAAATTGATTAGACTCAGGGAGACATATTTTTGATAAACACGTTGTCACCCCTCCCCCTTTCTCTCTGTCTCTCTCCCCCCTCCCCAATTTGTGCATATGGGTTTCTTGTACTCTGTCTGTGAACAATGTATTGGAATTGTGAGTTCTGTCATACGGGAGCCGCAGTTTCGCTGTGGCTAGATGCTCGGCTGCCTAACCTGGTGGTCATGGGATTGAATCCGCAACCCGGGAAGGTAACCCGGCCAACAAGTGCCTGAAGAAGTCGGATGTGTCGGCGGAAAGGTTCACATATCGCAGCTCTGCTGTAAACAGCAATTACGCCTATAACAGCATTCCGGACGAACGCAGAAGAAACAGAAGAATCAACATCGAAGCGGATTTCTACAATTTACCTGGGCTTCCAGACAGACGCCGCCAGAAATGGGTATCAGGGCATTCGTAAGAAGCCAGAAATGGGTGTCAGGACATTCGTAGGAAGCCAGAAATTGGTGTCAGGACATTCGTAGGAAGCCAGAAATGGGTGTCAGGACATTCGTAGGAAGCCAGAAATGGACGTCAGGACATTCATAGGAAGCCAGAAATGGGTATCAAGACAATCGTAGGAAGCCAGAAATGGATATCAGGACATTTGTAGGAAGCCAGAAATGGGTATCAGGACATTCGTAGGAAGCCAGAAATGGGTGTCAGGACATTCATAGGAAGCCAGAAATGGGTGTCAGGACATTTGTAGGAAGCCAGAAATGGGTGTCATGACATTTGTAGGAAGCCAGAAATGGGTGTCAGGACATTCGTAGGAAGCCATAAATGGGTATCAAGACAATCGTAGGAAGCCAGAAATGGATATCAGGACATTTGTAGGAAGCCAGAAATGGGTATCATGACATTCATAGGAAGCCAGAAATGGGTGTCAGGACATTCGTAGGAAGCCAGAAATGGGTGTCAGGACATTCGTAGGAAGCCAGAAATGGGTATCATGACATTCGTAGGAAGCCAGAAATGGGTATCATGACATTCATAGGAAGCCAGAAATGGGTGTCAGGACATTCATAGGAAGCCAGAAATGGGTATCATGACATTCATAGGAAGCCAGAAATGGGTGTCAGGACATTCGTAGGAAGCCAGAAATGGGTAACAGGACATTCGTAGGAAGCCAGAAATGGGTGTTAGAGAACATTCATAGGAAGCCAGAAATGGGTATCAGGACATTTTCCTCCTTGCGCCTGTTTTCACTTTCGAGTTTGAGTTTCTGCTGCCTTTCGATTTTTTCCTCCGCGCTCAGCCATGGTTTTCTCTCTCCGTCTTCTATGTAGTACGAGTAGTCGGCATAATCACGTTCCAAGTATGTAGTTGGGTATTCTACCGGTCTCCTGAGTTTCTTGTTTTTTTTGGTTTCTTCTTTTCTCTTTCATACCAACACCTTTTGAATTCCTGGTGCCTGAGTTTCTCCACTCTTGCAGATTCTCGTAGCTCCTCCAAGGTAGGTTCCCGTGGTCTCTCCGTGTCGTCATCAGGGTGTTCATCTCGGTTTTCTTCGGATGTCTGGCGAGATATTGGTTTCCCTTTGTCTGCCTCAGGCGTCGCGTTTGGGCTGCTGGCTGTAGCTTGCGGTTCGGGCTCGATCTCTTGGTTTTCGTCTTGCGGTTTCTCTGTGAGTTCTTGTATGGTTTCTGTTGGTTTGTTTTGGAAGATTTCCATTTCAGCTCTATGCAGTTCTCTTTCGGTCTTGATCATTTGTAGGATTTCTTCGTTCTCCTTCTTCATCTCGGCCATGCGTTCCATCTCTTGTTTGATGTTTTGCTGTATCTTCTTCATTTCAGAAAGCAGTTTTTCATTGTCGCTGGTTTGTGACGGTGTTAGGAGTAGCTTGACTTGCTTCTTTAGCTCGTCTATTTGTCTTTGCAGTTAGGCTCTTTCTGCTTGTGAGCAACCCTGGCTGTCTCGCATCTCCGTATTGCTTCGTTGTATGGTGTCTTTGTGGTGATGGCGATCTTTAAGACGTCTCTGTGTCTTTGCAGGTACGGACAGCCCAGGTATCTTGCTCCATGTTTGCCCAGGCAGTTGGCGCACTTTCTTTTGTTGTTGGGTGCTCGGAAGTCGGTGTCAAGCTTAGCCAGCGTACACTCCTTGAAGGCGTGATGATCGGCGCAGTATCGGCAGATTTCCGTCTTACTGCGACACGTTGCTCTGCTGTGGCCGGCCCTCTGACATCTGGAACATTGAGTGATTCTTGGGATGAATCTCTCTGGCTGCTGCATTCTCTTGTTGATTGATACTGTGGTCGGCATTTCGCTGCCCTCCGATGTCACCACTGCCAAGGTTGTAGGTATCTTGGAGTAGGTGAGGAGCCGCTCCGCCTTCACGAATCGGATGTGAAGATTCTCTTCTCGTAGCTGCTTCAGGATTTCTTCGTCTGTCAGCTCCACTTGAATCCGCTTGACAGCCCACCGGATTGTTTTTGAGTCGGTATTCCCGGCTCTGGTGTCTTTCTCCTCCTTCTTCTCTGCTGTCTTGGGTCTTGTCTGTGGTGGGCTGTCAATCTTCTCCCTCGTGGTAGCTTCGGTAGTAGTTGTAGTTTCAGATTTGTTATTACAGCTCGTAGGTAGGCTGTCCACGTTGTTCTTCTTGTCGGCTCCCACGCTGCACATCTTGGATACCGCGTGTTTCTTTGTGTTCTTTCAACGTGACATTTTCCCCCGTATCAGGCTTCTCGATTGGTTAAGGTGACTTGTCTTGTTAGCGCATGCATATAATGAGGAGCGGCTGGCCGAGTGGCTAGAACGCCGGACTCCCATTCGGGAGACCTGGGTTCGATCCCTCGGTAAGGTGTGGGATTTTTTTTTTCTGTTGGGGGAAAAAAGAAGATTCTAACCTGCACAGTTCGCGGCGACTGCACTAGCCAGGCGGCCTTAATTCCTCAGGCTCAAAGACCCCTCTGCCATACACCGCAAGGTACTATGTTGGCAGTAAATGACAGTTTATATATATATATATATATATAACATTTACATTATACCAGTGGTACTGTTTTGATAGCAACAGGTCAGAAGGAATTACAGGAAGTGATACAGTTGTTATAGGAAGTGGAAAATACATACCTTGAATATTAAGAAGACAGTAGTTATGGCGCTATCGAAGAAATATATTGTACCTAAATGTGCAATTACAGTAAATGATGTTAATTGAGGACAAGGGCCGAGATTTTAAATATCTAGACACGAGGATACCATCAGATGGAAGATGAATCTTTAAAAAAAAATTTAGTTGCATGGCCTTCACAGGACATTTTAGCTGTTCGTGATTCCTGGTCAAGTTTTACGTTCAGTAGTTTGCCACTGGTTTCTGAACGGCCAGTACCTATACCTTTTTCGAAAAAAAAACAAGCACCGCTGTGTTTAGAACCCGGGTATACGGGATTACGAATCGTGTCTGTAACACCTTCTCCACGGAGACCGGCGGATGATGCTTTATATAGATTAAAAAATTAAAAAAAAAGTAGGACAAGCAAAAGCTGCATTCTATCAAATGAAGAATATTTTATGCAACAAGTCCTTGTCATTGAAAGTTAGAAAAAAGAAATGCTTGTATGTTTCATAGAACCGGTTCTAACATATGTGTGCGAATCCTGGACAATCAGTAAACAGGTGAACAAATCCATGGAGGCTTTGGAGATGTGGTTGTATAGAAGAATGCTGAAAGTACCTTGGACATTCAAAATGGGCAGTGTGGAAATTTTGAGGGAGGCTAAGTCACAAAGACAACTTATCACAGACAATCAGAAAGAGACAGTCTTAATATTTTGGGCCACATTATGAAAAGACAAAAACTTTAAAATGTTGTGACAACTGGATAGGTTTGTTGAAAAAGAGATAGAGGAAAACAGCGAAAACAAATAGTTTGACAATCTTGTGTCATGACACGGGACGGAGTCAGCACACGAGTTGATCCATGCCATTGGAGATCGCAAGATGTGAAGAAGCATGATCGCGCACCGGCAAAGCATTGAATGATGGCATAGTAAAAGGTATTTCCGTATTACGCTTTGAAAATATATACATCTCACTAACAGCTATATGGTTTGAGCAGCCAGTTACCTTTCACTGTTCATTCTTCCCCCAGCCTGGAACACGGTGGTGGTGATCTTTATTCTCGGTGTGTATTTGGTACATTCATTGCTGTATATTTTAAACAGATTTGAGCTTCTTGTAGTTTTCTGTCCCTGTATTTCAGTATATTTAGGCACCCAGTTCATTTGCATACTGCCTTCGTTCTTTGTTTTATCTGCGTTTTTGTGACATTTTCGTTCTTGCTTGCTTCAGGTCTTGTCCCTTTCAGTTGTCTTTTGGTTGTGCAGGCTTTTCAAGTTCCACGGTTTTTCACATTAGTTATATTGTGCTTTGTTTGTCGGATTTAATCTTGAAAAGGATTAAATCAGAGAAAGGTCTGTCACAAGTCAAGCTGCAACTACAGAATTTCCTTGGTCCCTGGTCGTCCCGCTGTCTGAATTATTGTATTGGTAGGGATTATAGTATTTTGGAGAAACCCGTCAGTTTTCTTCTTGTCTTATGTTCGCCTGGTAAAGTAGCCTTCATGTCGTGTCGGTGGTAAAGTTAATTTACCCTGAGGCCACCAGATATCAGCATCCAGTTGGGGCCCAACATTTCGTTCACGTCGGTCCATAAATGGTGTGCTCGAGAAGACGGAAAGATTTGTACATCTGTCAGCACCCCCGAGCCTTTTGTGACATCTGTGAACCCACTTTCAGCTAAGCCTAGTGCTTCGTTCGTCGCTCTGCGCTTTTCCATGTCCTTCTGTTTGATTCAGTTTGTGCTTTTAATGTCCACAGTTGGCTGGTATTTATTTTATCAGTAAATTTTGTCTAGACTCGATATGGAAATATTTAACTTTGAGTTAAATGGTTTTTTGTCGCAATCATTCCACTACATCTACATCGAGCGGACCTGTTGTCGTACTTTGACAACCCAACATTGTCGTGGCTCTTCTTTCTTTCTAACTTTCAACTTTCAGTCGCCTTTCGGATTAAAATGAAAATACTTTCATCTCGCTTTTTGCTTGACGATATATTTGTTACGATTGTTAGAGAAAAAACAACTATAGTTTATAGGTACTGTGCGTACGCGCACACGTGTGTGTGTGTGTGTGTGTGTGTGTGTGGTGTGTGTGTGTGTGTGTGTGTGTGTGTGTGCGTGCGTGCGGGAGGGGGGGGGGTGGTGGAATTTAGTGGCAACATTTAGTGGTAAGTTCGTGTCTTTTGCCTGATTTTATTTACTCTTGTTTTCGCATTTAATTTTTTGGGATAATCTAAGCCAATGATGCATTTGAGCTTTGTTGTTATATTTACAGATTTTCATTAATACAATTAATTAGACCTTACAATTTTACATAAAATATATTTATTTATAAAAACTGACTTGGAAAATAATATCTTGCCATCTGTACTAAGATGTTGCGCTCCAAACTTTATATACATTCTCTTAACTTACTATCTGTTGAAGGTTTTGCAATAGACATCTGCAGCCGAGACCAATGTGAGACTGCAATGACACAATGCGATCTTCTAACTTAGTATATTACTGTAATATCTCCCCCCTTGTTTTTTTTTCTCCACGCGCGCACGCGCACACACACACGCAAGCACACACACACACACACATTTGCATCACTATTCCTACCATAGTATCGGTAGAGCTCAGCATCAGTAGAGGTAGAAAATCTTTTTTTTTATCTCAATATAATACAATTTCTTCTTCTTCTTCTTCTTCTTCTTCTTCTTCTTCTTCTTCTTCTTCTTCTTCTTCTTCTTCTTCTTCTTCTTCTTCTTCTTCTTCTTCTTCTTCTCACCCCTCCCCCTTCTCTTCCTCTTCTATTTCGTCCCAAACTCTTCTCTTCCTCTTCATAAACGCCATGTGGCGTTGGTCGTCATGCATATCCTCATCCTTCTGTTCCTCATACCCAAGTTCCTCTATCCCATGTTGCCAATCTGTCAAGAGCATATTCTATCTTGGTATCCCCATTCCCGTCTTTCTCTCCAACTTTCCCACCGATTTTTCCATTGTTACAGAGTACTCCATTGCAGTAACTAGTTCTCTTTGTGAGTTATTTTCTTTCAAGATATCTTCATTACGCTTTTTAAAAAAAAATCTGTGATGTTGTATTTTGGAAGACATTGTTTCCCTTTGTAATTACTGTTACTTATGATTTTCTGTTATTCGGATTAAGGCCTTTATGTTGACTTTCTGTTGCAATTATATCGATTATTTCTTGTAACTGCATTTCATTTTCGGCCATAAACCATGTCATCAGCATAAAGCATATTGTTTACATTATACTCACCAACTGATATTTCTGGCATGTGTTATGTGGATTTTATTATTATGTCACTGTATAACTGGTCTTCATGGTTCCGTCGCTCTGCTACTGAGTGAGCTGTGAGTTTCGTGTGAAATGCTTCTGAATCTGCCCGAGGTTTTTGGAACGTGACTGCATGTTCGGAACGATGGCATCTGGCTATGTCCCAGAGTTGACCGGTCTTTGCCTTATGCAGAAATTGCGTGGCTGCTGGGCTTCTGGTTGACTGCCACTGCCATCGACGATGAACTGTATTTTCGTGTACTGTGTGGGTGAACATCTAGGAAACATCCAGATGGGAAAATGACTGTCGATTCCATCAGAGATGAACTGGATGTTTCGTGGGGGGACTATTGTGTTGACATTCTGGCGGCGGCATTATGCACAGTGTATCTGTGCGGGCTGTTGTTTGTCGAGACTCCTGTCTTTTTCACTTTTCACATTGGGAATTTTGTGTGATATTCACTGGCACAGGAACGGAGCATAATGGGAACGACCCGTTGCTGTGAAGTTGGAACCGCGACTAACTAACTAACTAACTGGTCTAGGATCGAATCTCTGACGGGCGGAGAGTTAGACCATTGCTTTGCTGACCCGGCAGCTTCTGCAGCTGTCTTGTTCCAGACGTATTGGTATTACATTTTCTCTGAAGTAAACTAGACATGGATCTTAGTGCATGTGCAACACATGGTCCCAACATTTTTTTATGGTCCCAACAATTCAGCCAAGGCTTTGTGCTATGGAGAGGTTATTATGACTTATTAAATTTTTGCAAGCACAATAAATGTCGTCTGTCAAAACGGTAAACTGAGCACATCAGGCGATGATACACTACTCTAACACCTTGTTTAATGTGTTATACAGTCCCCATTTGTTGTCTATTCTTATGATATAGCTTTTTGTTGCCAGTTTATACTTTTAAAAATTATTATTCTCATATCTGTATCATTAATGCTTACGTATTCCAACATTCCAATACCTTATCCATCACTAATTCTTTGTTTGAAAATGAACCCGTCGTAGAATATATACATGTATATTTCTTACTAGACATAAATCCGATTACACTTGGCATATAATTTTGACATTTGGTTTGTTAGGAACAAAAGGCAAACGGTCATAAAACTGTCATTTACTACACTACCAGTATAGTACCTTGCGATGTATGGTGGGGTGGGGGGGGGGGTGTGGTGTGGTGTGTTGAACCAGAAGAATTAAGGCCGCCTGGCTATTGCAGTCGCCGCGAACTGTGCAGATTAGAGTTCTTTTTGCCCCTGACAAAAAAAAAAAAAAAAACTCCACACCTTACCGAGGATTCGAAGATTTGAATAAGGCCTAAAAGTCCTGAAATGTGACCTAATCCCAAACAACGCAGAAATATCCACACACACACACAAAAATATCATTTTAATCAGAGCATGCTAAGATTGATTTTTAAATAAAAACAATACAGATAAGAAAAATATGATTGTCCTAAAGTTCCTAGCTGTAGCTGCAAGTATTTTACTTTACAGGAGTCATCCCCTAAGTATACATGTTTTCGTAATGGATTGCTTAAATCCTGCATTACAAGCCTCTTTTGAAAATATTAACTATTAAAGATTTACAGTGATGGGTAAGAACACCATTCACAGTACTGCATTCGAAACACAGCTGCAGGCCATATGGGAGCAAACCACCTGTGCTTGTTTTTCATTTACTGATACGAGCGTCGGTCGTCCACAAAACACTGGCAAACTACTGAACATAAACTTGCCTATTAAATCATAAACAGCTAAACACGACGGGGTTAACTGCGACGCCCTGTAAAGGATAAGGCACTAACCCCCACTCTTACACCCCTGCAGCCCTGTTAGGGCTTTTCCACCAACCAGCGGTGAGATCCGGCGTCATCCCAGCAAACGTTCCATATCTTGACACTATTGCCCTGTATCCGCATGGTACAATCCACTTGTGTTGACTTTGGGTGTATTGGAGTGAAGAATCTCGTGACATATTCCAAGGTCGTGTATTATAGGGTATGTGTTGAGGCACACGCCCAGACATTCCCGGTTACAGCGACTGTCCACAAAATGCTGGTCCATGACTCCGGGACGTTTATTTTTTCTTTCCGAAAAAAGAACTACCGGTAGTCGTGACCGGAACAGCCCCCCCCCCCCCCCTTTTTTTTTTTCGCCAACCCCTCTGAGAGTGTGAAGGGGGTTATGGAGGGATCGAAACATTCGGCGAAAAAAAAAAAAGGGGGGGGGGGTTGGATTTTGATGAGCAGAAGCCTCCTGTCGTGTGCTTGTTCCGCGTCGGAGTTTTTAACCACTAGTGTATTGTTTGCTATACATTGAGGCACACGCCCCGGCATTCCAGTTACAGGTGTGCTCTCAGGTGGTGTTGCAGTAGACTGCAGGTGCTTGAAATGTACAGACACATTGGATAGCGTTACAAATTGTTATTGTCTAGTCTTTTACTTCTGTGAGTGCTAATCAGTACCGGTGTTACTGTTTCCGTGGTCTCAGAGGTTCCCCCAAAGTTTCCCAGTGAAGTGGCTTAAGATGGCTTAAGGCTTCGCAAGACAATTTACGGACCCCCACATAATACCATCCTGGCATATGGTCCGTGTGTGCTCGATCAAACGACACTCGATGAGCAGTGTGGTTAGTATTAAACGAATTTTCAGGCATTGAAATCTTGGCTAATGCTGCTGGGTTAGTGCAGTGTTCTGAGATCCTTCTTCTTCTTTTCGTTCATCCGGAGTGTTTTTTCAGATGTGATTGCGGTGTGTCTGTTATGCGCCCTTGGGCCGAAACCCGTAGGCCAACACATCGACTTTAGCGTGCTTTTTTGACAAGGTAGCATTCCTGGGAGACTCTCACTTTTGTGGTGCCATCTACAACCATGCTGGCCAAGTTAGAACGGTCGAAGACAACGGTCTTCCCTCAAAGGAAGGCAGGGACAGTCCATAGCATTTTCCGCCATCCAAGGTTGCTTCCATAGTTGCAGGGCCGACACATAACGCCCTGGTTCTGGGCTAGCCGAGGGAATCGTCACGTCCTGCTCATGGCTGCTTTAAATCCTCACTTCAATATATTGGTCATTTCGTTTGCCCCGGGCCATTCCCGCACAAACCAGACAGGTTTGCAGACGGTATCCACTCAGCGAGTTTTCGGACATGTGCTTGTCGTTGCGCCCGTCAGAGCTGTTCCAGGCACGACAGACATTCGGAAAACTACCTAGTCAGAGCTGTTCCGAACAAGAGCGGCATTCGGAAACTAGGTAGTCAGAGCTGTTCCTAGCACGAGAGACATTCGGACGAGACATTTCACTCGGACGTAAATGCGTAGTGTCAATTTTTAGTTTGCCACCCGTAGGACGACACTTCCGGCTTCCGGCGGGCATTTTTTAATGAGGTTAGCCTTCCTCGGGTTTCGAGACTCTTGTTTCGGCTTCCACACAGCAAGCTTTCGCTTCGGGCTGCCACGTAATGGATTCGCAAGACAGGCGTTCCATTTCGTGTCAACGAGACAATTTTCCACCTTTGACTACACTCACTCCATGAGTGTGGTTACAGACTATCGGACGTCTGCGAGACGTGCGACCGAGGTGTTTTTCCACCTTTTGTACTCACTCACGAGGTAGGCTACATGTGCTGCCGGCTCAGCACCTTACCTCCGTGCGTCTGTGGGCGAGTAACGGTCAGGCCCTTTCATCCGGGGATACCTCATATCCCCCAGCTAAGAGCCATCGAACGAATCTGCGCCGAGCATGTAGCGTTCTCAGCACATCATCACAATTTTGATGTAGGTTTGTGTCGGCCAGGCTCCCACTTCCGAGAGTTTATGGCTTAGAGACGTTCAGCCATACACCTCAGATGGGAGCCTTAGAGGTTATGCCCGGACTGAGATTTAGGGATCGTTTGCCTGATTTTGACTGCTATCCTCAGTCTTACCTGCAGGGCAGCAGGTTGTGTCTCTCTTAGTCTGGTCCCTATCCCACGAGCCGTCCGATATGTAGTTTTCACCCATCGGCAAGCACATGGGGTCGATGGGACACGCAATCTCCCCCACCACGGCAAGGTGGAGACACATCGGGGGAGGTTCTGAGATCCTATGTGTATGTAATTTGTGTGACTGACTGATATAAGTATTGAATTGTTTTATCTGCGGACAGTGACAGACACAGGGAGGTTATTTTGGTCACAATATTAGACAGGGTTGTTTTGGCAGGGTCACAACTTGGTTTGGTCCAATATTAAACGGAGGTGGGAGTATAGTCTGTTCCTGAAAACACTGGAACGTAAGATCCATGGCAAATGAAATAAAGGACGCACAAGGAAAACTATATCATTTAAACTTGCACAAGCTTTGGGGCACAGACTTATGCTGGGCTGAAGAGAGGTGCTCAGAGCACGAGATAGTGAACACACAATGAGACGACTTCAGCACCAGTCTTGGGACTGGCTGACCTAATGAATGAATGTTAATCTTTCATGTGTCTAAGCATTTGATCAATCGGTGTACCTACCATGGCTGAAAGCTCGCTCACTTAGAATGTACATCAGCACATGCTGTAGTGATTTTACCATTGTTAAGGTATGAATAAAATTGGTGGAACCGCGGTAAAGATTCATGTTAGTATCACAGCCTGGTTTTCTGAGATAAGTAGAACGTTTTCCCCCATTCTTCTCACTTTGTTTCATATTTCCAGTCTTCTTATTCGGTTATTATGCTTTAATGTAGCCACTATAGTGTCTTTCTCGTGTTTTTATGTTGTGTTTTCTGTATTCGTTTGCCGATGAAAGCTATTCGTTGCAGAGTTTTGTGTTTGCTGTAACTGTGCTCCGTAAAACTGCATTACCTAGTGTTACTTTATATGATTTTGCCATGCGTTTGAGACTTTTGGTGCACCCTCCGTGTATCCTGCGGGCAGCTTTTATTGTGGTTTAAGTTAAAGCCACGCCGTTATTTTTAGAAGTAACACAACCCGCATATGTTTAGGTTAGTAGCTGTGAAAGGGGGTTTCTGGACCCAGGCCAGGGGGTACCATGAACGACGTCGCCTATGGTAGCGATGTAGCACCCCCCCCCCCCCCCCCCAACACACGTTTGATTAGTCCCGGGGTTCTGGACCCTGAGTACCTACTAGATTAGAAGTACCAAAAAGACCTTTCACCTTTCCCCGTATACATGCGTACTATTGCGGATAGATATCTCATGGGCTTCGAGTCGGGGGGGGGGGGGGGGGGGGGTGGGTATGTGCGCGCGCGCATGTGGGGTCGGGGGGGGGGGGTGAACTTCTGACTTTTCTAGCAATTTCATTTTTTTCTATTCTTTCACAGCTCGAGGATTTCTGTTCATGCGCTCGACTGTTTCTGTGAGTTCATCGTTAGTTCCATACAACTTTGAAGTTCAGTTTTGGAAACCAAGAATTTGGACTTTCCAATTTGTAAAAATAATTATCCGAGATATATCCCAGTTGTGGAGGGACCTTCCAGTGGCGAAAGGAACTAGTTACCCTAGCAGATAAAACATAAACCTTAACCTGGTACTCCATTAGCACTTTTACCTTTTATCAGCAACACTACGACAGCGTCTGCCACGGGATTACAACAGTACATCGCAATGTACTGCAAAGGACATGCAACATTTAAACGGAAAGTTAACGGAGAAGCGGGACGATGCATGGAAAAACATACACAGATACTAGATACGGTCGTCTGTGTTGAATGTGTGTGTGTGTGTGTGTGTGTGTGTGCGCGTTCGTGTTCGTGCGTGTGCGCGTTCGTGCGTGTCTGTGTGTGTGTGTTCATTTTGCATTGGTCAAGTTTCTGATTCATAATTCGTCTTTTTATTCGGACTCCTTTTTTTCGCATATACTTTACAGGACATCGTTGTCAACACCAGCATTTTACCGCTGTCGTTGATTTCTTGGCAAGATTACGCTCAGTAGTTTGCCATTGCTTTCTGAGCGGCCGGCTCACTTATCCCGTAAGTTACCAACGTGGCGAGAACCGCTTCCAGTTCTCGCGCGCTGCGTTACCCAACGTGGATAAACGGGAATATCCTGTTTGTCATCGTACTCGTTCACTGCGTCCCTTTAAGTCTTTACCTTCTGCCTGTTATCTCATGAGGATTTAGGCCCTCGACCAACTAATGCCAAGCCATTTGTAGACAAGTTCATGATGGTTGAACATTTGCTATCGGATGAGAAAGCCCGTCGTGTACTATCCTTCCCTAATCGCCTCTTGTGACATGCGTGGTAGGTTACACTGTTATTATTTGCTGCTTTCTTTGTGAGCCTCGGTAACAAACGGGCGTCCCATCTAGTGTGTATGTTTTGTTCTGCAATTTTTTATTGCGGTTACCAAAAGCCAACAGTTAGTGACTGAGGGTTGGGATACCGGTCTCACGAATTGTAGGATCCGGGTTATAAACCCGGCTAAAGTAATAGATTGTTGTCAGTCGGCATAAAACTTCTAACCAAAAACACTACACATTGACGGCCTGATTCCCCTGCCCTTCACATATTGGCATACATCAAAACTGGTATCACATTATGTAACTATAGTATCCAGACCCCAAACAGACACAAACGCGCACGCCACAACACACACGCTCACACACATTCTCACAGGCGAAATGTCGGTCATCTCGTAATGAGTCTTGGTACTTGATGATGATGATGATGAATGATGATGATGATGAATGTTCTTGTCTGTCTTATTTTGAAAATATTTCGGAAAGGCGTTAAGCAAGAACTAATATTACCGCGTTCTCCAGTCTGGTATGGTGCATTTTAAAATGTTATGAAAATTCCGCGCGGGACGCAAACAGAACAAGATCCTTCTGATCGTCAGAAGGAGTCACCCTTCCTGGAATGTTTCAGCATTTTACCTTCCTGACAGTTTTTGGGGGTGGGCCCACCTGGATCATGACTCCGGATGTCTTTCTCCTGTCGTCCGTACGCACCCTGTTTCGAGACTTTGGAGTCGTCTTCCCACTTGTCCCACACATGCGCAGTGTGCCTGTTCCCAGGCCAGCCCATCCTCGGGGAGGAGAACATCGTCAGCCGGAACTTTTATGTCATCCGTGCCCGCCCGAAACCGAATGCCAACCAGTGTTCTGTGCCGTCAAAGAATATCAGCATGCAATTGTTCTCAGATATTTGTATTAATAATAATAATAATAGTAATGTTAATTAATTTCAATAGACTTACGTTGTGTTTCAGTAACTTCAATGGCATTCATTATGGCCGAATGGATAAAAGCGCTCGTTTTTAAACATCCTGTGTGCTGATGCTGAGTTACCGGGTTCAACCCTTTCGCCGGTCCGTTGGACTAAAAATGTTGACTTCTCGTCCTTGACTTGGGGGCGTAAATTACAAATACCTCAGAAGTCGCAGTGGATCCGCCTGATGGCGAGCTAGACTGGTAATAGAGAAAGCTAATTCACGCGCAAACATGAATTTAGTGCACTAGAAGTAGTATCCCGTGTATGGACTACGTTGGGGTTCAAAGCCAATGAACAAAATAAAAAGAAGTAACTACAACTGTTGAAAGGTGTTGGTGTAGAGCTGGCTGTGATTGTTGACAGAGCCTGCATATATTGATGTAAGACCTACACACATATTGATGTAAGAGCTACACATATATTGACGTAAGACCTATACACACATTGATGTCAGACCTACACATATATTGATGTAAGATCTACACATATATTGATGTAAGATCTACACATATATTGATGTAAGACCTACTCATATATTGTTGTGAGACCTACATATATATTGATGTAAGATCTACACATATATTAATGTAAGATCAACACATATATCGATATAAGATCTACACATATATTAATGTAAGCTCCACACACATATCGATATAAGATCTACACATATATTGATGTAAGACCTACACATATATTGATTTAAGATCTATATTGATGTAAGATCTACACATATATTGATTTAAGATCTACACATATATTGATATGAGACCTAAACATATATTGATGTGAGACCTTCACATATATTGATGTGAGACCTACACATATATTGATGTAAGACCTACACATATATTGATGTGAGACCTACGCATATATTGATGTAAGACCTACGCATATATTAACTTATTTCCGGCTGAAGCATTATTAATGTAGTTATACCAGCCCGCATGGCTCCTTATTGCCACCACTTTCTTGTTTTCATTTCTGTCTGAGGACATTTCCGTGAACATTAGTAGAACGATTCAACTCACTAGTACCTATGCAATTCATGACAAATACTGTGAGTTTTTCATGTTGACAAAACAATAAAAGTGCCAGGAATAACTTAGTTAGCTGAAGGTTCCTGCTATATCCGAAAGCAGCCCTTGACACTGGTTGGCAGTCGGGTTTGGGCGGCCACGGGTGACGTAAAGTACCGGGCAATCTTTACGGAGATTTTACCGCATCCTTGGAAGCGCTTCTGTTAGTTGTGGTTTGGTGCAGTTACTAAGTAACTACTCATTTTTTCTTCTTCTTCTTCTTCTTCTTCTTCTTCTTCTTCTTCTTCTTCTTCTTCTTCTTCTTCTTCTTCTTCTTCTTCTTCTTCTTTGTCTTCTTCTTCTTCTTCTTCTTCGTCTTCTTCTTCTTCTTCTTCTTCGTCTTCGTCGTCGTTTTTGTCTTCTAGTCCATGCCGTGCAGCGTTGGTAATCTTATTTGTCCACAGTCCCCTGTTACTGTACCTCGGCCAAGGCTAAATAAAAGCACTCGGTGTTAAATTGTCATCATATTTACAAACAATACGGATATGGAAGTTGAGTGATAGCGGCTGTTTTACGTTATGACAATAATTTACACAATCATCACCAAATGGCGACAGTGATAGGTTGATTGGTTACGCCTTTAGAAGACAGAGTTTTAACTCTTTAAATCGAATGCTTTGGTGGTCTGGAACTGTATTCCAGAGCTCTTCCTTCCCTCTCAAATCTCATAAACCAACATGGTGTGCAGAACCCTCCTCTCTCTCTCTTTCTCTCTCTCTCTCTCTCTCTCTCTCTCTCTCTCTCTCTCTCTCTCTCTTCCTCCTCTCTCTTCTCTTCCTCTCTCTACTCTCTCACTCTCACTCTTCCTCTCTCTCTCACTCTTCCTCTCTCTCTCTCTCTCTCTCTTACTCTTCCTCTCTCTCTCTCTCTCTCTCTCTCTCTCTCTCTCTCTCTCTCTCTCTCTCTCCTCTCTCTCTCTCTCTGTGCGCGCGTGCAAACGTGCGTGTGTGTTTGTGTGAAATTCAGACATTTGAGTCACCCACCTTCTCCCCCTCTCTCGCCCACCCTTCCCCTCCCTAAAAAAAAAAAATGAAGCACGCGATCTAAGATAAGTTTTGCTGCGAACTGTAGAGGACAAGATCCAAAGCATAAAAATCGGTCAGCCCTAACACACCTGAACTTGTTTTGGCTAGCTCAGAGTGGCGCTGAGTAACAGCCGTCTGTAATGGAATGGGTTACACTAATCGGTTGGTTGACTGGGTTACTATGACAATTCGTTGAGGCATAAGGAATTAACTCTTAAAGCGCCCGAGTTCTCTCTCTCTCTCTCTCTCCTCTCTTTTTCTCTCCCCTCTCTCTCTCCCCCCCCCCCCCCCCCCCCCCCCCCCCCCCCCCCCCCCCCCCAAATCATGTTTGGGAGACCGTTTTCCTGTGTCCGTCTTTGAGGTTTCCCGTTTTTACCTCGTATGAAAAAGCAATTTTTATCTGTATTTGAGTGTTCCCATGTTTTTGTGTGTCTGCTTTTAGGGTTTCCCATGTTTGGTGCAGTGTTGTGTCTGCCTTGCGGCTTCCCATGTTTAGTATATAGTGTTGTGTTGCTTTGGAGTTTAGCTTGTTTGGAAATTCATTGATTTTCACACTTTTTTACTTATGGAGTAGGTATTTTCTCTCCTTTTCTCTCTCTCTCTCTCTCTCCCCTCTCTCTCTCTCTCTCTTCTCTCTCTCTCTCCTCTCTCTTCCCCTCTCTCCCTCTCTCTCTCTCTCTCTCTCTCTCTCTCCCCTCTTTTCTCCCCTCTCTTCTCTCTCTCTCTCTCTCCCAAAATATTGTGAAGGATGTGTATAAAAGGGAGTTCTTAAAAAGCACAAACCGTACCAAAAAAAAGACATTGTTGGTAAAGGTTGCTGTACGTTTTGGGGAGTTGTAACTAGCTGTAATTACACAGTTCGGGTGTCAGTTGTAATTTTTCATTCATTTTTACCACTGCTTTCAAAATTGCCGACGCTTATACTGTTGTGAAAAGCATCGCCAAGCGATCTGTTCCCAAATCGCCTGTGGTTGACTTCGACTTCCGTATGTCGGGATTGTGAAACTGAGCCCACTACCCCTAGTCGCAGACATAATCCACCCTTGCTGTAGTGATTTGTGCGGACTAATGTCAGCCCCCACCGGGGACTTATTTGACGTGTGTCCCGTTAATGGGTTATCTGAATGTAACTCCTAGTGATTTATTTTCACCCCCAGCTGTGGTATCTTTTCACCTGATCTAAAACCGCAAGACCGACTGAAGCTAACATATGCAACAGGCGCGCGAACCTGGAGGGAGGGTAGTAGTGGTATCTTAAATAAAAACCGAATCGAGGCGGAGAAAGAAATATCATTTCTACCTTATAAAGCGATCTGTATGATGTCCTCACGTGACCGGACGGCCGCTGGTGTGTTTACATCTGCCGGAGTTTATTTTTGTCAAGTGGAGATTTCCGCACTGAGTATACAGGACAAGAACCTGGGGACGGCGGACTGAATTTGTCATAGGGAAGAAGGGCGATAAAACGACACAGCAGTTAAAATTTGTCATAGTTGAGAAGTGTGGTAAACGGCCACTAGGTATTTCAGTTGTGTTTATGTTTCGCTGTGTTAGGACATCTTTGGTTCTTAACAAAAATTAAGGCATTTGAAAGCGTGGTATAGTTTTCCATAACTGTAACTTAATTGTTACAGATAGTACTAGATAATGACATGGTGGCGTGGTCGCTATCTCTGAAAGCATATGCTAATTGATAAAAATCTCTGCTGTTGGGCGGAGAGCGACGCATTATCGCTTTTCCCATTACTAAGCATTGATTAGTAATGCCATCATGTATTCTCAGTTGGCCTTCGTCGGTTCGATAAGTGGCCCAGATGTAAGACAGCCGGTTATTTCTTTATGAGTGCAAGGTTTCCTTTGTTGATTATTTACGTTGACGATATTGATTTAAGACGAAAGTATCAGTTGTTGTCAACATTATTTCAAATGTGGTCATGTTTTGATCTTGTTACGGAAGCATTCTTATTTGTCCAACAGCTGTACATCAGTATACTAGAGGAGGTTTCATTGTTCGTATACCTGTACAGTAGGTAGTTATGTCATTTGTATATTTGTAGAGTTGAGAGACATTTGATTGTCGGTATACAGAGTGTGGAGAAGAGAGGTATTTAATTATTTATATGACAGTATATTCATTTGTACAGTTGTACTGTAACATGCATTTTATTATTTCTGCAGTAGTATAGTAGATATGTATTTTAATATCGCTAGAGTAGTACTCTACAGAGGTGATATTTAAGAGATAGGTAACGAGTTGCATTTTTGTTGTTGTAGTTGTTGTTGTATGTAGAAGTGAGGCAGATAAACAGATCCCGAATGTTAATATCGGGTCACATATTCCAGTGTTGACAAGATGCCGTACTGTTAGTATTGTATTATGTAAGGAACAGTGATGACAGTGGCCATGTGTGTTGGGCATTGTTTCTCCTGAAGATGACATCAAACTGACAGCGGCTGTCGATGTGATTCGGGGAGGGTATTTGCGGCAACAGTGGCGGTGATTACAGTGAGGATGGAACAACATTCACCATTACTTCAAATCAGACCCTAAGAAAGAAAGCGGACTTAATTATCTCTTCAGACATTCTACATGTTTCAGACTAAGCTCTGGTGGTATGTGTCGCGCGCGCGCGCGCGTGTGTGTGTTTTGACTTGTCAGTCTGCTCGGCTTGACATAGAAAGAGAGAGACAGAGTGAGTGGTGGGTGAGTGAGTGAACATGTGTCTGCTCAGCTTTTCAAAAGTGTTGTGTGTGTCTGTGTGTGTAACTTGTTATTCTATTCTGTTCAGCTTGTCAGAACGCGCACGCGCGCGCGTGTGGGGGGGGGGGGGGGAGGGGGAAAACTTGTCACGTTTGCACATGCTGATTCGCCAGTCTGGAATTTTGTATACATGTATTGCGTATCGATTGTGTCCCTTTCTGAGGCAGAGTATAATAATTTGTTCTGGTCTGTTAATCATCTTGTGCCGATGTTGGTGACTGTCTGGTTGATTTGATGATTATTTTCTTTTTATGGTTTGTGATAGGCACACCAGGTTGTTCTTCTGTTGCCCCTTCCTTAGCTAGTTGATCAGGTTCTTGTTTTCCGACACGCCACATTAAGATGGTATTAATATAATGCCGGCTCCCTGGCCGAGGTGTTAGCAGCTTTCTCCATAATCCCGAATACTCTCGTGGTTGACGTGAGTGCACTTATGAGAGTATGGAGCCGGTCCGCTCGAATTGTGACCCCAAAGGACCCCCTCCTGTACACAATCATCACCAAATGGCGACAGTGATTGGTTGATTGGTTACGCCTTTAGAAGACTGAGTTTTAACTCTTTAAATCGAATGCTTTGGTGGTCTGAAACTGTATTCTAGAGTTCTTCCTTCCCTCTCAAATCTCATAAACCAACATGGTGTGCAGAACCCTCCTCTCTCTCTCTTTCTCTCTCTCTCTCTCTCCTCTCTCTCTCTCTCTCTCTCTCTCTCTCTTTCCTCTCTTCTCTCTCTTCCTCTCTCTCTCTCTCACTCTCACTCTTCCTCTCTCTCTCACTCTTCCTCTCTCTCTCTCTCTCTCTCTTACTCTTCCTTCTCTCTCTCTCTCTTCTCTCTCCTCTCTCTTCTCCATCTCTCTCCTCTCTCTCTCTCTCTCTCTCTCTCTCTCTCTCTGTGGCGCGCGTGCAAACGTGCGTGTGTGTTTTGTGTGAAATTCAGACATTTGAGTCACCCACCTTCTCCCCCTCTCTCGGCCCACCCTTCCCCTCCCCTAAAAAAAAAAAAATGAAGCAGCGCGATGCTTAAGAATAAGTTTGGCGGCGAACATGTAGATAGAGGACAGATCCAAAGCATAAAAATCGGTCAGCCCTAACACACTCTGAAGTCTTGTTATGGCTAGCTCAGAGTGGCGCCTGAGTAACAGCCGTCTGCAATGGAATGGGTTACACTAATCTGGTTGGTTGACTGGTGAGCTATGAGAATAAATAAACACAAGTTCGTTGGGGCAGAAATAATTACTCTTAAAGCGCCCAGTTCCCCCCCCCCCCCCCCCCCCCCCCCCCTCCCCCCCCCCCCCATGTTTGGTAGACTGTTGTTGTGTCCGTCTTTGAGGTTTCCCATGTTTTTACCTCGTATGACACAGCAATTTTTATCTGTATTTGAGTGTTCCCATGTTTTTTGTGTGTCTGCTTTTAGGGTTTCCCATGTTTGGTGCAGTGTTGTGTCTGCCTTTGCGGCTTCCCATGTTTAGTATAGTGTTGTATCTGCTTTTGGAGTTTAGCTTGTTTGGTATAATTCATTGAGTATTCACACATTGTTTACAGTTATGGAGTAGGTTATTCTCTCTCTCTCTCTCTCTCTCTCTCTCTCTCTCTCTCTCTCTCTCTCTCTCTCTCTCTCTCTCTCTCTCTCTCTCTCTCTCTCTCTCTCTCTCTCTCTCTCTCTCTCTCTCTCTCTCTCTCTCTCTCTCTCCAATATATTGTGAAGGATGTGTATAAAAGGGAGTTCTTAAAAAGCATAAACCGTACAAAACAAAACGACATTGTTGGTAACGGTTGCTGTACGTTTTGGGGAGTTGTAACATAGCTGTAATTACACAGTTCTGTGTCTAGCTTTGTAATTTTACATTCAGTAGTTTACCACTGCTTTCAAAATGGCCGGCGCTTATACTGTTGTGAAAAGCATCGCCAAGCGATCTGTTCCCAAATCGCCTGTGGCCGACTTCGAACCCCGTATGTCGGGATTGTGAAACTGAATCCACTACCCCTAGTCGCAGACATAATCCACCCTAGCTATAGTGATTTGTGCGGACTAATGTCAGACCCCACCGGGGACTTATTTGACGTGTGTCCCGTTAATGGGTTATCTGAATGTAACTCCTAGTGATTTATTTTCACCCCAGCTGTGGTATCTTTTCACCTGATCTAAAACCGCAAGACCGACTGAAGCTAACATATGCAACAGGCGCGCGAACCTGGAGGGAGGGTAGTAGTGGTGTCTTAAATAAAAACCGAATCGAGGCGGAGAAAGAAATATCATTTCTACCTTATAAAGCGATCGTATGATGTCCTCACGTGACCGGACGGCCCGCTGGTGTGTTTACATCTGCCGGGAGTTTATTTTTGTCAAGTGGAGATTTCCGCACTGAGTATACAGGACAAGAACCTGGGGACGGCGGACTGAAATTTGTCATAGGGAAGAAAGGCGATAAAACGACACGGCAGTTAAAATTTGTCATAGTTGAGAAGTGTGGTAAACGGCCACTAGGTATTTCAGTTTGTGTTTATGTTTCGCTGTGTTAGGACATCTTTGGTTCTTAACAAAAATTAAGGGCATTTGAAAGCGTGGTATAGTTTTCCATAACTGTAACTTAATTGTTACAGATAGTACTAGATAATGACATGGTGGCGTGGTCGCTATCTCTGAAAGCATATGCTAATTGATAAAAATCTCTGCTGTTGGCCGGAGAGCGACGCATTTATCGCTTTTCCCATTACTAAGCATTGATTAGTAATGCCATCATGTATTCTCAGTTGGCCTTCGTCGGTTCGATAAGTGGCCCAGATGTAAGACAGCCGGTTATTTCTTTAGTGAGTGCAAGGTTTCCTTTGTTGATTATTACGTTGACGATATTGATTTAAGACGAAAGTATCAGTTGTTGTCAACATTATTTCAAATGTGGTCATGTTTTGATCGTGTTACGGAAGCATTCTTATTTGTCCAACAGCTGTACATCAGTATACTAGAGGAGGTTTCATTGTTCGTATACCTGTACAGTAGGTAGTTATGTCATTTGTATATTTGTAGAGTTGAGAGACATTTGATTGTCGGTATACGAGTGTGGAGAAGAGAGGTATTTAATTATTTATATGACAGTATATTCATTTGTACAGTTGTACAGTAAACATGCATTTTATTATTTCTGCAGTAGTATAGTAGATATGTATTTTAATATCGCTAGAGTAGTACTCTACAGAGGTGATATTTAAGAGATAGGTAACGAGTTGCATTTTTGTTGTTGTAGTTGTTGTTGTATTGTAGAAGTGAGCAGATAAACAGATCCCGAATGTTAATATTCGGGTCACATATTCCAGTGTTGACAAGATGTCGTACTGTTAGTATTGTATTATGTAAGGAACAGTGATGACAGTGGCCATGTGTGTTGGGCATTGTTTCTCCTGAAGATGACATCAAACTGACAGCGGCTGTCGGATGTGATTCGGGGAGGGTATTTGCGGCAACAGTGGCGGTGATTACAGTGAGGATGGACAACATTCACCATTACTTCAAATCAGACCCTAAGAAAGAAAGCGGACTTAATTATCTCTTCCAGACATTCTACATGTTTCAGACTAAGCTCTGGTGAGTATGTGTCGCGCGCGCGCGCGCGTGTGTGTGTTTTGACTTGTCAGTCTGCTCGGCTTGACATAGAAAGAGAGAGACAGAGTGAGTGGGTGGGTGAGTGAGTGAACATGTGTCTGCTCAGCTTTTCAGAAAGTGTGTGTGTGTCTGTGTGTGTAACTTGTTATTCTATTCTGTTCAGCTTGTCAGAACGCGCACGCGCGCGCGTGTGGGGGGGGGGGGGGGGGGACGGGGGAAAACTTGTCACGTTTGCACATGGCTGATTCGCCAGTCTGGAATTTTGTATACATGTAGTTGCGTAATCGATTGTGTCCCTTTCTGAGGCAGAGTATAATAATTTGTTCTGGTCTGTTAATCATCTTGTGCCGATGTTGGTGACTGTCTGGTTGATTTGATGATTATTTTCTTTTTATGGTTTGTGATAGTCACACCAGGTTGTTCTTCTGTTGCCCCTTCCTTAGCTAGTTGATCAGGTCTCTTGTTTTCCGACACGCCACATTAAGATGGTATTATAATATATATGCCGGCTCCCTGGCCGAGGTGTTAGCAGCTTTCTCCATAATCCCGAATACTCTCGTGGTTGACGTGAGTGCACTTATGAGAGTATGGAGCCGGTCCGCTCGGACATTGTGACCCCTCGACCACCCGCTGCACTGTAAATGTTATTGTGTATGAAGATGTTGACGCATTGTGTATTTCCCCGAATGATACCCAGCACTGAGATGTGATCTCATGCATGCAAATGAGATCAGCGGCGCGCTGTAAGGACCTGATATATCCAGATCTGTCCGCTGAGATACGGGCAACAGATAGCAGAACCGGGCTGCATCAACATCACGAGTTCATTCCATAAACACCCTGTCTGTAAACAGTTTACAAGCACTTTCCTGGGCTTCTGGGTTGTGAGTGTTGTTGTTGTTGTTCTGTATGGCATTGCTCATTGTCAGTGATTCACCTTCCATTAATTGACTGGTAGTTTTATTGTTCTCTCTTTACTATTCCCGCTTCCTCATTTGCCGGCTTGTCAATATTGCCTTTCTTTTATCAGCTGCTGTTGTGTTGTGTATGTGCTGTTTGTTTTTGTCCGTGTCTGGCCGAGACTTTGTGGTTGTTGAATATAGCTGCATTGTTATAACCATAGATGCGGTGTTCGATATATATATATATATATATATATATATATATATATATATATATATATATATATATATATATATATATATATATATATATATATATATAGTTTTTCATGTACTTGTATCGGTGTGTATTTATTGTTAGTGTGCTGACGGAGGGTTTGACTGCAACGTCCATGTTGTTACTTGTGCTTGTGTTCTGGTAAATCTGACCGATTCTACTTCTCGTTTTTTTGGTTGATTCATTCATTGAGACTACTCAGTTCTTTGGACCCTGTTCAAGACTTTCAGACCAGCAATATTTCTGGCACCCTTTTGCTAAAGACATAGGCATGTTGCATCCGTTTATGTTAGCGGGCGCGTTGTTGGGACGGTAAGGATGTTGCGCTGATAGTATCATAATCGCGGTCAGACTAGGGTTTGATTCCGGGGCTAGGTAAGCTTTTCATTTTCACTTTAAATTACTTCAAATAACTCCTGTGGTTTAAAGGAAATGTCAGCGGTGATTAATCGTGTTGTAATTAACAGATCTGTGTGCATGTATGTGGTATGTAATGAGTTAATAGATCTATATTGTCTGTCACAGGTGTTCGAATTAATCGATCGAGAATTAGATGTCCTCAAATGCCTTTCTCTGCCTTTAGGCGATCATCAATAGTTGCTAGTTTATTTATTCATGACTAGCATTGTGTCAAGGACACAGGCAACAGACAATAAAACAACATGCATAAAACAGAGGTCGTCAGACGACGTGTGTGTGGCACGTGATAGCGAACCGTTGTTAGATAACATAATGCACCCTTTCCTTGCTACCCAGGGCTATGTAGGTCCATTCCTAGCACGAACTCGCCACTTCACAATTTTGACAAGCACAGGAAGCAGCGGTAGCGTAGCAGCTAGACTCTCGCCTGCCGTACAGGTGGTTTGGGTTCGATCTTTATCAGAGCGGGGTTCAAATTTCTAACATTGACCAGGTCGATCAAGTCTAAAATGGGTAGCAGGAAATGTATTGGGAAGTAAAGACGGCCGGCGTGATACCGACCACATCACCGAGTGAGTGCCGTTGGGTCTATAGAAAAATGGCTCTAGGTCTATATGATCAGTGCGTCTGTGGCATGTAAAAGACACCGTTACTTGCCTCTACTTCTCCAACGTTGCAGGAGGTGGCTGTTTCAGAAAAAGATTCCTAGCGCTTTCACTGATCGAGGGCCAAACGAAAAGTAGGTTCTGACCAATGAAAAAAATTCACGCCGGAAAATTGGAAGTAGGGTTATGACTTAAAAGTTGTTAGTATGGTAGCAGACATGTTGTATTATATATCAAATTAAAGAAGGTTGAATAAGCAAAACTACTGTATACAAATAAGCCCATGGCACAAATGGGAAGTAGCTTCAGGCGATTAATCATCCCATGGCACGTAATTAGTTAATCAACATGCAGCTGTTATTTAAAATGTTTCTAAAACACCGTCAAAATTACAGCCCCCAGACCCCAAAACCCAGATATTCCTGAACATGATCTAGTACGTATGTTAAAGAGGCTAAGTTGACCCCAGTGGCATGCTAGTTGGACCCGCTACCCCGGCATCAGCACAACGGGTGTTTAAGAACGGGCGCTCGTATCACTTCGGCCACGCTGACCTAAAGTGGGAAAGGCGGCGCAATGTTGGGCGGTGCTATTGCATGCATTCTTTGTCCAAAGATCTCATGCAATAGTCATACAACATTTGTGACTGTTCCACAATTTCATGGCGGTTGCTTTCGAAGTCGGAAGAAGAGATTGAATTGACAGTAATACATTTGTGACTGTCTCACGTATGAATTGACAGTAGTACATTTGTGACCGTCTCACGTATGATTTGACAGTAATACATTTTGTGACCGTCTCCTGTAATCGCGCAGTTAATGGAAGTTCGAGCTTCCTGGCTTCACTCAATAATGACAATGTCCGGAGCATCGGACAGCTTACTCGCTGATACCGCCAGTGTAAGAGCAGTGGACTTTGTTAAAGAAATTGCTTTCAGCTTTAAAATATGTCAAAGCTGCATCCATAGGATTAGAAAGTTAAATTAAAAGATGCTTAGTTCACTTTGAGCTGTACTGGGCATGTAGTACTAGTCCTATACTTGTATACATCAGTCGACATTCAATGGGTAAAAGTGGTCAATATGATGGACATTGGAATACATGTGCACCTGGCGGGCAAACACATTTATCCATAGAGATAAGTTAGTTGCATTCCTTTACAGGGCGTCGCAATCAACCCTATGTTGTTGTTGTTTTTTTTGTGGCTCTTTGTGATTTACAAGGTATGTTTACGTTCACTAATTTGCCATTACTTCCTGAACGACCGAGGCTCATACCACTATTTAAAAATCAACACAGTACGGTCTATCCATAGAGTGTTTATGTTAATTATAATTATGTTTTGTTTACATTAGGCTTAACCTATTCATTTAGGTTAACGAAATCCTAGCTGTCGCGAGATTGCCATGAGTTAAACAGATAAATATTCCCGACGTTTGCTTGGCGTGTATTTTCAGCACCATTATTTTACTAACTGGAAAAACACCGCGGATGTCAAAATCTCAGGACAATATTTGTAGCTGCACGTGTACATCTATAACGGATTTGGAACGGTCGGTGTTGATGGTGACAGGTCCTGGCATCGCCTTGATTAGTTTGTCTACATTTGAATGTAAATGGAAGCAGTGGGGTCAGCCCATCTACACATTTGGTGTTGAGTGAGAAGGAAGGGATACACCGAGTTGGCAGTTCATTACCAGTTAGAATCACATATATTGTCACCACGGAACAGAAGATTGACAAGTTTGTCAACATTTGAATGCAGATGGAAGCCGTGAGATCACAATGGCAGATGTAAAACGGAAGTACTTAGTAGGGAGAAAACAGTACATATGTCAATTCTTGGTTTCCGGAACATGAAGAGTTTGACGGGGTTATTTGCAACTGTTTGTTGGAAGTCGTCATAAAATTCGCTGGTTTGTTTGAGAATCTTAACAATTACTGACAACTTTGACAGGATTTAAGCCCGGAAAAATAGATCCTTGCAAATGGTTGATATGTCCAAATAACACCTGTGTGGGGGAGAAGAGGATAAAGTCACGTGGACAACTTTGGTAGTTTGCCATATAAACTCTAGTTGTGACCAGCTAGGGAGGACTTGAAATTATGCTTTAGTCAGAGTGCCAGGGCACGGCAGCGCCTAGTGGAAATAATATCTACCGTGTGTTAATTAGTGACTTAATTTTACACGTGCCTATAATGGCAGATGTAGATATGATTGATAGGACTGCAGTGGTGCCATTTAAGGTATAACCTATTATAATATATTCGTTATAATTACTTTAGGCAGTAGCCTTGTTAAACTATAGTGTGATGATTAGCACTGTTAGTGGAAACTAGCTAGAGTAGGGAAGTGATACTTGACTCTGTTAGCTAGAATAGATTAGTGAAGTGTTGATAAGCTTTACTAGTTGAGAATTGAGTAATGAGGGATAATTGGGATTTCCCGTAGGTGTCCCTTGTGGGAGGGGTTCCACATTCTGTTTGCTGATTTTTTCTTTGTCATAACCTGATTCGATTCTAGGTGGGTAGCTAATCTGCTCTATGACTAAGTCTAGTTAGCTAACGATCATTAGGCAAGGTGATAGGCTTACACTCAGCCGAAAGAATCATGAACTAGTACTATCACCAGGTGTGTTGTTTCTATCCTAGGTTCCCTACCAGATCCAAGGAAGCTCAATAAAGTTTTGGGAAGGAAGAAAATCCCAGTCTGAAGAACACCAGTTCGGCAATCAATAAAGATTGCTTACAGACGTGATTAAAAGCTAGAGGGAGGTTGATTCACCCAACATAGTGAAGATTACAGTTGCACCATACAGCATTAAACAGTGGTAACGAACCGAGAACCGGTTAAGAGTAACTAGTGTTAGTACAGTAACAATTAACATTAGTAATTAGCACTTGCGGACTGAATGGTTCGATGTGCAACGAGGATGATCTGTCGACTAACACTTAACTTTACTAACTGTGTAAACACTAGAAAAGAACTTGTGCAGTTGGTTAGAGAACATTAGGAACGGACATTGTGTAGAGTGAATCCGGTCCATAAGTAACTGTTCATACCACCGGTGTCTATTTCTCATGTTCATGAAATGGGATTACCAGAGGTCTACAGAAGCAAAGCAGTATCCGGCAGGATGGTTCCGGCAACGGGTGAGACGTACTTGTTCTGACGTAACGTGCTGTGGTCTATCTTTGCTGTGATCAGCGGACTGAGCTGATGTCTGAGAGTCAGATTCTCTACACTGTATAGAACACGTCACACATTTTCTTCGCATACACGTCTCATACACGTTACACTTTTATTTTAATAAATTAATCTGTATTAATTTCTAGAAGTAAGAGTTGTTGAGTATGTTGCGTTGGGGAAGTATGAGAAGGGGGCATAGTACGACAGTGTGAGAGTGATAGGAAAAGGTGTCCATAGGCTGATGGAGTGTGTTGGACGGAAGCTGGTGGATTCTCCAGAATATTGAGGGGGAAAAAAAATAATATTATAATGTGGGTGTCGGATCTCCTCACTCCAGGGACGACACTTTAAAGGAGGACACGACATTACTGGGGGCTCGTAACGGGATATTTGGACAGTGGGATCTATCGTAAACGTGATCTTTGGACAGCGAGATCTCCCGTAAACGGAATCCTTGGACAGCGAGATCTCCTGCAAGCAGGAACGTTTGACAGGGGGATCTTCTGACAACGGGGTCTTTGACACGGGATCCTTAGTTATAAAAGGGAGATATCATTTTGGAGAATCCAGCTAGAGTGAATGTGGATAGGGGTTAGGATTAATATCTTACCTGTTCACACTTCACACGTCTGCATAGGTCTGTGGTCCTGATTCTACTCTTGTCACTGAGTGAATGTACTGTGTGTGGTAATATCGAGATTTATAGTACTTGTTCATATATCGGTATAGTAATTTGCAGTTATATTGTACTAGACCTGCTAGCTTACCTCTCTGTATAATGGCCACCCCTAAACTTAGCACGTTAGAATTAAAGGAAAGGGGGGAAGAAATGGGATTGGCGGGGTCTGCTCTAACGGATTACATACAGGAAGTGGAGAGAGAGTATCGTCAAGCAGAAAGGGATGATCGAAAGGCCGAGCTGGAATTGAGAAGGATGGAGTTGGAACAAGCAGCTAAGAAATTGGAAGCTCAGCAAGCAGCTAAGAAATTGGAAGCTGAGCAAGCAGCTAGGAAATTGGAAGCTGAGCAAGCAGCTAGGAAATTTGAAGCTGAGCAAGCAGCTAGGAAATTAGAAGCTGAACAGGAAGCACAGAAAAGGGAGCACGAGTACCGGATGAGGGAACTCGAGTTGAAGAGTCAATCTAATGGAGAAACTGAGGGAGCAGTTGGAGGTTCCTCCATCCCAGGATCAACACCAGTAGGTGGACATGGGTACCATGCTATGAAGTTTCCTTTAGCGGTCTACGAGGAGGACAAAGAGAAGATTGACCAATACCTTCAACGCTTCGAGGCTATGTCAGTTGCTATGGGTCTGGAGCGTAACAAATGGAATCTTAAGCTATCCCAGGGATTACGCGGGACAGGATACGAGGTTTATACTCGCCTGCCACCAGGACATGAGAACAATTATGATGAATTAAAGACGGCTCTGCTGAAACGATTCGAGGTTACATCGCATACCTACCGGAAAAAATTTCGAGCAGCGAAACGAGAACCGGGAGAGTTGTTTGCCGCCTACAGTTTGCGTCTTAAATCTTATCTCCATAAGTGGATGGATTTGGCTGGGTTCGCACATGACTATGAGAGTCTGGAAGAGCTCATGGTGGTCGACCAGCTGAAGAAGCAAATGTCTAAACCTCTCAGGACGTTCCTGGGAGAACAAGGAGCGGAACGTATTGACCTCGTGAATAAATTAGCAGAACGGTTCGTCGAGGTACATGGGGAGGCAGGGGAAAACCTTTCCACCAACACCAAAAGTCAAGAGAAACATGACAAGAAGAAAGCCAAAAACTCAGGAACAAAAAAGTGGGAACCTTATGTGAAAAAATCAGAGGATAGTTCAGAGAAGAAGAAGGAGGGAAGCAAGAGCACTTCAAGCTCTACACCTAAACGACCGTGGTCGGAGAAGTGGTGTTCAATTTGTAAGTCACCCTCTCACAATACGAGGGACTGCAAATCGAAGGCTAAGAACCCTCATTTTGCAGCATGTCAAGTGACTTCCAAGGAGGTTGTCACGGAAAATGCCAAGGTCAACAAGGAAGCTCGCCACCAGGAGAGCTCATTCAAGTCCGACAATAGAAAATCTAGGACAGGGAAATGGTGCAACGAATGCAAGTCAAACACGCACAATGCTATTGACTGCAGGGAAAAGTCAGGAGACACTCAATTCGTCGTGTGCTCAGGGAAACCTAAGTGGAGCCCACCGAACAGGTCGAGGACCGAGGAAGAGACTCCAGACCAGGAAAAACCACCTGTAGTGGAATTGGTAGAGGTTAACGGTCGTCAAGTGGAGTGTTTATACGACACAGGACTGGACGGGGAGGCCGTGATTTCTGCGGATCTAGTACTTCCAGAACAATTCACAGGTGAAACATTGGATATACAGCCTGCACAGAAGAGTGCTGTAACCATGAAGTTGCCCATTGCTAATGTGGAGATTCGGTCAAGGTACGTCACCGGCACCATCAAGGCCGCTGTATTGACCGATCCCATTTTTCCAGTCATCCTAGGTTGCCGGTATGTCTTTCTGGGAATGCCCAGGGAGCCTATTCATATGGGAGCAATGCAGACTCGCTCTCAGGCGAAAACGGAAGAGGCAGACGCAATTGTGACTAACCCAATGCCGGGGGAGCTACGAACTGCCCAGAGTGAGGATGATACTTTACGTCCTTGCTACAAAAAGCTGCAGAAAAGTGCTGATCCACCAGGACGGGGGCAGTACTACATGAAGAATAGGATACTCTACAGGAGAGCAGGAAGGGGAGACAACCTATACGGTCAGTTGGTCGTCCCAAAAGCTCATCGGTCCCAGATTCTTCATATGGGGCATACCATCTCCTTTAGTGGACACATGGGTATTGCCGCCACCATGCAGCGGATTTCCTGCCACTACTATTGGCCGGGAATGACAGATGATGTGCGTCGGTATGTGAAGTCATGCCCTGAGTGCCAGAGGGTGGCACCGAAACACTGGACAGCACCGGTGATGTTGGGTGAGATGCCCATCATGAACTCTCCTTTCGAGAGGGTAGCCATCGATATCGTGGGTCCACTTCCCAGGACTAGGAAGAGGAACATGTATATACTCACAATGGTGGATTGCTGTACAATGTGGGGTGAGGCTATACCGTTGACCACGATTGACTCGAAAAGAGTGGCGGACGCACTGATGGAGGCCTTTACCAGATTAGGCTTTCCGGATCAAATTCTGACGGACAATGGATCTCAGTTTTGTGGAAAACTCATGGAGGAGGTATTTAGGGTGTTTCACTCTAACCACATACATACCAGCCCTTACCACCCTCAAGCCAATGGACAAGTAGAGCGTTTCAACGGCACGTTGATGACAATGCTCAGGAAACTAGCGCAGGAAAAACCTGATAGGTGGGATGAATATATCCCAGCAGCACTCTTTGCCTATCGGGAAGTTCCTCATGGCTCAACAGGACTACCACCCGCTACGTTGCTGTTTGGTCGTCCAATCAAAGGACCGTTGGAAGCCATGTTGAGGAGTTGGACTGAAGAGGGGACGTCAGAAGAAGTGATCGCATCCTATCAATACGTGGAGGAACTGAAAGAAAAACTCCACAAGGGATGGACTCTGGCAAATCAAAACTTGAAAAAGGCCAGGAAAAGACATGCGGCTTACTACAACCGTAGGTCTAAAGAAAGATCTCTAGAGGTGGGAGATAAAGTCTTGTTGCTACTTCCCAACGGGAAACAACAAACTGGAGATAGGTTGGCAAGGACCATTTCCCGTGGAAAGGGTGATATCCAGAACCAACTATCAGATCCGGATCCGGGGAAAGTCGAAGATTTTCCATATCAATCTCTTGCGGAAATACGAAGAGAGACCCGGAGACAAGGCAGCTCACCTCATGGCAATGGCAGTTGCAGTGGAGACAGAAGTGGGAACCAGCGAGGGCAGGGAATATCCCTTAGTACACCAGGAAACCTATAGGGATGTACAAGTGAACCCTGATCTGACCTCCCAGGAGAGGGAAAGGATAACCCAGGTTCTCAAGTCTCATAAGGAGATACTGACTGATAAACCAGGACGAACGAGGTTGGTGGAGTTCGAGATGACTTTGACCACACAGGAGCCTGTTCGCCAAAAGGTTTACCCAGTGCCATTCTCTAAAGAAAAGGCCCTGAGGAGGAAATTAAAAAACTGCTGGAGGATGACGTGATTGCACCATCCACATCCCCATACAATGCGGGGGTAGTTTTGTTACGCAAACCAAGTGGAGAACACAGGTTGTGTATAGATTACCGACTGCTGAACAGTCATACACAGTTTCAGGTGGAACCTTTGCCGAATCCAACTCAGTTATTCGCTAGGCTCCATAAGGCTCGGTACTTTTCAAAGGTGGATCTGAGTCGGGGGTACTATCAGATACCAGTCAAACCGGAGATTCGACCACTGTTAGCTTTCAGTACACCCAGTGGACACTACGAATTCAAGGTCATGCCCTTTGGACTCAGCAATGCACCTAGTGTGTTTACACGCATGATGAGGACTTTACTAGATCCGTTACAGGATCCGTCGATCATCTCATTCATGGATGATATTCTGATTTCCAGTGACAGCCTGGATGACCACTTACAATCCTTGGAGAGAGTGTTTAATAGGCTCAAGGAAGCAGGGCTTACTGCTCGTCCAACCAAGTGCATGATTGGTTACCAGACTCTGGAATTTCTAGGTCACACCATCACTCCAGGACACATTGTTCCAGAAGAGAAGAACCTGGAGAAAATCAGAAATGCACCAAGGCCAAAAACGAAGAAGGATGTGCGATCTTTTCTCTCGTTGTGTGGGTTCTACCACAAATTTATCCCACATTTCACTGAACTGGGAGCTCCGTTGACCGAAACCTTGAAAAAGGGATTACCGGATCAAATCATTTGGACACCAGAATGTGAGAATGCCTATAGTCAGTTAAAGGAGGCCTTGGTCAGCAAACCTGTATTACAGCTCCCTGACCTTTCCAAACAATTTGTGTTGAGAACAGATGCGAGTGCGATTGGAATTGGAGCCGCTTTGTTACAGGAAGGAAAAGACGATGCTTCGGTTTTGAAACCTGTAGCATACGCAAGTAAGAAAACTTCTACCGGCGGAGAGGAATTATTCAACCGTCGAGAGAGAATGCTTGTCCCTCGTATGGGCAGTGCAAACATTTCAGCCATATTTGTATGGAGTTAAGTTTCGGGTTCAGTCGGATCATCAGCCCCTGATGTTCCTGGCTACTTCTCAGAAGCTCAACGCACGTTTGATGCGGTGGTCGTTGTTACTTCAACCGTATAATTTCACAGTAGAGTACATTCCTGGGAAGGAAAATGTTGGAGCGGATTTCTTGTCAAGACACCCAGCTCCTGAAGAAGAGGAATGAATTATCTGGATTTAACTCATGGTGGAGGAGAGTGAGATGGACTACTCTCTTAAGAGGGGGCCTATGTCGCGAGATTGCCATGAGTTAAACAGATAAATATTCCCGACGTTTGCTTGGCGTGTATTTTCAGCACCATTATTTTACTAACTGGAAAAACACCGCGGATGTCAAAATCTCAGGACAATATTTGTAGCTGCACGTGTACATCTATAACGGATTTGGAACGGTCGGTGTTGATGGTGACAGGTCCTGGCATCGCCTTGATTAGTTTGTCTACATTTGAATGTAAATGGAAGCAGTGGGGTCAGCCCATCTACACATTTGGTGTTGAGTGAGAAGGAAGGGATACACCGAGTTGGCAGTTCATTACCAGTTAGAATCACATATATTGTCACCACGGAACAGAAGATTGACAAGTTTGTCAACATTTGAATGCAGATGGAAGCCGTGAGATCACAATGGCAGATGTAAAACGGAAGCACTTAGTAGGGAGAAAACAGTACATATGTCAATTCTTGGTTTCCGGAACATGAAGAGTTTGACGGGGTTATTTGCAACTGTTTGTTGGAAGTCGTCATAAAATTCGCTGGCTTGTTTTGAGAATCTTAACAATTACTGACAACTTTGACAGGATTTAAGCCCGGAAAAATAGATCCTTGCAAATGGTTGATATGTCCAAATAACACCTGTGTGGGGGAGAAGAGGATAAAGTCACGTGGACAACTTTGGTAGTTTGCCATATAAACTCTAGTTGTGACCAGCTAGGGAGGACTTGAAATTATGCTTTAGTCAGAGTGCCAGGGCACGGCAGCGCCTAGTGGAAATAATATATACCGTGTGTTAATTAGTGACTTAATTTTACACGTGCCTATAATGGCAGATGTAGATATGATTGATAGGACTGCAGTGGTGCCATTTAAGGTATAACCTATTATAATATATTCGTTATAATTACTTTAGGCAGTAGCCTTGTTAAACTATAGTGTGATGATTAGCACTGTTAGTGGAAACTAGCTAGAGTAGGGAAGTGATACTTGACTCTGTTAGCTGGAATAGATTAGTGAAGTGTTGATAAGCTTTACTAGTTGAGAATTGAGTAATGAGGGATAATTGGGATTTCCCGTAAGTGTCCCTTGTGGGAGGGGTTCCACATTCTGTTTGCTGATTTTTTCTTTGTCATAACCTGATTCGATTCTAGGTGGGTAGCTAATCGGCTCTATGACTAAGTCTAGTTAGCTAACGATCATTAGGCAAGGTGATAGGCTTACACTCAGCCGAAAGAATCATGAACTAGTACTATCACCAGGTGTGTTGTTTCTATCCTAGGTTCCCTACCAGATCCAAGGAAGCTCAATAAAGTTTTGGGAAGGAAGAAAATCCCAGTCTGAAGAACACCAGTTCGGCAATCAATAAAGATTGCTTACAGACGTGATTAAAAGCTAGAGGGAGGTTGATTCACCCAACATAGTGAAGATTACAGTTGCACCATACAGCATTAAACAGTGGTAACGAACCGAGAACCGGTTAAGAGTAACTAGTGTTAGTACAGTAACAATTAACATTAGTAATTAGCACTTGCGGACTGAATGGTTCGATGTGCAACGAGGATGATCTGTCGACTAACACTTAACTTTACTAACTGTGTAAACACTAGAAAAGAACTTGTGCAGTTGGTTAGAGAACATTAGGAACGGACATTGTGTAGAGTGAATCCGGTCCATAAGTAACTGTTCATACCACCGGTGTCTATTTCTCATGTTCATGAAATGGGATTACCAGAGGTCTACAGAAGCAAAGCAGTATCCGGCAGGATGGTTCCGGCAACGGGTGAGACGTACTTGTTCTGACGTAACGTGCTGTGGTCTATCTTTGCTGTGATCAGCGGACTGAGCTGATGTCTGAGTGTCAGATTCTCTACACTGTATAGAAACACGTCACACATTTTCTTCGCATACACGTCTCATACACGTTACACTTTTATTTTAATAAATTAATCTGTATTAATTTCTAGAAGTAAGAGTTGTTGAGTATGTTGCGTTGGGGAAGTATGAGAAGGGGGCATAGTACGACAGTGTGAGAGTGATAGGAAAAGGGTGTCCATAGGCTGATGGAGTGTGTTGGACGGAAGCTGGTGGATTCTCCAGAATATTGAGGGGAAAAAAAAATAATATTATAATGTGGGTGTCGGATCTCCTCACTCCAGGGACGACACTTTAAAGGAGGACACGACACTAGCATCAGAAAAAAATGCTCGTGTGAGCCTAATACATTGTTTTAGACCATTATTGTGAATAATCAATAAATGTTACAATTAACGAAGAACTTAATACTTCAGCAATTAGTGAGAGGCATCTCTCTGTTGGCATTGCGTTGTGGCCTATTGGCAATGAAATACCGAAAATTCACGGAGGAAACATTACCGTCCTAGGTTTGATCTGAACCACCCAGCCAACTAACCAACCAATCACGCAATCAACCAAAAAATCAAATACCCACCAAATTAACTAACCAACCAAGCACGCAACCAACCAACCAATCAAATATCCACCCAATTAACTAACCAACCAATCACGCAACCAACCATCCAACCAACCAACCACCTAACCAACTACCCCGCCAACCAACCTACCAACTAATCAACAATCACACAACCAACTAACCAATCAACCACCCAATCAACCAACCAACTAACGAACCAATAACGCAACCAACCAACCAATCAACTACCCAACCTACGACCTAAATGGCCACTCAACCAACCGACCACCAACCAACCACCCACCCAACCGACCACGCAACCAGGCAATCAACCACCCAAACATAAACTCAGGCGACCACGCAACCAACCAACTACCGAGCCAACAATTCAACCAACCAACCAACCAACCAACTAACTACCTAATCAACAAACCACCCACCTAACCAACAAATCAATCAACCAACCAACCAATTAGCCAACTAACCAGCCAACCAACCAACCATCCAGCCAAGGAATAACACACTATATTTACATGGTATTGTATAGTATAAAAGAAAATATTAAGGGCCTGCCTCAGCGGGCCTGAGATACTGTGATAGCATACTGTTTAAACAGACAGTTTATTCACACTGGTCAGTTGTACTTAGATATTAATTGCTCTTTCAGAAAGCAGTGGCAAACTATTTTTTGTTTTACATATATAATGATTGAAGAAGATTTGACAATTCGCTTTTCATCTCACATTTATGCGGTAGTTTTCAATTGCCGTTGTGCCTCGGTGATATTCACAGCTGACTCGATGATGCGGACGGTACTTTTATCACATGATCATCATATGACAACACGTGTACTGAAAAATGTAATCAACAAAGTGTTACGGAACGTTTCATGTAATTATTACTTTACCGGGAAGTCGGTCGCGCATCCGTCCCATACCATTCCCCTTTTCAATATCCGGTTATGTTTAATTGTTTTTATTTTAATTTATTTATTTATTTATTTTTGGGAGGGGGGGGGGGGGTGGCATATCCTTTACAGGACATCGCTGTCAACACCAGCATCTTTCAGCTGTTTGTTGATTTCTTGGCATTATATTGTGTGTCGTAATTTATATGAATATTCTTATCTGTAATTGTGTTGTTCTTGATAAAGATTGTTATAAGTGAAACATCGAACACGTCTTAGTCATTATTGTATAATCTTAGTTGATGTTCCCCACTGTGAGTTCAGTTCACCTGGCCTGAGGTCCTTGTGAGGTGTGTACATGTGCTTGTTGTTTCGTTGCAGTATCTTGATATATCTTTTTGTGTATTTTATATGGTCACATCCGGCAGCAGTCAAGATCTTTTTTATGTGATACCAAGGTATGCCTGTACCTGTACATTTGAGCTGACAGAATCTTTCCCTTGTGTATCAGCTGCAATTGGAGCACCCGAGGGACGAATTCATCTTTGACTGGAGTTCTTTAGCCTTACATTTTCAGTTCTATTTTTGGCTTTATGGGATTTCTCACGTGACCACCATGATTGCGGACATTGCGTTCATGTGATAGGAAAATACGTATTATGAAATAACTCCTTGCACATAAGAAATACCAGCTATTTCTTCATTATTTGTTCGAATGGTGTTGGAGTCTTTAGGCACACGGATTTCTGAGTCGATATTGAATAGCAGTAATGTAGGAAAAGTGCACGTCTTTTCATGTCATTGATGTATGTTCCACGGTACTTGCATTGATTTTGTGTTATATTGGTTCTGTAATACGGAAAGGGCGATAACAGCATGAAATCACTTCCTTATGTTTCTGAAAAGTAACATTGAGCCGGGAGAACTTATTCATCTGGAGTAAAAGTGTGCAGCCATTAAGAGACATTAATTTCTAGCTGGTTTTCCGAAGACGCTTCTGTGGTTTAGGGGTAGTGAGCGCGGTTTCACAATCTCGACATACCGGTTTAGAAGTCAGTATCAGACGATTTGGAAACTAATTGCTTTGCGTTGATTTTAATAATGGTGTAAGTGTCGACCTTTCAGGAAGCAATGGCAAGCTACTGATTATAAAATTTCATAGACAATTTTTTTAAAAAAGCCAATAAATGCTGAAGTTGAATACGACGCCATATGAAAGGACACGCAAGTATCGTTACTTTTCTGAGGACTACGCTGATGTATTCAGTTTAGCCAAGAAACAATGTAAAAGAGCTTGATACTCTGGACACACATAGATACAAGCACATCAGAAAACAAATTATATTCACGACATCCTGCAACAAAGAAGTACACTCAAGGACCACAGTGTGATAAACTCGCCTTTCGTTGTTGTTGACTTTTCCCTACCACCGGTTTTTCTATTTCTAAAGTCATGAAATGGGTTTAAACCAGAGGTTACAGAAGAAAAAGCAGTATCCGGCAGGGGGTTTCCGGCAAGGGGTGGGGACGTATTGTTCGGGAAGTAACGTGCTGGGGTCTATCTTTGCTGTGTCAGCGGACGAGGATTTTCTGGTGTAGATTCTTTACACTGTTAGAACACGCCCAAACATTTTCTTCCCCTTTAACCAAGTCTCATACCGTTACACTTTTATTTTAAAAAAATTTAATCTGTTTTAAATTTCTAGAAGTAAGGGGGTTTTTTTTTTTATGTTGCTTTGGGGGAAAAGTATGAGAAGGGGGCATAGTACGACCAGTGTGGGGAGTGATAGGAAAAGGTGTCCATGGGCTGAGGGGATTTGTTTTGGAGGGAAAGCTGGGGGTTTCTCCAAAATATTGGGGGGAAAAAAAAATAAATTATAATGGGGGGTCGGAAAATCCTCACTCCAGGGACGACACTTTAAAGGGGACACGACACTAGCATCAAAAAAAAAAGGGCCGTGTGCCCCCAAATACTTTGGTTTTAGGACCATTTTTGGGAATAATCAATAAATGTTAAAATTTAACGAAAAACCCAAATCCCTTCAGCAATTAGTGAGGGGGCATCTCTCTGTTGGCTTTGGCGTTGTGGCCTTTTGGAAATAAAATTACCAAAAATTCACGGAGGAAACTTTTACGGTCCTAGGTTTGATCTAAAACCACCCAGCCAACAAACCCAAACCCAATCACGCAATAAACCCCAAAAAAAAAATACCCACCAAATTAACTAACCAACCAAGCACGAAACCCAAACCAACCAATAAAATTTACCACCCAATAAAAACCCAAACCCAATCACGAAACCCAACCATCCAACCAACCAACCACCAAAAACCCAATACCCCCAACCAACCTACCAACTAAAAAAACAATCACAAAACCCAAACTAACCAATCAACCACCAATCAAACAACCAACTAACGAACCAAAACGAAACCCAAACCCAAACCCAAATTTCAACTACCCAACCTAGACCTAAATGGCCACTCAACCAACCGACCACCAACCAACCACCCCCCCAAAACCGACCACCAACCAGGAAAATCAACCACCCAAACATAAACTCAGGCGCCCACGAAAAACCAACCAACTACCGAGCCAACAATTAAACCCAAACCAAAAAACCCAAACCCAAACTAACTACCAATCAACAAACCACCCAAAAAACCCAAAACAAATCAATCAACCAACCAACAAATTAGCCAACAACCACCCAACCAACCAACCATCCACCCAAGGAATAACACATTTAATTTTACATGGTTTTGTAAAAGTATAAAAGAAAATTTTAAGGGCCTCCCCTCAGCGGGCCTGAGTTTAATGTGATAGCAAAATTTAAACAGACATTTTTATTCACACGGTCATTTGTACTTAGATATTAATTGCTCTTTCAGAAAGCAGTGGAAACCCAATTTTTTGTTTTACATATATAATGTTTGAAGAAGATTTGACAATTCGCTTTTCATCTCACATTTATGCGGTAGTTTTCAATTGCCGTTGTGCCTCGGTGATATTACAGCTGACTCGATGATGCGGACGGTTTCTTTTATCACATGATCATCATATGAAAAACACGTGTACTGAAAAATGTAATCAACAAAGTGTTACGGAACGTTTCATGTAATTATTACTTTACCGGGAGTCGTCCGCGCATCCGTCCCATACCATTCCCCTTTTCAATATCCGGTTATGTTTAATTGTTTTTTATTTTTATTTATTTATTTATTTATTTTGGGAGGGGGGGGGGGGGGGGTGGGTGGTTGCATATCCTTTACAGGACATCGCTGTCAACACCAGCATCTTTCAGCTGTTTGTTGATTTCTTGGCATTATATTGTGTGTCGTAATTTATATGAATATTCTTATCTGTAATTGTGTTGTTCTTGATAAAGATTGTTATAAGTGAAACATCGAACACGTCTTAGTCATTATTGTATAATCTTAGTTGATGTTCCCCACTGTGAGTTCAGTTCACCTGGCCCTGAGGTCCTTGTGAGGTGTGTACATGTGCTTGTTGTTTCGTTGCAGTATCTTGATATATCTTTTTGTGTATTTTATATGGTCACATCCGGCAGCAGTCAAGATCTTTTTTATGTGATACCAAGGTATGCCTGTACCTGTACATTTGAGCTGACAGAATCTTTCCCTTGTGTATCAGCTGCAATTGGAGCACCCGAGGGACGAATTCATCTTTGACTGCAGTTCTTTAGCCTTACATTTTCAGTTCTATTTTTGGCTTTATGGGATTTCTCACGTGACCACCATGATTGCGGACATTGCGTTCATGTGATAGGAAAATACGTATTATGAAATAACTCCTTGCACATAAGAAATACCAGCTATTTCTTCATTATTTGTTCGAATGGTGTTGGAGTCTTTAGGCACACGGATTTCTGAGTCGATATTGAATAGCAGTAATGTAGGAAAAGTGCACGTCTTTTCATGTCATTGATGTCTGTTCCACGGTACTTGCATTGATTTTGTGTTATATTGGTTCTGTAATACGGAAAGGGCGATAACAGCATGAAATCACTTCCTTATGTTTCTGAAAAGTAACATTGAGCCGGGAGAACTTATTCATCTGGAGTAAAAGTGTGCAGCCATTAAGACATTAATTTCTAGCTGGTTTTCCGAAGACGCCTTCTGATGGTTTAGGGGTAGTGAGCGCGGTTTCACAATCTCGACATACCGGTTTAGAAGTCAGTATCAGACGATTTGGAAACTAATTGCTTTGTGTTGATTTTAATAATGGTGTAAGTGTCGACCTTTCAGAAAGCAATGGCAAGCTACTGATTATAAAATTTCATAGACAATTTTTAAAAAAAAAAGCCAATAAATGCTGAAGTTGAATACGACGCCATATGAAAGGACACGCAAGTATCGTTACTTTTCTGAGGACTACGCTGATGTATTCAGTTTAGCCAAGAAACAATGTAAAAGAGCTTGATACTCTGGAACACACATAGATACAAGCACACCAGAAAACAAATTATATTCACGACATCCTGCAACAAAGAAGTACACTCAAGGACCACAGTGTGATAAACTCGCCTTTCGTCGTTGTTGGTTAGAGCAAGAATGCCTGCGTCTGTGATGATTGACATGCGAGCCTTATGACCGTAGGCGACGCCATGTATACCTGGAAGACAAAGACGAGACCCTTGGGTTTCTACTTCAGGGTTTAAGGTTTCTTGCTAGTAAACTGTGAGTAGAACAACGAGCTGTGAATGTTTCATGTTATGGTTCTGTGGCTAAGTGCTAACGTTACCCCGTTGATATGCGCCATTAAGGCATATTCAGAATATGGTCTAGGCTCATATTTTCAGCTAGTGCAGTAGCTTAATTCAAACTTCAAATCCCGAAACAACCAAATAAATCAGTAGCTTAATGGCTAGAACGCTTTCCTGTTGACCCGCTGGTCAAGGGTTCGAAGTCTCACCGAGACCGATTTTTAAAAATTGACAGATTCTTGCAGGTCATGACATGAGTGCTAGGAAATTTCTTGGGAAGTAAAGACGACCGCATCAGTCCGCAAGTGCCGATTGGGCTATAAAAATATAAGGACTTGTACCGTATGGGAAAAAATGTCATTTACTGTTTAATACTTAACCATTTTGTCAGTGATCCAGTTGGAATATGCTAGAGGAAACACAACGGAGATGAGGTAGCGTGGGATGGTTCATGTCACGAATGCAGTTTATTGTCTCGGCAAAATCTCTTGTGCCCATATTATGCTATGAGTCGACCCTAGGGTCATACAATTTTTGGAAACATAAAATACAAGCATCCAGTTCTGGAAGGTTGGGGAGTTGATTCCTGACTATCTAGCTGGTACTCCAGTGCTTTAACATAACGGTTTCAAGATGTGGTTGTGTTGAAATCTCCGATGTGCACTTTCTGATCCCTTGGTGGCTCGTTGTAATGTGTTAACTAAACGAGATGAGTTCAGCTCTAATGAATTCCCCTTGCCCCGAGCTTGGCTATTTATACAGTTGCCAAAATGTTGTGTTTTTATAACAACGGATAATTTCCTTAATTTGCTTGTTTGTCTGTTAACATTTTAAACGAGAGAGAGAGAGAGAGAGAGAGAGAGAGAGAGAGAGAGAGAGAGAGAGAGAGAGAGAGAGAGAGAGAGAGAGAGAGAGAGAGAGAGGATATAAAGATGTGCAGATGGCAACGAATGGAATGCTCCGCGACAGTTCCACTCGCATACATTGGACTACCTAGACAGTAATGAAACGGAGTGCCCAGTGCCATCCCTCATCGCTTTTCCTTCCATTCCCAGACAGGTTCTAGAAATTTGTGAAAAAATATTCGGCGCCCTTTGTATAAGGCTGGGTTGACGCCTAGAACCGCATCGCTTGGAAGAAAACAATTCTGCAACTGCAAAGGAATGGACGCAGACCACTGTATTGTCACATCAACACTTCAGTAAACCCATCTGGCTGACACAAGCAGTGGTAAAGAAATGATGTTATAATTTTGTTTTTATCTTATCTGTAGTTATCGAAATTCTTGTCATCGCGTCCTCAGAATTCCGCCATCTGTTACTCATGTCCTGTATACGAGATTTTGAATAATCATTATCCGGGGAAGACGACGAGTTTCCGCGAAAAAGTGAAACAAGCCCAGTATTGACCGCGCATCCCGTTTGGCTGTTTTGTTGGATAACATACACATAATATGGTGACAGCTTGTACTGTAGGTTTGAGAGTAAAGCCATCTGTGGTATGGTCGGCTGTCTGTATCAGGTCGACATCGGTGTTACATTACTGACTTTTATCTCTCACCATGGCTTTCTTGCACGCAGTCTTATCGTGTTTAACGTGTTCTTTCTTTCTTTCTTTCTTCTCACCTACCTACCTACCTGCCTACCTACCTACCTACCTACCTACCTACCTACCAACCAACTGTCTGTATTTCCAGCTTATTTCTTTTTTGTTCTTTCTATTGTTATCTCTTATTAGATTCCTTTAATTCTAGTCTGTGCCTCACTAGAGTAGCGGCTAGCACACTGCCTGCCGAGCCGGTGGTCATGTGTTCAAATTCCAGTCGAAGCGGGATATTTTGTTTAACTGACCAGGACTGTCAAGTCCATCCAGTCTAACATTCTTCTTCTTCTCCCCCCCCCCCCCCCAATCCCCCATTGGGGCATAGGCCTTCAACCAGCTCTCTCCAAGCCCTCATCTGGCCTAGGGGTTAACGTCTGTCCGTATATTCTCGTAACATAACCTGCGCAAGAATCGGTAGCGGTTCTCGTCGCGTTGGTAACTTAGGGATATGTGAGCCGGTCGCTCAGAAAGCAATGGCAAACTACTGAGCGTATGCTTGCCTAGTACATCAACAGCAGCTGAAAAATGCTGGTGTTGACTGCAGCTGTAGTAAGGGATATGCAAAAAAAAAAAAAAAATCCCATGCAGCTCTGCCCATGTACTTCCCATATTGTTCAATAACAAACAAAACAAAAGTCTGACATGGGTACCAGAAAAGGTACCGAGAAGTAAAGGCGGCAGGCGTGGTATTGACCACATCAACGACCGAGTGTCGATTGGTCTATAAAAATATGGGGCTAGCACCATATACCCAGTACATCTCAAGGCATGGAAAAGGGTCCAATACAAGCCTAGTCATATGTTATCCAACCAAAGTCAATTAGACTCCTCACGTGGTACCAAACCTTGGGCTGTCACAGTCGTGGACTCGTGTGCTGTCGCGCTACCACGTTGACTCTGCAGTCCTATATCAGTGTAGTGTTGGTTGTCAAGGCATACACCCTTCTATCGTCCAGAGTTGCATGTTACATAGAACCAGTTCTAACATATGGGTGCGAATTGTGGGCAATTAATAAACAAGTGAAAAAATACACGGAGACTTTGGAGTAGAAGAATGCTGAACATTAATCTTGAGCATAGCCTACGATGGGTAGCGTTGTGATGTTCTGTTGTGATAATTTGGTGTGTCCAGTGTGTGCCGCGTGGTTACACACCCGCTTCACACGCGTGATCCGGGACTGTTTCCGGATCCGGTCAGGGATATGCACTACTGACGAGCTCAAATGAGGGCGAAACTCGAGTATAGTGATTCCATATTGACGTGGATTGGCCTTAGGTTCATACCAGAATGCGATCGGCGTTGCCAGTAGTGGGTTGTGCTCAATATTTAAATTAATTGTAGAGCCAAATTTAGCAATCTGGACATTTTGAGCGAGGCTAAGTCGCAAAGACAACTTATTACAAACATGAGAAAGAGATAGTCCTCAGAGTTGGTCGCATTTTGATCAGATAAAATAACTGGAGCATTTTGTGACAACTGTAAAGATTTGTGGAAAGAGAGATAGAGGAAGACAGCGAGAGCAAATTGTTGACAGTCTTGTGTCATGGCACGGAAGAGAGTCCATAGAAAACTGATACAGCAAACAAAGCGGTAGACGGTGATGCGATTGTCCACACCGGAAAATCCCCAAAAGGTCACACATTGACGTGAATTGTTTTATCTGTCTGTCCTCATATATTATTTATGATAAAATAACTCCAGCCCATGCAAGGACGATGAACCGTTTTCAGCTACAACGTGTCGGATAATGCGAGTCTGCTTTCTTTTTTTCTTTTTTTTCAGCGTCTGTCCATTTTGGGGATTATGCTGAGAACACAGTCTGTTTCCGGTTCTCCGTATCCTTGACGACTTTGCTCTAGTCTGTATTATTCAATTCGTAATGGGTTTCGGTTGCCGTATCGTTATATCAGTTCTTCTCCTATCTTTAATCATCTATAGGGCCATAAGCTCTCAACCAGCTCATGCTGAATCACCTTTTGCTATCTTTTGTTGTTCCCCGTGCTCCTCCCCATGTTATTCATCAATTTCTGTAATTCTCTCCTACGGGTATTTTTAGGTCTCCATCTGTTTGTTTGTCCTGGGCGTTCTGAAGAAAGAACTTTCTAGCTATACTAATATTAAGTTATCTCCGTGTGTCCCATCCAGCGTTAGCGAATAATTTCGTAGAATTACACGTTCTTTTAATGTTATAATTCGTTTTCTTATTAGTGTCAAAATTGCATACAGATTCCAGCCCGGAGGAAAAATTAAGTGTACAGTGGTTTAAATATTCTAACCTTAGCTTCTCCAAATGCAGCCAGGCCGGCTGTGAGGCAGTTGAATTTATAGATAGAATATTGGTACTCTGATGTCACGGCGCGTGCATACACCGATCGGCTTGCACATGATCGTTTCCGGGAGCAGATCGTCCCTCAACACTCACCGAGGGAACAATTACCCGTACAGCCATGATATAAAATAAGTGAGCACTTTCAATGTGATGGAATGCTGCTAGGAATATCTGCTGAGTACTTTCGATAGAGTACTGACAGGAGATGGTGTCATGAGGAAATAATTTTTATAGAATGCTGCAAGGAAGAGACAATTGCGAGCGCATTCCATACAATTATTTGAGGTGGAGATATCTCCGAGCACATTCGATGGAGTGCTTCGAGTTGGAGACATCTGCGAGCACATTCCTTGAAGTGTTACCAGGAGGAGGAGACATCAGCGAGCATATTCCACTGAGTACTTTGAGGTGGAGACATCTGCGAGCACATTCCATGGAGTGCTTCGAGGTGGAGACATCTGCGAGCACTTTCTGTGAAGTGCTATCAAGAGGAGGAGACATCTGCGAGCACTTTTCATGGAGTGCTTCGAGGTGGAGACATCTGCGAGCACTTTCTATGAAGTGCTACCAGGAAGAGACAAATGTGAGCACTTCAGATGGAGAAGCAATTTTCTCTATAACTGTTACACCACCCAGACGGGTCAGAGATTCAAGAACACATTGATCTGCACACGAGACGCATCGCACCATCATTGTTGTTCTAGAGCAGTGGTTCTCAACCTTTTTTACCCCGTGCCCCCCTTCACCATATTTTCAGAACGTTATCCCCCCCCCCCCCTTTCGTATTTCCTGCCTAAAAATCCAGCCCCCGCACTTACACAGTATACGTAATAATGGTAGCTAAATTTAATAGCACATACTAAAATAAGTCGAGACGTCCACATAAAACGTGATTTGTGGGTCTACTTACTTTATAAAATGAATTTTAGAAGGGTGAGACGTACAAAACCGTACAGTATGAAGGGAAAAGCAATATCAAGTAATCGGTTCTTATATTAACGCGATCTTGAAATAATCTTAACCCCCCCCCCCCTCCCCGAAACCCTAAAATTCCCCCTGGGGGGGGGGGGGGGAATTCACCACCGGTTGAGAACTACTTCTAGAGTAACAGAATATTCCAATTACTTGTATATCTTCTGTTTGACTCAGTATGTAGTACGCCATATGGAGAGGCTCAACAGTCGTTCCATATTTATCAAACTTCACTTAGAGTACTTTAGTATTTGAGATTACTTGTCTGAATGGCGCAAAGTGTGTGTCGACTATTCTGTTCCATTATTATCGCAGTATGTTGCTTCCGATTATTATTATTATTATTTTTATTTTATTTTATTTTATTTTATTTATTTATTTATTTATTTATTTATTTATTTTTTTTTTTTGGGGGGGGGGGGGGGGGGGGGGGTATTTTGCGTTTCGTTCGCTCGCTCGCTTTGAACTCGCGTATTGTTTTGTGTGTGTGTGTTTTGGCGTTATCCCGCTCTGAACGCAAGCGTAGTTCATACACATGTTACTGCTTGGAGTACAATGAACTATTTTTTGTTTGTGAATTGCTTGTCCTATTGCCAGTGTCCCTCGCTATCAAGCGAACCCACTCCGATTTCTCATGTACGTGTAATTTACGTCTATTGTGTAACATCTTAGTCCAACTGACAGGTACAGGGGTTGGGCCCGCTACCTCTGAATCAGCAAACAGGAAGTTTGAGAGAGAGAGAGAGAGAGAGAGAGAGAGAGAGAGAGAGAGAGAGAGAGAGAGAGAGAGAGAGAGAGAGAGAGAGAGAGAGAGAGAGCTTTTATCCATTCGGCTATGCAGACCTCCACTCGGGAGTAGTTCCCACTGGACTGATTTTTGCGTGTGGATTAGCTTTCCCTATTACCAGTGTCCCTCGCCGTCAAGCGAACCCAATCCGACTACTGGGGTACTTGAAATTGAAGTCAAGGACGAACAATCATTTTATTATTCCAACTGAGCAGTGTAGGGGTAAACCCGCTGACCCCCGTCACTTCTGATTGTCAATGTGTTGATACCGGGTGGAATTTGAATAAAAAGTTAAAAGTTGATCCGAAGTAGTGAGCTTAAAATTACTGTTACCAATCAAGACCTAGAATTTAGTTTCAAAAATTAATTTGTAAAATAAATGACGGCTTTTGTGTGTATTCAGTAAAAGATATTGCAAAGGTGGTATAGTTGGATAGTACGCTGACCTTTCTGGACAATGGTTCATGTTCAGTCATAAAAGTCCTTAGAATATCATGGACCAAGAAGAAGGGAGAGACCAAAAAAAAAAAACTGACATTCTACACCTGTCGTTCTCAACCTTTTTTTGGCCCGTGCCCCACTTCACCATATTTTCAGAACGTCACCCCCCCCCCCCCTTTCCTATCAACAATTTGGCCCGTGCCCCCCTTCACCATATTTTCAGAACGTCATTCCCCCCTTTTCTATTTCCTATCTAAAAATCCCCCCACCCCTACACAGTATACGTAAAAATGAGGTAAATTTAATAGCATGTACTAAAACAAGTCTAGGCATCCACATAAAACGTGATTTGTGGGTCTACTTACTTTATAAAATGAATTTTAGAAGGATGAGACGTACATAACTGTAAAGTATGAAGGGAAAAACAATATCAAGTAATCGGTTCTTGTATTAACGCGATCTTGAAATGGTCTTCATCCCCCCCCCCCCCCTGGAAACCCTAAAATTCCCCCGGGGTGGGGGGGGGAATTCCCCACCTGTTGAGAACCACTGTTCTACGCGATCTAAACATAGAGGAAACTGTCTCATAAAAAGCGTCATGTCTCGGAAACTGCAATACTTGTTTGACCATAATAAATGCCACGGTAGTAAAGAACAGTGATGGGAGCTATATTTACGGTAAGAAGAGATAGGGGTCAGTCAGCACGAAGATGGACATTGCAGACACCTTCTACATAAAAGTGCACGAGGCGGAAGAACTGGCACAGGATGGAGAATCTTTCTGGTGGGCCGTAATGATGGCGACGTTCTGCAAAGAATCTGCCACTTAATAATGGGTATGTCTTCTCTATCCAGTCTACTCTAACTGGCATATTGGTGGCTGGGGCTGATGTCTATGACCACGGTTTTGAGGTGTTAGTTTTGGATCGCTTATACTAATGGGAGCAGTCATACCGTGAGTTGCTGACTGCATTTATCTCTTCTGCCGCGCCTTCGACCTCTCAAACAAAGAAAGTTTGGGAATATATGCTTCAGTATGATCCATTTAGTGTCGTAGATGTCGTGCTTCAAATTAAGTAGAAGATGACCGTTTGTTTGTAACCCGGACTTGACATGATGTAAGGTTGCAGTTCACGCGCGTTATTCTTAATGTTTACTGCTTAACTCGGCCAATGTCACGGAACTTTGAGATGATCCTTAGGTGTTTATTCACCTTCAGCAAATATCGAAGGTGTGTGCCCGCTAATGGTTCCTTTAACAGACTGCTTCCAGTATGTACACTATATTTTAAGGTCACGTGTATTGTGTGTTTTTATAAATTCAACTAGTCATTATATGAATACAATAGGGGATTACTGTGACTTACAGAGAGAAAGTAGTCGCTGTCGGGACACCCTCGACAACAGTTGAGTTTGAAACATAATGTCACACTGCATTCCAGCTTGCACATTATGCCAGCGCATCAGGAAAACGAGTGCTTCGAGCCTACATCAGCTAGTAACGCTAAGTGCCCTGTGGTTTGTTCTTGCTCATTAGCCTTCCCTCCGGCTCTATTGTCGTAAATCAATACCTTTACGTTTATTAATCACGTTTCTTTATAACCTTAGACGTTCAGCCGCGTTCATTTATCTTCACCAAAACTAATAACAGTACGAGACAAAGTCAATAACACAATCCAACTGCACCGATGCATTTCTGCACAATAAATACACTGAAAACAGGCGTAAAAAATGAAAACCAATTACAGAAGGATTGCATGGCAAGTCAGTTGATATACATTGAAATGTCTGCCTGCTCAGTCACATTGTAAAACGAAACTAAATGTTATTATCCATGTGGTGTTTTTGTGGCATTCTGTCGACCTGATCAGACAGAGAGAGCGCACGCTCCCGGTGTCATGTTCTGTAAACATGACGTAACTTGAGATTGATAAACCACAACTCTGTAGTCTACGTCTGATGAAGATCAGTTGGAAGGGGTATCGAATGAGAACACCCAGGCAGACTAATCATTGCTTTATTGTGGTAATTTAATCAGTTTTGTGGCAGTTTATAACAGGGCACCTGAATGTCATAGGGGTAGCGTAGTAGCTAGACTCTCGCCTGCCTGCTCGGTGGTCATGAATTCGAACCCGCATCGAGACGGATTATTAAAATTGACCTAGGCTCCCGAGTCGACTCGGCCAGAATGGGTACCAGCGAATGTCTTGGGAAGTAAAGGCGACCGGTGTGATACCGACCACATCATCCACTGAGTACCGGTCTGTCTATAAAAGTTTGGTCAAGCACCATGTGCCCAGTGTGCCTCAAGGGACCTGTATCTACTACTCACCAAGACGATTAATGCAATCCGCTATAGTGGTATCTGCATGGGCAACACATGGCCTCTACAATTCAGCCCAGGCGTTGTGCTATGGAGAGGTATAACTCCATCCCTGGTCCACTCCATGAGTTGTAATTATGTCTTTAAAAAAAAAAACACACACACACACACACGCACACACCCAAAAAAAAAATATGTAACAAACTATCGTTTGTCAAGACGGCAAGGTGCCAGTACTAGTACTATAGTGGTATCTCATTTGTGAGCTCACAAGGATATGACAAGGGTTGTCGGTCTTCCTTACAAAGTTTTCCTTTCAAGGATGACTGCATTATACACCCAATGAACACACCTATCTGTGAGTCACGTCGGTGACATGAATGTGACCAGACCAGTGTAATTTTCAGATTATGTGTGTTTGTTTTCTGTTTCCACAATGTTGAAAAATACAACGCCGAATGTCAAGACTGACTAAGCGTTTGAATTATTAGCACAGTGAAAGATTTCACATGGTTGCAAACAACGGGAGCTCTACGCCCAGTTGACTGATTCATCCCCCTTTACTCATTTCCTCTTGTCATAATGAGTAATGTTTTCGTTACCTTCTGTCGGCAGGAATATTCACTTTCTGCATTATGGGCCATTTGTGGCCATGAGTCTAAAAAAAGACAGCTTGGCTTATTTTTGGAGAGTGAATGTGTGTGTTTGTGTGTGTGCGTGCGCACGCATTATATATATATATATATATATATATATATATATATATATATATATATATATATATATATATATATATATATATATAGCATGCAGGATGTTTGTAAAGTCTCACTACACTTTGTATGTAGAACAATTTCGAAAAATGAAGCACATGACGTGATCAAAAATGTGCCCTACAGTCCATCGTGAAGCACTATGCAGCGAATGGCTGTCTACTTCTGGAGTAATTCTTTGCACTCCACACAGAATGGTGTCGTTATCAATGGAAGAATTTTATTTATTTTTTTTTTGGGGGGGGGGGGGGGGGTGTTGAACAAGTGTTTCGAAATGGCGGTCAACACACACGGATGGTTGTCCAAAGATTTATAACAAGATTTTTTGTTTAATATGTTATAATGAATACTTCATTGGTACTTTCCAGCTTGCCTAAAACAGCGTTAGAAAATAGCAGTGGCTGTTGTAACTAATTTAATGATTATTTTAGCACATTTTCGATAACGTCCTGTACTTAATTTTTTCAAAATTGTTGTACATACAAAGTGTAGTGGGACTTCACAAACACCTATACGTATTGATTGTTTTGTTGTTTCGGGATTTGAAATTTAAATATTGAGCACAACCCACTACTGGCAACGCCGATCGCATTCCGGCACGAACCTAAGGCCTATCCACGTCATGGAAGCACTATACCTATACGTATATTTAGGAGTCATGGTAGCGCAGTATCTAGCACACTTATGTGCCCGCCCAGTGGTCATGTGTTCGATCCCCATCTAGGCAGGATTTGAACAAATTGACCTGGTTACCGACACAGACTACACTACGTGCCAGGAAATGTCCTGGGGCGGAAAGACGTGATATTCACCACATTACCCATTGTGTGCCGATTGGTCAGTAAAAAAACTGTCTGGTTCTATCACCATATACTGAGTAAACCTCAGGGCAGATGAAGGAGTCCTTATTTTGCCATGCTTTGTAGTTATGCACGTAGCTCCATAGCAGATACCGCCGTAAGTGTGTGAAGTGTACCACATATTCTAGGCCAGTGTGGAGTATATCACATATTCAAGGCAATGTGAAGTATACCACATATTCTAGGTCAGTGTGGAATATATCACATATTCAAGGCAATGTGAAGTATATCACATGTTCTGGGTCAGTGTGGAGTATATCACATATTCACGGCAATGTGAAGTATACCACATATTCTAGGTCAGTGTGGAGTATATCATATATTCAAGGCAGTGTGAAGTATATCACATATTCTAGGCCAGTGTGCAGTAGATCACATATTCTAGACCAGGCCAACATAATGAGCTGAGGGTAATCAGTTTCCTTCCCAGAAAATGTAAAACTTCCGTGCCGAACAAAATGTCGGATTTAACCAGACAGACGTGGTACACAGTCAAATGAACAAGTATTATAATATCAATTTTCGTTCACCGAGCACTGAAATTGCGGAAGATACACGAAACAAAACAAATAACACGATGACCCTAGTGTGGCTATATATCGTCCTTCTGTCCAAATGGGAGGTCAAATTTGGCGAATATTATCCTTTGGCACTGGCTCAATTAAGTTCTAGGCCAGTGATCAAACTTCGCCTGTGTGTGTGTGTGGTGGGGGGGGGGGGGGGGGGGGGGGGGAGAGAGAGAGAGAGAGAGAGAGAGAGAGGAGAGAGAGAGAGAGAGAGAGAGAGAGAGAGAGAGAGAGAGAGAGAGAGAACTTGTGGCCGTATGCTCCACAGGGAGATTACAGACAGAAGAAAATAAACCAAGGGGTATGTTTTTGATATGTCAGATGTTTTAAATATGTTTTAGCAAACACTTGTCCTTACACCGTGTAACATATGCTTGGTGCAAGCGGCCTTTACTTCTGGTCGGAAAGAAACAGAGATCAGTGATGATGCAGGGTATTGCAATGATAATATGTCGACAACTATTGAGATCGCACTAACCAAAGATGTTGCTTGAGGAAAATAGTGTCTGAGATAATTCCTACAGAATCATGGGAAACATGTTTAATATCGTAGAGCAGTGGTTCTCAACCTTTTTTGGCCCATGCCCCCCTTTACCATATGTTAAGAACGTCATTCCCATCCCCCCTTTCGAATTTCCTCCCTATAAACCCCCCCCCCCCCCCCTCCTGGTTCTTGTAACTGGTTCTTGTATTAATGCGATCTTGAAATAATCTTAATTCCCCCCCCGAAACCCTAAAATTTCCCCACCGGTTGAGAACCACTGTCGTAGAGGGTAATGAGAACTTACAGTAGATATGGGAAACTTATATTAATCTTTCTGGAAGGTAATGAGATTTTACAGAAAACATGGGAAACATATCTTTGTAGAAGATATAACTTATACCTTAACATAGCTAAAACAAAGATAGTGCATACAGATAAAACTAATATGGAGAAACAAATATATGTTAAAGAGGTAAATTGGAGGTGATGGAAGATTTCGAATATCTTGGGTCATTAATTACCAACAATTGTGATATGATGAAAGAAATTAAAAGATGATATCTATTGCTCTTCAAAGACTAACACCACTGAATAAATTGTGGAGTGGGTCAGATAATCTACACAAATTAGAATTCTTAAGAGCATACATCTTTCCCATTGGAACATACGACTTGAGACCTGGACACTTACTAAAGAAACCGAACAACATATAAATGTCTTTGAATATAAATCTGATAGACTGGTTCTAAGAATATCTTAGATACCGAAAAGAACAAATGCCCCCATACGACAAGAACTGAATATTGAAGAATGTGGCTACTAAAGACGTTAAAACAAAGAAAATTTAAACTGAAACGTCATGAAAGTTTGGAGAGAACAATCATAGAGGGGGACACGGGAAGAGAAGAAGAGGAAGGCCAAAGAGAAGATGGGTGCATGGTGTGGCAGATGATCTCCAGATGGGTGTATCGGACGCAAGACATCTTGCTTATGACCGATAATTGTTTTCCGAATGGTTGTTATGAGAGCAAAGTTCTGCAAAGGACATGCTACTGAATTAATAAGAAGGTCATGAGATTTTACAGAAGACATGTGAAACTTATATTAATCTTTGTAGAAGGTAATGGGAACTTAAGAAGGCTTGGGAAACTTATGTTAATCTTCCATAAGGTAAAGAGAACTTTCAAGAACGGGTGAACAGAATGTTGAAGAGAAATCCAATCTTTGACAGTAGGGCGTTGAATGCGTATCGTCGTGTTTGATTTATTTAATAAGGCCTGGTGCATAACTGCGCATGCCACACTTTACATATCGTCTGCCGATTCGCTGTTTGTTTTTCCTCTTTTTTTCGCATGTTGAAAAGTAAACGGCCGGCCATGTTGTTCTGGCTCTGGCCAGATTAGCATACTTTTATAGAACTAGCGATTTCCGTCATGACTGTCGGCTGTCGAACTGTGGAAATATAAATACAACATGACTCGTCTGTCTGGAGAATGCGAAGCTCCCCACCTCGCAGTCAAGTGTTCTGGCAAACGATCATAATCCTCAGAGGTGAGGATATATATAGTTTTTTTCATGGTCTTTACAGAACGCCGCAACCAACCCCAGCATTGTTCTGTGTGAGTTGGTTGTGATTTGCTAGGCAATGTTTACACTCAGTAGTTTACCATTGTTTTCTGAACAACCGACGCCCAAGCGATCGAAAACAACGCAAGGCGGTCTGCTTCCAAATCGCCTGCAGATGATTTCGAACCCTCGACTTGGTATGTCGGAGAATTGTGAAACGCGTTCACTGCCCGTAAGCCATAGTTTCTCTGTCTGAGAAAGTGCACTTCCTGTTTTTCGCCCTTATCCGAGCAGGCTAAGTATCCGAGCTCACTAACCAAGACACCAGGCGAACGGGTGAAATCGTTAGGCACAACTGGCTTTTGGAAAGATCCCCGGCCCTGTGCCGAGATTGAACCCGCTACCTTCTGGGCCTGAGACGAACCCACAGCCTCCCAGCCACGGGTCCCTCTTGGTGCGAATCAGGGAAACATGACCACAGCTTTAGATTTCAGAAATGAGATACTTTAGAAAAGTTATGTCGACGACAAGAAAGGACGAGGCTAATAGTCAATCGAGTCATGGATTAGATATCATAAATGAGATACTTTAGAAAAGTTATGTCGACGACAAGAAAGGACGAGGCTGACAGTCAATCGAGTCATGGATTAGATATCAGAAATGAGATACTTTAGAAAATTTATGTCCACGACAAGAAAGGACGAGGCTAACAGTCAATCGAGTCAGGGATTAGATATCAGAAATGAGATACTTTAGAAAAGTTATGTCGACGACAAGAAAGGACGAGGCTAACAGTCAATCAGGTCATGGATTAGACATCAGAAATGAGATACTTTAGAAAATTTATGTCCACGACAAGAAAGGACGAGGCTAACAGTCAATCGAGTCAGGGATTAGACGTCAGAAATGAGATACTTTTGAAAATATATGTCGACGACAAGAAAAGACGAGACTAACAGTAATCAGGACATGGATTAGACATCAGAAATTAGATACTTTAGAAAAGTAATGTCGACGACAAGAAAGGACGAGGCTAACAGTCAATCAGGTCATGGATTAGATATCAGAAATTAGATACTTTAGAACAGTTATGTCGACGACAAGAAAAGACGAGGCTAATAGTCTATCGAGTCATGGATTAGATATCAGAAATGAGATACTTTAGAACAGGTATGTCGACGACAAGAAAGGACGAGGCTAATAGTCAATCGAGTCATGGATTAGATATCATAAATGAGATACTTTAGAAAAGTTATGTCGACGACAAGAAAGGACGAGACTGACAATCAAGTCGTGGGGTAGATATCCAGCCCTTTATAAACCCCAGTAAAACAGCCCCATTTGAGGCGGTTTGGTCACGTCTATAGAATGTGAGATAAGAGGAGTCGTGGCTTAGTAGTTGGAATGTCTCCCTCAGGTCTAGAAGGTTCGATTCGATCCCAGCATATAGCTGGACATTTTTCCAAGAACCTTTTTGTCTTATGCTACCGCACGTCACTCTGAGGTTTTTAATAGTAACATAAGATTCCTCGCATTCTCTGTTAAGGACGAAAAAAAAGAGGTGTTGTATGCACTAAAATCATGCGGGAGTTGAACCGTTGCAGAGTATGCCGTAAGGCCGTGCCCTGGTAATATTGTCCAGATATTAAAACCTACCTACAGGTATACAGAGCCCGATACCCTGGATTGAATGTGTCTAGAGGAATCAAACCGTACAGATATGCATAGCGGAGTCAGGCACACACATATATATAGTGTAAAATATGTATGGTAACCTTTCCATATCACACCGCACAACAAATATGTATATATGTGTATAATTAGTTGTGATGAACTCCCCTCGAAATAGGAACTAAGAAGAGGAATAATGAGAGATAATAGCTACAACAGCCGGGCGAGACCAAAAGTCACGGAGCGGATCAAGTTTTCCTGGTTTGTCAAGTTGTCCCAGGAACGACACTGAACCTCGCTGTGGCACATATATAGCGCTTACATGATCTACAACATTATGTGACATTCTAGTGCTGACTCCAGATATGCATCAAGAGTATCGGCTTACTTAGTTGCACAAAGGAAGCAAAAACACTGATGTAAGAGAAATAACTTTCAACAGCTGACTAGTTTATCTATTCGTAGAGCTGAAGACGCTTACAGCATTCAATTTGTTAGCAACGGTCTGGATTGGATCAACAGGCATTTCCCAGTTATATATAACATGCAGCACTGCAATGTGTTTTGTTGCTTCCTGATTGCTACCTTGCTTATCTTCACTCATCAGCTGCCCCATGACGTTAGTTCTATTTTTGTTTCCTGTTACTTGCCTTATGGTATTGTCTCTATTTGTATCTTTCCTATGAAGTTTTCTCTATTTTTTTTTTGTCATGTAGAGTTAACTCTACTTTAATTTGTCCCGTGAAGTTATCTCAAGAAACAAATGAAAATCGTAAACTGATTAGAGAAATTAGACTTAGACAGTCGTAATTTTTGGTCACGTTATGAGAAAAATTATATTGGAGAACTTGGTGACAAATGGCACGATCGAGGGGAAGAGAACATGGGGAAGGCAGAGAAGTAAATACCTGGATGGCTTGGTCACGTGGCATGGTCGAAACCTGACCGCCCACGCTTATCGGCATGACACATAATGATGATGAAGTTATCTCTACTGTTACTTATCCCGTAGTGTTATCTCTACTGTTACTTGTCCCGTGGTGTTATCTCTACTGTTACTTGTCCAGTAGAGATCTCTAATTTCACCTCTCACATAGAATATTAAAAGTCAAGTCAAGGGCATTTTGTCATCTCTTGAGAAATATTGTGTATATGATGATAACACAGTATTTATTTGAGGGCCGCTCGATGGGCGATGTGATAAATATCAGACGACCCTCTTTACTTCCAAGAACATTTCCTGCTACCCATTTAATGCTGGGCGACAATTTTGGTTAGTGTAATCCATGGGCTGGAAACGTGCGGCCCGAGGGCCGTATAAGACCCTCGAAATAATGTCATCTGGCATTACCAAGGTAACCGCAAGCAGGACTCGAAATTCGGGAAATCTAGGAGCTTTATAAGCAACCATCAATAAATCGTATGGTAACACCATCAATACCAGCTAGCAGCATACACCTCACCTAAGTGAAGCTGTTTCAGCTACCACAGGAAGGATGAGTTAATTACATGTTTGGCCAAATATAGGGGGCTAACTTTAAAGTTGCTAATTTTGTAAGGGGTACATCACACTATCCTAGTGTGAGGAAATGCAACCTAAAGACTAAATGCCATGGCAGGGCAGACCAGGCCCTAAGCCTTGGTTGGCAACTTATTTAGGATGAAAGCTCAAAGAGGCTGACAGTTAGAGCATTGCTTTGCTCATTCGGCAGCTTCTGCACCTTGTCTTGTTCCAAATGTATTGGTGTTACTTTTCATCTGGAGTAAACTAGGCAGGTCGAGATAGGGATCATACTGCATGGACAACACATGGTTTTTACAGTTCAGCACAATCGTTGTGCTATGGGGGAGGTTATCATACAATAACTATCGTCTGTCAAGACGGCGAGGTAGCAGTAGTTGTGTAAGGTTCTCGAATGACGTTATAAATACCTAAATGGCCCTTGGCAGAAGAAAAAAGTCTCCCTACAGTGCCCTACACCTGATGTAATCTTTAATCTTGTCTCCATATTACACCGAGCATCTTCTGTAATTATTTAGCCCAGATAGTGAGCCATTTACACATTTTCGATGGGCTTTCCTTAATATAATATTAACTTTTTCTTTGACGTTTACCTCCACCGTTGTCCTAATGAGGAGCGGCTGACCGAGTTGCTAGAATGTTGGGCCCACTTTACGGAGACCCGGGTTCGAATCCTCGGTAAAGTGTGAATTTTTTTTTCTGTCGGGGGTGGGGAGGGGGGGGGGGGGAGAGAGAGAGAGAGAGAGAGAGAGAGAGAGAGAGAGAGAGAGAGAGAGAGAGAGTATGCCTAACCTGCACAGTTCGCGGTGACTGCACTAGCCAGGCAGCCTAAATACCTCGGACTCAAAACCCCCCTGTCCTACAACTCAAGGTACTATAGGCAGTAGGAGACAGTTGTCTTAGTGGCATTTATCTTCATGTCAGACACACTTTAGTCGTGTCATTGTGTTTTGGTGAGTAGTTTTCATTACTTGTCGTTGTAATAATTCTTCTGTGCTCTCTGTGATGACTTGATTACCTGGAAACTTAATGGCACGCATTCGTCTGCCATTTATTTACCCCATGTGATGTCTTTTTAATCGCTTCATCCATTATCTTCTCCGAATAATGTATTATCAGAGCTAAGATCGCATCCTTCTCCTCCGGCCTCCCGATATGCCCGCATACATTGGCCGCAGATTACCGCTGGAATCTGTCTAGGAATCACCACCATCACCATCAAGTACCCTGCCAGTTGGCGTAGGCGCTCATGGCTCTCCCCAGATCTCGGTCTTTGGTGTTCTGGATTAACTCTGCTGATGGTATTCCTCCATGCCACTGTCTCATTCCATCCAGCATTATTTCTCTTGGTCTACCTCTGCCTCTCCTCCCCTCGATCTTTCCAGTTGTCGCGATGTTCTCCAATGCCTCTCTTCTCATCACATGACCGAAGAAAGCTGTTTGTCTCTTTCTTACTGTTGTATATAATGTTCTTGTTTCGTTAGTCTGTTTCAGGCAGTCGTTGTTAGTTACTCTGGCAATCCAAGGAATTCGCAACATTCGTCTCAGGAACCACATCTCTGTTGCTTCCAGTTGTCTAGGAATGCAGAAATATATTCGTCCTGCCTGCTTCAACCGTGGATACACCCAGACATCTGGTAGCTGGTTAAAACTTTTCCTCAAAGCACTGATTTCAATGTCAGCTAAAATTAAAGCCAAGCGTTGGTGTTGACACAAAGCGAGTGTGTGGATGTTATCTCAGCAGTCGGCATTAGGTTTCAGTATAAACTTCTTCAGCTTCTTTTGCCCCGAATCCTCCAGCAGAGCAGAGCTTTTTAACTAACTCACGCTAAGTCGTCCTATCTTTTGCTGTCTCATGCTGCACCCTCCAAAATACGACCCCCCCCCCCCCCCCCCCCCCCGTCCCCACACACACCTTTAAAAAATGCATCCCTGTCTCCAATTCTCTTTCCCGTGATTTAGATGTCCCTCTGTTTGTGTTGGCTTGTTGGTTCCACGTAAGGAACTTTCTAATTATACTATCATCAGGTCCTCTCAATGTGTGCCCTATTCAATAAGAACATCTTTTTGTTTTTAACGCTGCTTCGTTGGATTCTCACTAGTTTTTGCCCTAAGCTCCGCATTAGTCATTCTGTCAAGCCATTTTAGGCCTTTTGCTCTGCTCAGGCGCCAGTTCAGGCATGTTTGTTGTTTATTAGTGATAGGTGTAGACTGTGTTTCTGCTCCACACACAGGCACGGACTTAACGTTAGGTGTTTTAGACTGTTTCTGCTCCATACAGCAGTACGGATTTAACGTTAGATATTCGGCCGCATATTGAAGCAAATTGTATATTTAGTAATAGGTTTGTTTTTCTTGTGTTTTTCTACCAAACATTTCCTAGTGCTTTAAAAGCTATTCTTGCCTTTTCTGTTCTTATTTTAATATCCTTGTTCCGCCATCCGTGAAGAAAAAGACGTGGGGGAGGAGGAGGAGGAGAAGAAGGAGAAGGTCGAAAGGGTGGACCCAGCCTCATAAAATGGGTACTATTTAATGTTCAGAATGTTTTAAGAAATATCTGCGAAAAAAATAAAGAGAAGAAGAAAACTGGCCACTACTAATTATGCCGTGGTCCAGGATCTGTGAGGTCATAAAACTTAACATCCCAACGTTAGTGGTTGCCATGTGGTTACATTGTCTGTCTTTGCGTGCGTGCGTGTGAGTGAGTGTATGTGTGCGCGCGCGTGTGTCAGGTGTGCGCGCGCGTGTGTGCATGCAGGTTTGCATTTGTATTGTGTGTGTGTGTGTGTGTGTGTGTGTGTGTGTGTGTGTGTGTGTGTGTGTGTGTGTGTGTGTGTGTGTGTGTGTGTGTGTGTGTGTGTGTGTGTGTGTGTGTGTGTGTGTGTGTGTGTGTGTGTGTGTGTGTGTGTGTGTGTGTGTGTGTGTGTGTGTGTGTGTGTGTGTGTGTGTGTGTGTGTGTGTGTGTGTGTGTGTGTGTGTGTGTGTGTGTGTGTGTGTGTGTGTGTGTGTGTGTGTGTGTGTGTGTGTGTGTGTGTGTGTGTGTGTGTGTGTGTGTGTGTGTGTGTGTGTGTGTGTGTGTGTGTGTGTGTGTGTGTGTGTGTGTGTGTGTGTGTGTGTGTGTGTGTGTGTGTGTGTGTGTGTGTGTGTGTGTGTGTGTGTGTGTGTGTGTGTGTGTGTGTGTGTGTGTGTGTGTGGTGTGTGTGTGTGTGTGTGTGTGTGTGTGTGTGTGTGTGTGTGTGTGTGTGTGTGTGTGTGTGTGTGTGTGTGTGTGTGTTTGTGAGTGAGTGAGAGACGGAGAGAGGATAGGATGTTGGTTGATCCTTGTATTTTTCTCTTGTGGACATGTGTCTGTTCGCACACAGCCTGCCTGTTTTCCTTCTGTGTTTTCCATGAGCCAATGTACGAGAGACGGTGATCAACTAAGCCGTTGCTGTTCGATTCCTTAGAGCTCACGTGTAATCAGACAGCCTGGCTTGTGTTTACTTAATGACAATGCAACACGGGAATAGAGTAAACAAGTTTGCATTGTTGCGGTGTAGCAATTTGAGAAAAATGTTGCATACACAAAGCAACGCTGAGTATAGAGATGCTCTAAAGAATCAGAGGACAGATAAGAATAACATGGCAGAGAGAGAGAGAGAGAGAGAGAGAGAGAGAGAGAGAGAGAGAGTCAGAGAGAGAGTCAGAGAGAGAGAGAGAGTGGGTGCTAGAGAGAAAGGGAGTGATTGAAGGAGAGGAGAGAGAGAGAGAGAGACTGACAGACGGACAGGCATACCGGTCAGCTTAATTGTGTTACGTGGTTACGTTTGGAATTTGTGTTCGATGCTCTCTCTTCCGCTGTTATACTGCGTAGCGACACGGTACGACGACGACCAACTGCCCTCAATGCCCAGTCTTTGGTTCTCTCTTCTCTACAACCTTCCCCCCCCCCCCCCTTAAAAAACCCACGCCAGTGAATGATGATGGTGATAACAAAATTGCTCAAAAGTAATTAATTAATCGTGTATGCCTGCTAGCTGAAATGCTTGCTGAACCCATTGCCACTTAAGTAAGTAACCTAATCAATGAAAGGTAAACTGTAGCGCATGTCAGATGTCTTACAACAGAATGTATGGTATGAAGGGGGCGAGTTGGTGCACGTTGTAATGAATAAGAACTTAATTATTTTGAAGGCACACGCAAGTCGCCTGAAGGAATAACTGTATGTATCTGAATGCCTATTGCAGTTTACGTTTCCATGCTGATGCCAACGCTACAGAAACTGCTTCTGTTGCCACTTTCACATGCTGTCACACACAAGGGAGGTCAGCAAGGCCGAAAGGTGTAAGACGCTGACGTTTAATAAACTTTCTTGCCATGATGGCGTGGTAGTGGGTTCGTACATCATACCGATCAGTTGGAAAGAAATGTTGCCTCTTGTTAACAAATCAATGGCAAAATACTCAACGTAAAATTGCCTTGGAAAACCAATCTAGGATTGATAGCAACGTCTTGCAAAGGACATGCAACATTATACTTTAACACACAAACACATTCACAATTATATTCCCATATATGTCTGTCTGTCTGTCTGTCTTTTTTTTTTTATTGCGCTCGCTCAAGCGTAGTCCATACACACTATTTATAGTATTGATGGACTGAATTTTGCGTGTGGATTAGCTTTCCCTATTAACAGTGTCCCTCGCCATCAGGCGAACCCACTCTGACTTCAGAGGTACTTGTAATTAACGTCCCCAATTAAAGGACGACAGGTCAACATTTTAGTCCAACTGTCCGGTGTAGGGGTTGAACCGCTAACCTCGGTATCAGCACACCGGATAGTTAAGAACACGCGTTCTTATCCATTCGACCACGCGAACCTGCATTCTCTCTCTCTTTCTCTTTCTCTCTCTTTCTCTCTCTCTCTCTTTCTCTCTCTCTCTCTCTCTCTCTCTCTCTCTCTCTCTCTCTCTCTCTCTCTCTCTCTCTCTCTCTCTCTCATTAGGTGGTAGTTGCTGTATTCGTAGGGGTAACTAAGATGTGACGTGAAGAAGAAGACGAAGAAAAAGAAGCCAACGAAGAAGAACAAGAATGTATTTTTAGAACTAAGAATAGTGAAATGCTTCAACAGGATTCGAAGATCACACGCTTAGAATTGTCGACGTATGTGCTAGCGCTCGACCACTTGAACTGCTATGATTCATTGATTCGTGATCCTCCCCCCTCCTCCCCCACCCCGAGATGAAAGGATAGTAGGCCTGATATATCAGCGCGACCCTCGTTTAGTCAAGCAGCTGTTTCCTGACATGTTGGTGTCAGTTGTTGACAGGAGCTCAGTGTAGTAGTTTGTGCTTGTCTGTCTCCTGTACAACTTCTCCATATGATTTCCCCAAGCATGTGGTGGTGGTGCGTTGTTTCTCAACCTGGGTGAAGTGGAGTTGAAGTTTCCAACATGCACTCACACAAATACGTATATCATCCCGCAGCAACTGTTTAACAGAACGTTGCTCTTATCACATTCATTCAGGCACATTCAGTCCTTTTCCAGTTGTCCTGATTCATGCATTGTCATACGTGTGATTTTAATGCCGTGATTCGACTGTCGTGCTGGTCGACACCCGCTTCTTCTCCCGGAACTATGCTTTTCACCGCCGTTCTATTAATCCACTCTGACATTTCATTTAGCCAAAGTGTTTCAGTTTCAACGATAAAAACGTGTCTTGAAGTGCTACATAGAACCTTTTGTACTGGCGTGAAACGTGGACAATGAAGCAGACAAGCTGAAAAATATCTCATGTTAGTGGAAATATGGTTTCTGTGGAAAATACATAGAATGCCATGAACAGACAGACAAACTAATGAGCAAGTTCTACGAGTAACAAGTGAAATCTGTAAACTGGTTAGAGAAATTAGACGGGGACTGTCACGATTTTTTAATGGGTGACGATATGAGAAGAAAAAATATCTGGATAACTTGGTGACAACTGGCAAGATTGAAGGGAAAAGAACAAGAGGAATGCAGAGAAGCAAATAATCGTATGGCTTGGTCACATGATATACTGGAATTAAATACACAGAGCTGATTCACGACTCTGGTGATCGTGTGAGATGGCGAAACATGACCGCCCAAGCTTATCGGCACGGCACAATATGCTGGAGTTTACAGCTTCCGAGGCATTTGGAAAAACTGTGGTTTTACCTGAATTTACCACTGAAGTTTACAGCTTCCGAGACATGTGGAAATACTGTGGTTTTACCTGAATTTACCACTGAAGTTTACAGCTTCCGAGACATGTGGAAAAACTGTGGTTTTACCTTAATTTACCAAAGTACAACTTGGAGTTAGAATACTAAAATCTCAGAAAACAATATATAGATTGAAACTAGTTAAAATGCCAGCAAAGATGACAGAGGGTTCCCTCTTCCGGAACCTTAATTTAGACAGACCAATATCTATCCGTTCTTCCCGTGATTGGAAAGCCCACACAGCCCCGTCTAAACAGGCCAACATTTCTTTCTAGCATGTTCTAATTCGTTTGCCATCCATTATATATCCCATGGATACGTAAACATGGCAGGTTAATCATGATGGAAATTGCAATGCTATAGGAGGGAGCCTCGGTGGCGTAGTAGCTAGACACTCCTGCCAACCGGTGGTCGTGGGCTCGATACGCAGCTGGTCGAATATGGATTTAAAAACTTGGCTTGGGCGCCCTGGTCAACCCAGAATAAAATGAGTACCAAGAATGTCTTGGCAACCGGCATGACACTGACCCCATCACCCACCGAGTGCCCGTTGATCCATCAAAATATGGCCCTAGCACCGTATGTCCGTCGCTCCTTAAGGCCAGTAATATAGTACTATACTATACTATACTATACTATACTATACTATACTCTCTCTCTCTCTCTCTCTCTCTCTCTCTCTCTCTCTCTCTCTCTCTCTCTCTCTCTCTCTCTCTCTCTCTCTCTCTCTCTCTCTCGATGAGTAGTGGGCCTGCAGTCAGTAAAATGGTATAGCTTTTCGGTCAGTCCTGCCGGCGTAGCTTGAAAGCTCGTCGGTCGGCGTCCAGTGGTTTTGCATGTATGACCTTGTACCGGGAGGGCGCGCTTTAGCGATGCTACTCTTGGCTTGCGTGTGCGTGAATAGTCCGTCTGTCCGATAGATATCTGGTTGATCCTGCCAGTAGTCATATGCTTGTCTCAAATGATCAAATCGTCACTCGCTTTTCTTAAGGCTGAAAATTAAAGGAATTGACGGAAGGGCCGTTTGCACGAGGCTCCAGGCTACCAGTTGTTATGAGAGCCAATATATACAGGGATAACTGGCCTGTGACAGCCTAATGGCCACTGCATCTGCGTCCGTCTCCAGTCGTCTTGCCATGCTCGCCACTGGAACCAGATGGACGCGGACGAGTGAGTGAGGTCGAAGGCATTGCGCAACCACTTCCTCACTATAATCTATATCTATAAAAGAGACTGTAATCTGTATGTTTGTTTGTTTGTGGGTTTGTGGATTTGGATGCGTTCGATAACGGTACATCCGATTGAGATGACATTTTCTACACGTCTTCCTTTCATTCCTGTGCAACCGACTATAATAATTTCTGAATGTAAAATCTTCTACTTATTTAATAACATTTACTTTTCCATTTTCATTATATAATGTCTATATAGCAGGGGCACTTCACTCTAGAAAAGTTATTTCAAGGGGCATAACTTTTAATAACATTTCTAAATACTTTATAGTCATATTGGACTTTGCTGCACTATTGTTACACTCTTTGTCTATAGTTATTTTTAGGCATATCTATATCTATAAAAGAGACTGTAATCTGTATGTTTGTTTGTTTGTGGGTTTGTGGATTTGGATGCGTTCGATAATGGTACATCCGATTGAGATGAAATTTTCTACACGTCTTCCTTTCATTCCTGTGCAACCGACTATAATAATTTCTGAATGTAAAATCTTCTACTTATTTAATAACATTTACTTTTCCATTTTCATTATATAATGTCTATATAGCAGGGGCACTTCACTCTAGAAAAGTTATTTCAAGGGGCATAACTTTTAATAACATTTCTAAATACTTTATAGTCATATTGTTGGACTTTCCTGCACTATTGTTACACTCTTTGTCTATAGTTATTTTTAGGCATATGAGTTATATTAAATAATGATATAATCTTTAAGGTATTTTTACAGTTGGCATAAAAATAATGCATTATGCATAACATTTTAACCCATCTTTTTCTACAGTTTTCATTGAATGGTGTGTGGAAGGACATTCTTTTAAGTTACTGTGCGCCAAAAGCTGGGCGAAACCACGCCGGTCAGACAGATAGACAGACAGACAGTCGGGAACGGGAGAGCTTATATGACTACTTATATGAATTAAATTAGATGCTCCCCACCAGGGACTGGGTGAAGCCGGGCCGGGACAGACAGACAGACAGACATACAGACAGTCGGGAACGGGAGAGCTTATATGACTACGTATATGAATTAAATTAGATGCTCCCCACCAGGGACTGGGTGAAGCCGGGCCGGGACAGAGAGACAAACAGATAGTCGGGAACGGGAGAGCTTATATGACTACGTATATGAATTAAATTAGATGCTCCCCACCAGGGACTGGGTGAAGCCGGGCCCGGTCAGATAGACAGACAGACAGATAGTCGGGAACGGGAGAGCTTATATGACTACTTATATGAATTAAATGAGATGCTCCCCACCAGGGACTGGGTGAAGCCGGGCCGGGTCAGCCAGCCAGACAGACAAACAAGCAGACAGACTGACTGATAGATAGATAGATCCCCTCCAGGGCCTGGGCGAAGCCGGGCCGGGTCAGCTAGTCCAATATAAAGCGCAAGTCATTCGTTCTTCATCAATAAAAGATGAATTGAATTAATGGTCCTCGTCATTTCATGACGGACGAACATCACACTACACTACACTACACTGCACTATACTTTTAGTTTTGTCGAATGTCTAACGGAGGGGCTGGATAATGCTCCGTTTCCCATCCCACCTTTGCTGTTAAACGTTGAAGTGGGGCACCCTGGATGTGCCTTCCAGGCCAGATGCGTTTACCTTGGTTGCGTAGCATCCGTCTTTTTTTTTTAGATGTCTGTCCATCGTTTTCTTGGTCTTCCTGTGAATCTGTATCCATATCTATTTTCTTATTGTTATAGGTAGTTGTATTTGTCATACTTATGTGTGTTTTATATTGGAATAAATTAATACTAAACCATAGATATAATCTAGGCAAATGTATGTGTACTCATGTAAAAATACCCTTTATGTGGTATGGGTATTGTTTGGAATGTACTTTTCAAGTTAATTTCGAAAAGAGCTGAAAGGCGGGATGTGTGAATCAGGAAGTGCATCGCGGCTAATAAAAATCTGATGTGAATAAAATTGTTTAAACTGCGGTAAAGCTGTAGAAATGTAAATATGAAAACATGAAATATAGAACACTTTACAAATGCAGCGACAAGCCTATGCCAATAAACACGTACAAGAAAACACAACAGCATATAAACCACAGAAACGACTTCACAGTGAGTGCATTACGGAATAATAATAAACAGAGTGCGAAAGATGGAAAGGGGGAGGGCAGGGGGGATTCTACTTAACTTAGTCCCAACATGTGAAACATCTTAAATAAGCAGAGAGTAGGTCAACATGGTCAAATGGATAAGAATGCGTTTTCGTAAACATCCGGTGTGCTGATGCCGTGGTAAGGGGTTCAACCCCAACATCGGACAGTTGGATTATTGACTTGGGGACGTTATTACAAATACCTCTGAAGTCGGAGTGGGTTCGCTTGATGGCGAGGACACTGTTAATATATAGGTAAAGCATTTCACACGCAAAATTCAGTCCAGCACTACTAGAAGTAGTGTGTATGGACTACGCTTGAGTTCAAAGAAAGTGAGCGCAAAAAAAAAGGCTGAGAACCGCTGTGGAAGTTAGTGACCCGGCCGCCGAGCTGGGGGGTTTCCCGGTCTATATTAAGAAATTCTACGTCCGCACTTGTACTGACTGAGTAGCAGACCGAAGGGCTTGGCACGGTTGTGTTTATATATAGCACTTTTGAAATATATAGCTGAGGGACTGGCTGACTGCTGACTACCAGTTTGTGATGCCAGCGTGTCTGTGCCACGAAGGTGGTTGTGACACAAGCCTCTAGTAATTATTGTGGCGAATGCGATATGGATCTCGTTGAAACTGGTGTGGGTCGTATGCCGACTTAAAAGTTGTTACAGCGAGAGGAAACTGATTTTCGTTTTTTTTAATGTGCGTTAGGTGCCTTTGAACTGAAATGTAGTTCATACCCGTGCGACTATAGTCTGTTACTTTTGTCTACCCCAATATAAATTCCATATCTCAGTAACCAACTGAGGGAAAATGATGAGATTTCGCATATAACCTTATCATTATGTCCACCCAACAAAAAATTTTTGTTCTGGAGATTGTACAGCAGATTTCAAAGTTTGTTTATATGTTTGCATATCCTTTACAGGACATCACTGTCAACATCAGCATCTTTCAGCTGCTGATTCTCACCGTCGTCACGTTACTTACGAGAGTATACGAGATTACGGAGAAAAGTCGCTAACCTCTAGGCCAGGAAGCCAGCTTGTTTATATACGGTATATAATTTACGGGTCAGAGATGAAGTGCACATTATTAAATGTATTACACCTTCACACGGAAACATTAGCGTTGAATAGTTAATTTTCACATGGGACATGAGATTGGCCTTATGACAAGAGCCTCGTAGTGGAACGGGGCGTTACTGTAAAACAAGTTTCTTAGCGAGAAATCACTAGTTTTTCACCAAAACATCAAAGAAATGTCGGCGCTTTCCGTGATTTAAGTTGCTTTTGGGCCTATCAAAGACATATTCCTTGGGTGGGGGTAAATATAAGACGGCAGGAATAATTTCATAACGATGCAACAGACAGTTTACAAAATAATTGATCGTGAATGAAGGCATTCATGTCAGGACAGACTATAGTATAGTTATAGTGCATGGGTGATTTTTGTGTATGAATTAGCTTTTCCTATTACCAGTGTCCCTCGCCATCAGGCGAATCCATTCGGACTTCGGAGGTACTTATAATTTGCGTCCCCAAGTCAAGGATGATATGTCATGTTAACCCAACTAACCTGTGTAGTGGTTGAATCCGCTACCTCGATATCAGCACACCGGATGTTTAAGAATGAGCGCCCTTATCCATTCGACCATGACCCCCGGAAGTAATATAATTCTTCTTCCTCTTATTATTTTTCTTCTACTCCTCCCTCGTCTCTACCTCATTCTGTGAGATCCAACGTTGAATGTCTGTTTATTAAACAGAATCTCGAATTGTATAATATTAAAATGACGCCAACGGATTATAATTCCCATCACGAATTCGAGTATTGTTCTCGCGCCATGTTCCGCGCCATGTTCCCGCGCCATCAACACTGTGTCCAAACACGCGATCATACACACTTGCAAGATAGTGTATCTCGAGATAGTGTTAGCACCATGATTACAAAATCAGCCTTTCTGTGTCTATTCATATCAGTCAATCACGTGCCATCTTCACAATGAAGGTTGGCCACTAGCTACATATCCCGTAGGCAACTCTAGCTGCCCAGTCCAACCAATAATGAACAGGGCCACAAGGGGATCCGCGTGAGTTGGTTCGCCGCCTGTGCTCCATTGCAAGATAAAAGGCCGATGCAGCAGAGACTTCTGTGGGAGCCATTACCCTCTTAGGGCAACAATCACCTTCAAACTAATATGCTATGTGTGGCTGACTTGGTCACGGGATTATACATCTGCGCCTAACTTCTCTTCTGAGGTTGAACGGGTAGGGATAATGGGATAATTGAAAATAACACTGGGTATTAAACTCGCACTACTGCCTTGGCACGCAGGTACAGTAACCTCTATTGGTAAAGTAGTAGATTTGAAGACAATCAGTAGTAGAAGGCTGTCGGTCCACATCTATTCCACGGAGTTCGTTCACTTGGCGGCGAAACATCTGGTGACCTAAACATCGAGGTCGGATCATTAGTGCATACTTCCACGTGAATAAAGATGATACCCGAGTCCCAGTAATCAGTCATTCGGTACAGGTCAGCATATCCGAATGGATAAGAGCGCTTGCTCTTAAACTCCCGGTGCGCTGGTGGCGGAGTAGCGGGTTAAACCCCAACACCGGTAAGTTGGATTAAAATGTTGACTTCTGGAACTTGACTTGTGGACGGAAATTACAAGTACCTCTGAAGTCGGAGTGGATTGGCCTGATTGGGACAGACACTGGTAATAGGGAAGGCTAATCCACACGCAGATATCAGTCCAGTGCACTTCCTCAAAACTAGCAACTAGTACTACTACTACAAATACTACTTCTACTACTACTACTACTACTACTACTACTACTACTACTACTACTACTACTACTACTACAACAAATACTACTACCTACTACTACTATTACTACTACTACTACTACTACTACTACTACTACTACTACTACTACTGCCGGTCTCTCTGGCTGAGGGGTTACAACACTTTCTCCGTAATCCCGTTTGTCACGCAGAGTCTCGTAGCGGGAGCGAGCTGGGAGCGGTTCGTCCCCCGCTGGTGACTTGCGGGACACTGAGCCGGCCGCTCAGAAAGCAATGGCAAACTACTGAGCGTAATCTTGCCAAGAAATCAACAGACAGCTGAAAGATGCTGCTGTTGACAGCGATGTCCTGTAAAGGATATGCGAATAATAAAAAACTACTACTACTACTACTACTACTACTACTACTACTACTACTACTACTACTGCTACTACTACTAGTACCACACTAGTAGTAGTAGTTAGCTGCTCGTGTTTGGACTAAGCTGGAGTTCAAAGCGATTGAACAGAAACAAATCATTTAGCTAACAATATATAGATATGGTTCAGCATCAGCATCTTCGGGTTTTTACAGTATTAAAAAAATAATAAGTTGCATATCCCTTACAGGACGTTGCCGGTTAACCCCAGCATTATATGGGGGGGGGGGCTGTTTGTGATTTCTTGGCAAGCTTATGTTCAATAGTTTGCCATTGCTTTCTGAACGATCGGAACTTACATTATTGCGCAACGTGGTCTGCTGCCAAATCGTCATCAGCTGTGTTTTGAACGCAGTATGCGGGATCGCGAATTACGTTGCTAACACCTTCGCTGGAGTCTCCTTGGCGAAGTGGTCAAGCCGTTTGACTTCGGGCAGCGAAGGTTCTGGGTTCGATTCCGGGCCGCGTCCTTCGGTTCACTAGTTAAATGTTTCGGAGACTCCTGTGGGTCGTCGCTAGAGCTACGGAGTTCGTGCTTTGTACGACACTTTACGCGCTGCGGAAAGAGACCGAACCATATGGTATAAAACTCGGTGGAATGAAGTCGACCCTGTGGACTTTTAAGCGACTTTTTTTTAAGCTAACCCCTCCGCCACGGTGCCGACTCATAAGTTTACAACCTTCAAATTAAACGTGCTACGTCCTACTTGAACCACTTGAAGTAGCATACCATATGCTAAGAATTCAGTGGGTGTTTTTGTGTGTGTGGATGTTATGGATGCAACCTCACACAGCGTGTGCCTGCTATCGAACTACTCATGATTACTATGATCTGCCGGTAGTTTTTGCCCGGCCACCATCCGTCTCCTGTTGTCTGTCTGCGCTCGGACACGCAAACGGAAACGCCGCCAGCTCGAGGTAATCTGTCAGGTTGGACGAACGCCTGAGGGAGGTTAGAGATTTGATTACGCACGCACGTTTCCTGCCAACCTGGGCAAGACAGGTTTAATTCTGACTTCGTACATTCCAGACTTCTGGTTGTAAGGACAATTCTGGAAGTTACCCCGAACTAAAAATATAATTATGCTAATTGCGAATACCATGTGTTTAATTTATAAATATAAATAATTGTTGAATGTAATTAGATTAAAACGTGTATATTGGTGACTTAATGTGGTGTTAAGCTCGTATTGAGCCGCCGATGTGTTGTGGTTATTGCTCTTATACGCCGGCTCAGTATTCCAGGGTTCAGATCTCCTTCAGTGTGGAATTTTTGTATTCGTGATTACATGACTCAGAGTCAGGCCATCGATACAAAATGGATACCGAAAAATTCGTCTGGGAAGTCACGTGGTCGGCGGCTTGAAGGACTCTCTGACACGCCTTGGACACTTGAAGCTAGACTCGTATTTTTAATAGACCATTTTACCATATTGTATAGGAACCTTTTTTACCATATTATATAAGGACCTTTTTACCATTTTGTATCAGGACCATTTTACTATATTGCTTAGGGTCTGTTTTACCATATAGTCTAGGTTTTTACCATATTGCATAGGAACCGTTTTACCATATTGTATAAGGACATTTTTACCATATTACATATGGACCGTTTTACCGTATTGTATAATGACCTTTTTACCATATTACATATCGACTCTTTTACCATATTGACAATACGCAATCACGGCATGTACAAGGGGTATTTGCGTTTTCTTGCATGCCTATTGACGTGGTCTCGGGTGTTTCTGAACCGAACTGCGAGCTACTTCAAGTGGTGCGTGGTATAGGACGTGCTATAAAGCTAAACCATATAGCTGATACTGCCGCATGGATGTCAACTTTTAAACATTTCAGTTGTGCTGTCCGGATTTTTTGCCTGCCAAAACTGGTCTGGATTCAATCCACGTAATGATAGGATTAGTTTCTTCAACCTAGTACGGTCCTGGGGTAAACTCAGCCTTACAAAATGGTTACCAGAGAATCTTCAGGATTTATTCGGAGTTGTCTGGGAAGGATAACGGCGAGGGAGGGAATAAGCCACTCTATCTCATTATGCAGTGGCCTAGATTATGTGATGCCCAGACATTTCACCCTCCCAGCGATGTATCTGCCAGGGGACAGGATAACCTTTACATTATTTTTATACTGGTGTATGATAGAGAGCTATATGCAGCCAGTCATATTCTATGGAAGCGAATCATGGACAGTTAGCAGACAAGTGAGGCGTGATGTCGAAGCTGCGAAGATGTGTTATAGAAGAATGATGAGAACACAGTGGGCGGATAGAAAGAGCCGTGAAGAATGCTTGAAAGAATTGAGCTCATGAAGAGAACAGGTTAGTTGCATCAGAAGACAGTCCACGTTCTTTGGGCGGGTCATGAGAAGGGGGAAGCTGGGGTATGTCGTCACAACGGGAACGCTGGAGGGGAGGAGAAGCAGGGGGAAGCTGGGGTATGTCGTCACAACGGGAACGCTGGAGGGGAGGAGAAGCAGGGGGAAGCTGGGGTATGTCGTCACAACGGGAACGCTGGAGGGGAGGAGAAGCAGGGGGAAGCTGGGGTATGTCGTCACAACGGGAACGCTGGAGGGGAGGAGAAGCAGGGGGAAGCTGGGGTATGTCGTCACAACGGGAACGCTGGAGGGGAGGAAAAGCAGGGGGAAGACCAAGAGAGAAGCTGCTGGGCAGTTTGACACCATAGCACGGTGAAAATCTGTATTAGACATGAATGGCAGCACAAGAGACAGAAGGCTGTGGGCAGGCATGACCACTAAGGCCACACGCCATGGACTATAAGAAATAAGATAGACAGACGGACTTCATCTCTTCGTTGCTTTTCCCCGTCCTCAAGTCACAGAGCAAAGTCCGGTCACGTATTCACTACTCGACCTAGCCTTTGATACTTCAGTGGTACATAAAAATAACAAACAAGAATCTAGCCATCGATTTCTGGAGGCAGTAAGTACGGACTGGAAGAGCCCGCCCAGGGAATATACTGTTACATACAGGAGAGGAGAAACGGTCATCGAAGTTAGTTTTCTCAGACATTTCTGGCGCTTCTCCAATTTCTGGTCTGCTGCAGTGTTTCCCAAGCGGTGTAGCCATAGAGGGCGGCGGGAAGTGTCGTATACACTGACTGGAGTAGGGTTCTATCCTATATGACTCTTGTCTTCTTTCCATAAAAGTGACTGCCGAAAGCGTCACACAGAGCACAAACTCCTCCAGCGACGGCCCACATGAAAGAAACTGCACTCTTGAATCGAATGGCAAAAGTCCAAAAACGAACCCATGATCTTCATAGAGTTAGGGTGGAGGTTTGATTACTTCGCCACAGAGATCTCTTCCCCCCCCCCCCAAACCCCTTTCCAAATCGAGGCGATTGTGAAATGAAGTAATTGGGTAGTCGTGGGTTTAGGTTATTGGGCTCGACCATTGTGGGACTCCGATTTAAAACTCTCCAGTTCATGTGGTGTTTGATATGGTAAGCATTATAAAGTAAGACAGCGGATTTCTATCTGTAGACAGCGAAACATAAATCCCGTCCAGTCAACTGCGCTTGACTACTTGAGCAAGTGGCTTTAATTGTCACCCCTGAAAAATGGTTCTGGCAGGCACATGACACCACATGTTGTAACGATAATGTATTGGTAATGCATATATAATGTAATGATAATCTTGTTCGTGTTGTGAATGAAACACCAGAGCAGCTGCTTTTTGTTCCATTGTTTGGTTCCTACAGGCAGTTTTTAATAGGAAGTTTGATTTGGCGCGAGAAATTCTCATACTAACTATACCCGGGAAGGCTAACCCGGTCAACAAACGCCCGCAGAACTCGTATGTTCCGGCCTAAGGGTGCAAATAAAATTGGCAGTTACTAACTATACATCTCCACGACGCTTGATGGCAACAGTGAAAGAAAATGATGATGATCAATTCTCGTACTGACACCGCTGCCTTAAGGAAAACTTTGGGAATCATTGATACGGGGGATTTTAGCATATTGCGATTGTTGTGTTTCAAATTATATTTTCAGTGCGTTGTGATATTTAATTGGGGATTTTTCTGTTGAGTGATGGCAAAGACGCGGATCAAAGACGTTTATCGAAGTTGGTGACGGTACGGTATTCTGCGAGTAATTAGTTCTAGGTCTGTCGGGTATTGCAGCCTGGAAATAGAGCGTTGTGTGCCATTAGTCGCTGTTTGATTGAAAGTAGTTTTTGATCGCTCGTTAGATGAGTTGACAAGTTTCATTTGTGTTCGAGCGAAACCACCCTTGCTAGCTGGATGTTATTCTAGATAGAAGATGAAACATTACCCTAGAAATGGGTTAGTTTAGATGCGCTAGGATGTTGTGTGAGAAACAGTGCATTGTGATACAGATTGTGATACAGTTTATTGTGAATAGATTGTGATAATTTCTATCTGCCTGGTGCCTGTTGGCGAGCTTGGGCATGTTGTTTGTTATGAATTTATGGTAAGTTCTCGTGTGTGTCTTCTCCCTCATTTGCTCTCTCTCTCTCTCTCTCTCTCTCTCTCTCTCTCTCTCTCTCTCTCTCTCTCTCTCTCTTTCTGCGTAGTATGGTAACCTTTGATTGTCTTGTTTATGTGTATATGTGCATGGTAACCTTTGATGTATGTCTTGTTTATCTGTCTGTCTCTCTCTCTCTCTCTCTCTCTCTCTCTCTCTCTCTCTCTCTCTCTCTCTCTCTCTCTGATGGTGTCTTATTGCTGTGTGTATATATGTGTATGGTAACCTTTGATTGTGTCTTGTTTCTGTGTGCATATGTGCGTACGGTAAAGTTTAACGCTTGTCTTGTTTATGTTCGTATGTGTATGGTCAAATTCGATGTATATTTGTTTCTGTATGTACCTTTGATGTTGTCTTGTTTCTGTATGTATGTGTGTGTGTGGTAACCTTCTGGTTTATGTGTGTAAGTGTGTTTATGGTAACTTTTGAATCATGTTTCTATGCGTATACGTCTGTATGGTAACCTTTGATGCATGTTCCTATGTGTATGTGTGTGTATGGTAACCTTGTTTCTGTGCGTATATTTCATATACATCTTCTTCTTCTTCTTCAGCTTTCCGAGCCATTGAGGTTCTTTGCTGCAGATACAATCCGTCTCCATTCGTCTCTCTGGTTGACCTTCTCTTGCCAGTCGTTGATTCCAAGTGCTTGTAGGTCTGTACATGTATTATCTCTCCACCGTTTTCTTGGTCTACCTCGGGGTCTACGGTCATCTATTTCCTGAGTGTAAGCGAGTTTTGTTTCCTTATTATCTTCCATTCTTTCTATATGTCCCAGCCATTGTAGTCTATTAGCCTTCATGATACCAGTGATTAGCGGGGACTTAAACAGATCATAAATGTCTTTATTACTTCTTCTTTTCCACTCTCCACTTTGTGTATCCCTAATGGGTCCAAAGATGCGTCTTAAAATTTTGTTCTCAAAGGTTTGTAACAAGGCTTCGTCTCCTTTCGTTGTACTCCAGGTTTCAGAGCCATACAGCACAACTGGTCTGATCAGTGTTTTGTATATTGTGATTTTGGTGTTACGAGATAGCGCCTTTGATTTTAGTAGATGTTGTAGTGCATAGTATATCTTATTTCCAGAGTTGAATCTAGTTTGTATTTCTTCCCTTATGATGTTGGAGCAGTTGAAGATTGTACCCAGGTATTTGTATGTTTCCGTTCTTTTAATGGTCATATTATCTATTTGTATGTGGCCAGAGTTTTTAGCCATTCCTTCTCTTGAAATTACCATATATTCTGTCTTATCTTGGTTGATAACCAGCCCCATCTGTTGGGCTTTTTCCTTTAAGTGAGTCAATATTTCCAATGTCTTTTGTTCACTTTGCCCTATAATATTTATATCATCAGCATATACATATTAGGAAAAATTAAAGGGGAAAATACGTTCCGTCACCGGAGAAAAGAGCTAGCAAGCTTTGTTCCGGTGGTGAAAGATATTTCTTCCTCTAATGTTTCTCAATTTATGTATATGTTTGTCTAAGAGGGTGCGAATCTGACTAGGATAACAGAGATTACCGAAACGTCGCTAAATTTATTTTATCCTTCTTACTGTATAGTACCTTATTTACGTAAGTAACTTCAGTAGTCAGTGAACTACTCTCCTTGTACCCTTGTCAATAAACCCACAATGCGTGCCGACTGTCTCTCCGTTTTGATGTCACGAACATGATTTCGTGCCCACTGCTGCTTCTCATAACCGCCTTGTTTGGTCGGCCGGCATCGCTTCCTTGGCACGTGTGTCTGCTAGTTATCACAGGGGAACTCTGCTGCCGAACCTTGGCGAAGGCACCGATTCAATTAGCAGGACAACAGAGTGTACACATGTTACCTAATGCGATTATTCACTCGGATACCCGGCGGCGCAGAACAAAAGCCACCCGAGCACCGGTAACCCGAATATCAAACGTTCTTCGTGGTTAGTTGCCAACCGCGAGCGTGTTTTCTCCTCCTGTGCCTCTGATTTCCGGTATGTGAAATGGGTCGCGACCTTTCAAGAGTAAAGTTTAAAGCAGCTCTATATTTGCCGCGGTGGGTAGTGAGTAGTTCTCTTGACTGCGAGGACAGTGGCCAGAGTTCACTTCCCAGTAGAGGGCTATTAAAGGGAATTGTATGTTCCTATTCTTACCAGCACGACTCTAGGGGTGGACCCAGCCTTATGAAAGTGGGTATTTTCAGAACTGTATGGGGATTGTGTGGGAATGAATGGCGTCAAGGAAGGGAACTGGCCACTCTACCTTATATATCACATAAAATATGTGACGTCCTAACACTCCATACCCCGACGACATTATCTGCTATGGGACAACCTTTACCCTTTATTATTTTTATATATTTGCACAAGTGGTAAATGTATGGGTGCTCAGTCTCCCACTGCAGACATAGAAGTGCCTACTACACGTTTGAAGTGTGGGTCTGACGTGAAAGTTGGGGCAAGTTTCTTTGATGGGAACAAGAACTCGATTTAAAAAAAAAAAAAGAAAGACGGCAATGACAGACATGAAAACAAGAAAGACAAGCTTCAGTGACATTGATCGACATAATAATCTACTGAAAACCATCATGGGGGGACAGGTTGAGGGCAAAAGAGTTAGAGGCTGTCAAAGATATATATGATCTGCCAACACCAAGAAATGGTCAGTATCACACCGTAGTCTTGTAGACCCGTCTGCACCTGCTGGATGTTGTGGTCAGTATCACACCATAGTCTTGCAGACCTATTTGCACCTGGTGGATATTGTGGTCAGTATCACACCGACAATCTTTACTTCCCAAGACATTTCCTGGTGCCCAGTTTAGGCTGAGTCGACCTTGTCCGAAGGTCAGTGTAAAAATTGGAATTCATCCCGATGCGGATCGAACCCACGATGACCGGACCGGCAAGCAAACGTCTAGCCAGTACGATACTGCGACTCCCCCTGATTAGTGACCGACTGTTTTTCTCTTCGCCAGCCATGACACCCGGCTCTTCATGCTCACTAAATTGACATCTGTAGTCTGTGTTATGGGATCGTCTTGCTTTATGTGGTAGCAGCATGCAAGTATCGGTCTGTGTCGACGTCTGTCAGGGCATCATTAGCAAAAGTCGTTGCCGTCTTGACAGACAATAATTTCTTACATTATGCTTAAAAAAGGCTTAATAACCTCTCCATAGCACACAACCTGCTCTGAATTTGTAGAGACCGCGTGTTGCCCATACAGCATAATCCCTCTCTCGGCCTGCCTAGTTTGTATTGGACAGTTTGTTATGAATCATCTGAAAGACTGAGTTTTAACTCTGAAGTCCAATCATTGATGTTCACGTCTGAGCCTTGAACGGGACTTGCATTTATTGGACTGTAGCCGGTGTAGCCTTCTCTCCTGACCCCACACCACAGTTCTGTCTCCATGGGGGTTGTATTTCAGGGCTCTCCTTCCCCACATCATGTCCATAAATCTACAGGGTGTCCAAAACTGGTACTGGAACTTGGCATTTGATGAGAGGCATATTAGAATGTAACTGTGTCATGCTTCAGCACAGCTGAGGTTAGGTTTAGATTGGTGATGTTTTCTCCATGGGTTTTATGTATTTCATTGTCAGTAGCCTCCAAGTTAATGCCCAGAGAAATCCCTATTGTCTTAACAGGGGTAAAAGTGAATGTAATACATGTAATCGTTAATGAAATTATCATTAAGGTGAATGACATTCGTAGATATTGGTGAATACTGACAGAACACACAAGTAGTTAAGTACTGGGGCTTTTAAGGGGTACACCGAATAACAGGACCATTGAAAATGGTAGGCTCAGTGGATTCAAATCCTTCTCCTCAAATTACATCATGGCTTTGCTGGAGGAACAAATTTACCATAATAGGCAACCAGTCCTATCTATTTACTAATGACAACTATCTTCTTCTTCTTTCAGCCTGATCTTACATTGAAGAATAAGCCCTTAACCAACTCAATTCATGCCATGCAGTCTTTTGTTATCTCTTGTAGCTCCACCCATGTCTCCCCACTGTATTCATTTCTGTCTCTAATTCTCTTCTCTGTGTGTTTTTAGGACTTCATCTAATTTTTTTCCCCTATGTATTCCATACCAATCACTGGTATCATGAAGGCTAATAGACTGCAATGGCTGGGGCATATAGAAAGAAATAAATGACCGTAGACCCCGAGGTAGACCAAGAAGGCCGTGGAGAGATAATATACATACAGACCTACAGGCACTTGGAATCAGTGACTGGCAAAAGAAGGTCAACCAGAGAGACGAATGGAGACGGCTTGTATCTGCAGCAATGCTGAAGAAGAAGAAGTGTATTCTATAGCAGTTTTTCTAGTTATTCTCAGATTTTCTCAGTTTATGCCGTTTCCAGTGCTAACCAGCTCTGTGGCAATTGGTTACGAATGCAATTTATAATCCTGCACACTGCGTTCAAAATACAGCTGCCGGGAATTTGGAAGCAGACCGCCTTGCATTGGGTTCCATAACAAAGGTATGAGTGCTGGTCGTTCAGAAAGAAATGGCAAAATATACGTAAACTTGCCCAGAAATCACAAATAGTCAGAAAATGCGGGGTTGACTATGATGTCCTGTAAAGGATATATAACTAACTTGTTTAGTGCTGGCATCTTTTCTTCACCTCTTGTTTCACCGGTAATTATCTAGTTCTCTGCATGGGCTCCACACTGGTGATTCTATATACCAGTTTAGACCTTCTATTTTGCAGTTTGGCAAATATTAATGGTGATAAATGCTGTCTTCTAATCACAACTGCTGGGAAACATCTGCCCCAAAGACTATCTTGGGTTAAAATGCCAACATCTGTAAATTCTTGATTGCATACCAATCCACCAAATTTAGCACCATGTCTCAACATGAGATGCTGCGGTTTATAAGGAACACTGCACTACCACAATACAGGTAGAAGTGTGAGCGAGTGAAAGATGGCCGCTGTTGCAGACATGCACAGATGTGCACAAAAAAAACCAAACTCTGCATTGTCGGTTTATCAACAGCTGTCAAACATCTCAGAGGTCATTTTTGGTAATGGGTTCATCAACCCTGGCCTGTGTGGCTGATATCTACCAGACGTTGCTTGGCATGCCAGACAGCACACTGGAACCCAGCATTTAGGGGTTATCCTTGTATGTTTAATGTTTACTAGACACAGCTTAACTGGCTGCTGTTATTGTGTAGCATATGCTGATTTCACTTTTTCTGAACAAGTTGATCATCATACGTTTTTTGAGTTATTCCTTACATTATTTGAGTTTCTTAATTAATTCTATTTCATCTTATCATCATGTGTCATGCTGATAATTGTGGGCAGTCATAGTTCACTATCTCAAAGGACAACCAGAGTCTTGGATAAGGCCTTTTTTCTGGTCTCTATTATACCATATGGTCATGCCATCCTGATAGTTATCAATGTGATTTATGGGTGATTTGTTTTTGCAACATCTATTGTTGAATCCTTGAAATAATTCAGTGGTGCATGGGAATTACCCATAATTTTTATCTTTGTCTCAACAGGAAGGGACGTAGGAAGGACAAGGATTCCCCCACTCCCATTGAAGAACAGAAAGAATACCTGGAAGATCCCAACATCAAAAATAGAATATCTGATGCAGACTTCTTCAAACTGGTGGCATTACCTCCCATGTTGGATCTCAATGAGTGGCTAGCCACACACAGTAAGTTGACCCATACTTTCCCATTGTCATTTCTGGGAATGTTGTATGATATACCACCAGAGACACAAACTGGGCTAAACTCTAACACACAAGTCAATGAATGAATTAACAAAAAACCAGAAGCAGAATCAGTAAGCTCTACTAACATGCAATCACAAGTGACTTTGCTACCAAAGTCTTCGTCAGCACACAAAACAACAAACACACACTGATACAACTACATGACAAACTCTACTTTAAAAAATATATATATATATATGTCCAAAACAAGGAAACAGATGAGTTTTATATATATATATATATATATATATATATATATATATATATATATATATATATATATATATATATATATATATATATATATAAGGAAATAGATGAGTAACTGTATATATATAAGTTACTCATCTATTTCCTTGTTTTGGACTAGGGACATGTGTAGTTGAATACCACTTGTATGGTTATAGCCATGCCAACAAGTTAGCACACAGATTTGATTTACCACTACTGGTGTCCATTGGAGGTGTTGGTTGATTGGTTGAGAATCCTCTGGAAGACGTTTGTATCTCTTAAGTCTGATGCAGTGCTGTTCAAGTCGTCTGAGCCACAAATGGGCTATGCACCTATCTGAGTTTGTTTAGTGTAGAAATTTCCAAATTTCCAGTCAGCACATACACTGACAGAGAACGAAGCCCACACTCACATATATATATATATATATATATATATATATATATATATATATATATATATATATATATATATATATATATATGGGGGGGGCCTGAGTGGTCTCGAGGTATGGTGTCCACCTTGAGTGCTGGAGGTCCCGGGTTCAAGCCCCATTGAGGACCGGGATGTTTTCACGTGGACTTCTAGTAACAAAATTTCCTCTGCCTCTGTGTAGTGAGATCGGACGCCCGTGTATATTGTTGCGCATAAAAAATCCCTTGGCAGTTGGAAATCGAAAAATAGTAGCCTAATGTTGCTGCCCGGGAAAAAATTTCAGTTAAAAATATACCCAAAGTATTTCGAGATCCTCGCCGGTGCTAAAGAGTTTGTGCACTGAGCTGAGATTCTCCTAAATCAGACTTGAGTTAGGAGTAGAACGGAGCAGTTATGCGTTACACCCGTGTGCCGTGATGTTGATCCGTCGACTAAACTAAACTAGTAATTATTTACTGGATTGTGATTGAATGGAGGGAGGAAGTAATAGAAAGGAGACACAGAGAGGCAATATTCAATGAGACTAGAGCGAGGGAGCATTCTACAGTTTACAGGATCATTGAACAACTAAAGGATAATGGGACATTTTAAGATCAATGTTATAAGCTGGAACATTTTTGAAGCAAGACATCCTTTGACAGTATGGTGCGGCTAGTCATCTATAATTATGCACATGTTCACCAGACACTTACGTAGTATAAACAAACACACCAGGAAGAGGCTTAAAAAATTAGATACAATATATTTCCTTCAAAATAGCTTCCTTCAGTAAATACGCTTGACAATGTTTATAAATATCTGTTGGAAACATTCCTGGAATCCATTCTTTAAAACCTTTCTTAGCTGTGTTGTCACATTGGTGATAGCAACCTCAGGATCCTTGGATTGCTGCCATTGTCACTGCTGATTTCAGGTGGGGGAATAGTAATAGGATTAGGTGGTACCAGGTTGAGAGACTATGGAGGATGTTCCAGAGCATTCACATTGTGAGTTGTGAGGGTACTGCTTCACCAGTAGGGATCAATATGCTAGCAGTCATCCAATATGTGGATTATTATTGACAATAACATGAACTTCACACAAACACTTGTGCAACTTAAACAATATTATTGCTTTTATTGCAGTTTCAACATGTGCTTTTTTAAAGCAAGTTTAATATTTGTGTGGGTGAATTCTCAAGCAAAGTGCAAAGTTTGACATTTGTCAATTATTAATTGAAGGACATTTTCAACTCTGATAACACACAGACTCCCGTAATTTCACAGCAATGTTGTTTTGTCTGTGTTATTACCATCTTATAGCTAACACTTCCAAGACAGAATCAATAATTCAAATAGAAGTTAACTATTCTGGGAGCCATTGAAACTACGCCTTGGAACTTGTTTTGTGTTTTTGTGCAGTTAGACCTGATGAAGATAGGCGCTTTGAAATGTCATATGTAATAACATTTTATGTTTTATCTTTGTCACATAATAGGCCAGATTTTTTAACATGCATGTACGATAAAACATTGGACGGTTAAAGAAACATTAAATGATTATACAAATATTGAATAGTTATGTACTTTGAATATTGAATGATTGTAGGAATATTTAATGAGTTTAGAATATTGAAATATTATAGGAATATTGAATAGTTGTAAGAATATTGATTATTGATATTGATAGTTCAGCTTCTGTTGCCCCGCTCTCTAGGCTGAGAGCTAATTTATGATCAAGGTGATGTGGTGAAGACACTTGAATCAGGTGGAGGGTGCAGCAGGAAAACGGACTATCCATATCTGGAAATATGAGAGGAATCAATATTGGGGGACATAACATCAATGATAAAGTATTGATTGCACGCAATGAACAGGATCTGCAGAATTTAATGGAAGCATCTGTTGTATACTGTGAACAACTAGGGTTAGAATTAAATTGCAAGAATACACAGATTATGTCACTATCACGAAGTTCTTGATGATAAGTGCGTGATATGGTCGTTGTCTAGGTAACGATACTCCTGGTGTGTCAGTTGAGCTATCTAACCGTCTTACAATATAACTCACCCCCGCAGTGCACATTCACCAGCCATTAAACAAGATTGCGTTGGCGCACATAATCCTTTATTGCAGAAAGAACACGGACAAACGGAACACAACTCTATATCCAGAAACAATATAATCCATAGAATATAAATATCCTCCTCACAACTTAACCAGCACACATCACTGCCTTCTCAAGCCTGCTTCATATCAAATCCACAAGACAGGTAATCCAGCTACTATCCACAGCTGGACCTCACACATCACAACCCACACACTGGGTCTAGTCTCTGCTAGCTATCCAACCCACTTTGGGTTCAGGCCTCCACTCACTATAAAACCCACTCTGGGTTCAGGCCTCCATTAACTATCCAACCCCCACTGGGATTTAGGCCTGCATTCACAACTGGGAGAACAACACAACAACAGATCTGACCGCAGTCAGTCTAAGCTCCCACTTATTAGCCCACTGATCTGCTCGGCGCCAAAACATCAAGTGTCCTCCAGCGACCCGACTCCTCAGTCGGTCCCAGCATCTACTGCCCAGTCAAAGTTTTCCACTGTCTTTTAACCCTGCTGTGTAGCCCCTCCCTGGGCTCCCAACAACATTACACCCCAGCCTAAAACTGTCTCTCTCCTCATCCACCCTGGGGGTCTCCACTCACCCTCACCATTATTTTTCATGGCTGGTTGTTTTTCTCGTAGTCTCGCTACTGGGGTCACTCACCTCAATGTCAATGACCCAGGCATATGTCAGTCACTACTAGGAAGAAAGAAATATCACAATGTGAAATACAGGTAAATGGGAATATTCTTAAACAAGTGAAATGGTACAGCTATCCTGAAAGTCATAACATCTAATGGAAGGTGACTTGAAGAGATTAGAACAAGAATTGCTATGGTGATGGTAGCCTTTTGCAGTGGAAATGTTATTTCTGAGGAAGATGCAAAGAATACCATGGCAGACAGAAAAACCAATGAGCAAGTTGTACAAGAAGCAAATGAGAACTGTAACCTGATTAGAGAAATTAGACAAAGACAGACAGCATTTTTGAGCATATTATGAGAAGAAATAAACTAGAGAACTTGGTGACAACTGGTGAGATTTAGAGGAAAAGAACAAAGGGAAGGCAGAAAAGTAAATAACTGGATGGCTTGGCCATGTAGCATGGTCGAGTTAAGAATACAGAGTTGATCCATGACTCTAGTGATTGTGTGAGATAGCGAAACTGGACCGTCCACACATTGGCATGGCACATGATGATGATGATATCTAGAAAGACTGGTTCAATAGGGAGTAAGCAGAGGGTCTGGATGATACTCAAAGTGTAGAGGGGAAACCATATGAGCTTTTAATCAAATTGCTATTTGCTGTGACAACCAGACAGATTTGCGGAAAGAGAGGTAGAGGAAGACAGCGGGAGAAATTCTTGACAGTCTTGTGTCAAAGCACGGAAGGGAGTCAACTCACGAATAGATCCATGCCGTCGGAGATCACAATTTGTGGAGAAGTATGATTGTCCATGCCAGCCGGCAAGGCACTGGATGATGATGATGACAGCAATAATCAGCATGGGAACTCTTCAGTCACTCTTGATGAGGGAGACGGAGCATATGCGGAAATATCCCGAGTGCAGTGATATTGATTCTTAGATTCAGTATTGGAGAATGTTGATTGAATGAGTACACATACACATTGGCACCTTGCCATCTTGACAGACAATAGTTTGTGCTTTAAAAAGGCATAATAACTTTTACCTATGGCGGTAGCGAATGTGACTGATAAGGCCAATTCGCGCTGTAAATGTTCGTTCACAGTGGGCGCATGTGAACACGTGGTCATTTCCACCATCTTATGTCTCACATGCTCGGTGTGTGACTTATCTGCAATAATTTTCTCCTTTGTCTTTATTCCATTTCGGATGTTTTCCCTCCATGTAACATTCAGCGGCGACTTGCTCCCAATGTGCATTATCAATGCCTGTATCAATCATATCCCGCTTACACACATCTTTTTCTTAACCTGTTCATTGTTGTTGCTGCCTTACCAATCCAGATGTTGATTTTCTGATCTAGGGATAATTTGCTATTTACCACTGATCCTAGATATGTAAAATGGTCTACCATCTCTAGTTCGGCGTCGCCAATAAAGATTGATGGTACCCCAAGTGCACCTTGTAACATAATCTGTGTCTTCTTTTTGCTAATTGTTTAACCAAATTCAGAACAAGCATTGGAGAATGCAGATAGTAGACATTGCAATTCTTCCTCAGAGTGGGTCGTAACTGCAGCATCATCTGCAAAAAGCAACTCTCTGATCAGTACCCTCCTAATTTTGGTCTTGGCCTTCAATCTCTGAGCATTGTAGAGGCCGCCATCTGAGCGTGAGTGAATGTATATACCACCATCCTGATCACGAAAGGCATATTTCAGTAGAAGTGAAAAGTATATTCCAAATAGTGTGGGAGCTAGTACACAGCCTTGCTTAACTCCTCTTGATTTCAAACTCTTCAGAAGTTGCACCATCAAACTTGATTATACCCTTCATGCCTGTGTGGAACGATTCCACAATGGACAGAAGAGTTGGTGGGCAGCCAATCTTCTTTACTGCCTTGAACAGACCCTCACAACTGACCAAATCAAATGCTTTTGTGAGGTCAATGAAGGCAATAAACATTGGTTGATTCTGTTCATGGCATTTTTCTTGCATTTGTCGCAATGAGAATATCATATCAATGGTAGACCAGTTCTGTCGAAAGCTACACTGTGATTCGGGATAGACTTGATCTCCTAGCCCTTTACAGGAAAAACGTTTGTCTGTTTTGTAGCCCTGAACAGGCAAGAAGAATTTTGAGGTTCGGTAAAATTTCGGGTTACGTTAGTAAAATCATCACATAAAAGGTGTTAGTCAACCGATTTTACTTAAATAAAAAACAAAATGAAGTGAAAAGCATGCAGATTATTTTACTCACGTGAATGTTCCCGGTAATCCACACATGAACACGAATATTTACAAAATACAACATATTGTTTGTGATTGTCAGTCATTTATACTGCAATTTACAAACACATTTTCAGAATCAGAATCACTTTCTTTAAAGTCCGACTCACGACTGCTAACACAGAGTAATACTGATCACTTACATCTAGCTCCGATTAATAGCCAACTTCATGCCCTTCAATGTCACTTAAATTGAACCCAGCGAAATCTCCGCTATCACTTGAAGAATCGTCGAAATCCATTTTGAAATACAATGCATAAAACACCCAAAAACTATTTTTTAATCTGTTCAAATTCAAAGTACACACTTGCGAATGGTGGGGATGTTGTCAAGCTATTGGCGAAACCGAAAGTAGACAATCAAAAGTCTCGGAAAGCCGCGAGAACGCGTTTTTACAATGTATAATAGTCACGGACGCTTTCGGACGGTTTGCCCGTTCCGTGGTTAAAACGTTCTCGGGCGTTTTGCCTGGTAAAGGGCTAGGACTTGAAGTCTGCGTAGAACAATTCTGGCAAATACTTTTCCAACAATACACAGAAGCGAGATACCCCTATAGTTGTTGCAGTCGCTCCGATCGCCCTTGTTCTTGTACAGTGTTATGATGCTTGAATTTTTGAAATCCTGTGGGACTTGTCCTTCTCGCCAGCATAGCTCTATTAGCTGGTGGATCTGTAGAATGAGTGTGTCTTGCCCACTCCTGATAACCTCTATTGGAATCCCATCCTTACCTGGAGCCTTGCCAGATGCAAGTTCATTTATAACACACTTAACTTCTGTTATGGTGGGAAGTGTGTCCAGGTGGTCAAGAGTTGGTAGAGCCTCTATGGCGTTGAGGGCATCATCCGCTAGTTTGGTCTCACTTGAGTAAAGCTCCAAATAGCGCTCTACCCATCTGTCCATCTGCTGTTTTTTATCACTGATGATTTCTCCAGTCAAGGTTTTCAATGGTGCACTTCTTTTGATCACTGGACCACAGGCTTTCTTTATTTCTTCATACATGCTTCTTATGTTTCCCTTATCACTTGCGATTTGAATGGACTCACATAACTTGATCCAATAATCATTTGCACACTGCCTGGCAGCCTTTTGCACATCCTTCCTAGCTTGCCTTAGCTCACTCAGAGTGTTACGCGTTGGTCTTTCCTTGTTTCTTAAGAGAGCTATCTTCTTCTTATCAATCAAGGGCTGCAGAGCCTCGCTGTTTGCCGCAAACCAGTCCTGCCTCTTATGATCCACAGTGCCGTAAACCCCTATGGCAGTTTTATAAAGAGTTTCCTTAAGTTGACCCCACTTTTCATTTACTGTACAATTTTCTGGTGTATCAGTGAAAGCGTCTTCAAGTTGCTGTTGAAACTGAAAGCACTTGTCAGGATCATGAGTGTTAATAATATTAATCCTGGGGCTAGATTTGTGTTTAGCTGTGTAGATTCTCTTTGGTCTCAGTCTAACCCTTGCAACAACCAAAGAGTGATCCGTATCACAGTCAGCACTGTGGTAACTTCGAGTCAATGATATATGGTTCAGATGTTGTCTCTGTGTGATGATGAAGTCCAGCTGGTGCCAATGGCCGGATCTTGGATGTTTCCATGTGACCTTATGCAGCTCTTTTGTTTTAAAAAAGGAGTTTGTAATACATAGGTCATTTCTGGTGCAATGCTCCAGCAGCCTTTACCCATTTTCATTCATGCGACTGATGTTGTATTTTCCAAGGCACACTGGCCATGAACTCGAGTCCTTGCCCACACGAGCATTGAAATCACCGAGCATATAAATGTAGTCAGATTTTGGAACTGCCTTGATCACGGAGTCTAACTCCTCATAGAACGAATCCTTCACATCATCAGAGGAATCGAGTGTCGGTGCATATGCAGTAATAATGGTGGCAAAACCACAAGAGGTTGCCAAGCGCAGGGATAATAGTCTTTCATTTCCTCCTGCTGGAATTTCAATCATTCCCAGTAGCGAATTCTTCACTGCAAAGCCCACACCATGTTGCCATTTTTTCTGCCTGCCCTCTACCCTTCCAAAAAAAGGTGTAATTGTTTTCCCTGAGTGACCCTTCCTCAGCGAGGCGAGTCTCCTGCAGGCCAGCAATATCAATGTTAAGACGACTTGAGTTCGGCATCAATCACAGTCCGTTTTTCTCACATCGTCAATATTGGTCATGTCAGTGAAAAATCCTGGACACATGGTTCTCACGTTCCAGGTTGCAAGCCGTAGCTTGAGGTTTCTATTTGTCTTTTTATTAGTACCTGGTGCATTGGTTTTACAGCCTGCGATTCAGATTTTGTCCTAGCCCCAAGCACCCATTGAGGCAGGCAGGCCCTGGCGAATCAGCACCCAATTGGCCGGGGGCTGCCCAGCTTGAGGCGGGCGGTAGCTGATCAGTGACACCTGTAGGTGTCTCCCACCGTCAGACGCAACGCGTGGCGCCCCATGTCTACGCCAATTGACAGGGACTTATAACCCATAACAGTTGCCTCTTGCTTTAATTCCGAGACCATTTAAGACCAGGGATGGAGTTATTGCCTCTCCATAGCACAAAGCCTGGGCTAAAATATAGAGATGTGTTGCCTATGCAGCATGATCCCTCTCTCGGCCTGCCTAGTTCACTCCAGAGGAAATAGTAACATCTACACTGGAACAAGACAAGCTGCAGAAGCTGCCGGATCAGCAAAGCAATGCTCTAACTGTCCGCCTGTTGGAGTTTCGATCTTAGACCAGCCGCCAACCAAGGCTTAGAGTCTGGTCTGCCCTGCCATGACATTTTGTCTTTGGGTTGCATTTCCTCGCACCAGGGTAAGGCTTGTACCCTCCCAGTTGCGCTCTTCCGCCCGAAGCCGTTGGCACAATGTGGGGTGTCAGGTTTGGTAAGCGCCGCCCAACGTTCAGCGCTAACAGAAAGCAGGTAGTACCGTCTACTGTTATATGGTAGCTCAGTCATATCTGACTAAGACCTGACACTGTTTGCTGATGATTGCGCTCTATATGCCAACTCAGAGGCAGACATGCAACACAATGTTTCAGCTTTCTCATATGCCTGTGCCAACTTTGGGCTCAATATCAACTTGGGGAAGACTGTAGTTATGTACCAGCCAGCTCCAAAGAATAATCACACGGTGCCGAATATCAAGGTGAACGGTCATAGACTAAGTGTTGTGGACAAATTCACCTATCTTGGCAGCACCGTGTCATAAGCTGCCACAATTGATGATGAAGTGAATGCAAGAATCTCCAAGGCCAGCGTGGCCTTTGGCAGACTGTACAAGAATGTATGGGACAGAAATGGAATAAGCCTGCAAACAAAGCTGAAAGTCTATAAAGCAGTTGTATTATCCACACTGCTATATGCTTGTGAAACATGGACTGTTTACCAGCGATATGCTGTGAAATTAAACCACTTCCACACAATCTGCATTAGGGAAGCTATTGAAGATTAAATGGCAAGACAAAATCCCAGACACTGAAGTTCTAGACAGAGCATCCATGCCCAGTATCCACACTCTACTAATGAAAAATCAGATTCGTTGGGCTGGTCACTTAACTCGTATGCCAGATCACAGGCTCCCTAAACAAATTGTTTATGGCGAGCTGCGTTGTGGTAAACGCTCCCAAGGCGGCCAGAGGAAACACTTTAAAGACACTCTGAAAGTCTCACTGAAAGCTTTTGGAATTCATCCTGACACCTGGGAGACTGCTGCTAAAGACCGTAATTCATAGGCGTACATCATTACAGAAGGGTGCAATCACCTGTGAAGCAACCAGGACTGCAAGAGCTGTGAAGAAAAGGCTGGACAGAAAAACCACTGCAGGAGATCCTCCTCCTGGAACGTCAAGCATTCTTTGCCTGCATTGTCAAAGAACATTTTGAGCCAAAATAGGCCTTGTCAGCCATCTTAGAACTCACGGTTCCATACTTTCAACCCCACTGGATGAAATGAATGGTCATCATCATTCTTGATGGACAAACAACAGTTGTAGAGATCATTTATCTTAATGTGCTGACATTAACATTACCTACGTAGCTTCCTATCAACTACACCAAAGTACCCACCCCATGTACACATACATAGATGTTAACATTGTTGTCTGGTAATGTGATAAAACATGTATCCTGATGTACTGACTACTCATTGTTTGTTATTCTGTGATCTCTGTCCACAGCCATGTCATTTTTTAACCATGTGAACTTAATCTATGGAGCTATCTCTGAATATTGCACAGCCGAGACCTGCTCCTCCATGACAGCCCCTGATAATGTGTGAGTACATAACACCAGAGGTAGTTCTCTTGGTAGTTCTCAGTAGTGAGCATGCATTGGGAATTCCTATGTGGAACCTGGGTGGGAAAAGGCCAGTGGTAGAGGTGATACTGCAGTAAGTGGTGTCATAAGTACCATCATTATCATCAAATGAATTGGATTGCACTCTTTTATCAAGTCTCTGGTGTGCTTTTAGCGAGGTAAAAGGTTCAACCCCTTGCACTGTTCAGTTGGACTAAAATGTTAACACTTCAAATTACAAGTACAACAGAAGTCGGAGTGGGTTCACCTGATGGCGAGGGACACTGACAGGGACAGCTAATCCACATGCAAAATGTAAAAATAAGACTAGCATGGACTATGCTTGAGTTCAAAGCGAGCGAGAAAATATAATTTTCCCCCACAAGTTTAAGATATTTTATTGTCAACAATCTCCAGCCCAATGTCCAAAGACAATCTTCTATGAAAATGTAGAAAGTTTTGTGAAATGTGGAAAGTTTTGTGAAATATAGTTACAGTTAAGTGAAAATGTAGAAATTTTAATGAAATATAGTTACAGTTTTGTGAAAGTGTCGAAAGTTGTATTAAATATATTTACGCTTCTGTGAAAATAGTATAGTTTTGGTATAATTTTTGTGAGTGAGTTTAAAATCTGTGAAAATGTAGAAAGTTTTGTGAAATATAGTTACAGTTCTGTGGGACCAGGTTTTTTTTTTTTTTTTTGGTAAAGTTAATTTTAAAGTCTGTGGAAATCTAGCTACAGTTCTGTGATAAGTAGTTCCTGAGTTCCAGTTCTTTGAAATGTAAGTGAAAATGTAGTTATGCTTCTGTGAACAAATATATAGTTCTATGAAACAGTTATATAGCTGTGAAATGTAGTTACAATTCTGTGAATCTGTTATAACCAAAAATACCAAATGGTTTTTACTTTTTTCCACTTGACAGACAGTATTTCTGGTATGATGATAAAGGCAAGAAGTCCAAACACACTGCTCCACAGTACATCGACTATGTGATGACCCATATACAGAAAGTTATTAATGATGAGTCTGTTTTCCCTACAAAATATGGTACATACTTCTCAGTGTTTGTACAAAGTTTATCTGCAGACACCCATTTATCTTCATTTGTTTGTTTTCATATTTAATTGTTGTATGATCTGTGCAATTAAAGTAAAGGATGTTATTTTGGGACAATTGCAGAAATTAAAATATCTAGGCACATGGATAACATCAGATGGAAGATGAATCACTGAGATAAAGAACAGAATAGGACAAGCAACAACTGCATTCTGTCAAATGAAGAACATTTTGTGCAATAAGTCATTGTCCTTGAAAGTTAGAGAGTTTGTGCATGTTACATAGAACCAATTTTAACATACGTCCTGGACACTTAGTAAATAGGCAAAAAAATTCCTGAAAGTCTTGGAGATGTTGTTTTATAGAAGAATGCTGAAAATTAATTGGACAGCCAAAATTAGCAATCTGGATGTTTTAGGGAAAGCTGAGTCGCAAGGACAACTTATCACCAACATCAGAAAGAGGCAGTCATCATTTTTTGGCCCCGTTATGAGAAGACAAAGACTGGAACATGTGGCAACCGGAAAGATTTGCGGAAAGAGAGATAGTGGAAGACAGCATGAGAAGATTCTTGACAGTCTTGTGTCATTGCACGAAAGGCAGTCAACACAGCATCGGAGATCGTAATTTGTGGCAAGGCATGATCGCCCACGCCAGCCGGCAAGGCACTGGATGATGATTGATCTGTGCTGTGGTTGCACATTAGCCAATTGACCAACAAATGGGACTGGATCCAGTTCCCAGCAGAGAGATGATTTGTTGTTGACAGTTATAAAACAAAAACATGTTCTAAAGCAAGAACCCATTATGGGTCTATAATGTGATCGGGTCATCACATTTTATAGGTCTGAATGTACAGTGGAATCAGTTTCCAGTCTTTCCCTCACTTAGCAAGATGTCGAACGCTGGCATCAAACCCACACTTGACTGTGCCCATTATATTATCTGCATAGCTCTCTATCAACTGTGTTGACACTTACTGTTTTGGGGTTTGACCTAGCTTCACAAAATGGTGAGCAGAGAAAGTTAAGATGGCTGACATAATGCTAACCATATCATTCCTCGTTGGTGTTGTTGTCTAAGACTAGCATCATAAGTGATGTGTGAAAGATATAAAGTATGACAGCAGAGAGATAAGTAGGGCAGAAAACAGCAAGTTAAATCATTCTGCCACATAGCTAGGCTACCAACTAACAGTATACAAAAACAAGCAATGATGTACAGACCAAATTGAACCAGAAGAAGAGGCTGACCATGTAAACGACAGACAAAGGGAATAATAGAGCTCTTGGGAATCTCGATATATGACGCCCATAAATGGGCACTCTCCCGCTGTTTTTGCTTCACCTCAACACTGCAAGGTACAAGAGGAACAAGATGAAATGAGGTGACTGTTTATCTTGATCCTGCTGCTGTTGTTGTTACTGCTGCTGAGTTGTCTACTTGTGGCAGTAAAAGAATTTTCTTAGGAAGGTGCTAGTTTCCTGAAGCTGGTTTAGGGTTCTGTAGAATGAGTTGGCAATTCATGGAGCCAACCATGGCAAGTCTTTTATGATGAATGACAGTATAGGGCTTTCAGTGAGGCGAGGGACGAAGGCAATGTCTGCACAGGGATGCATGTTGTGAGTTGATGTCATTTAAATGGCTACTGGATTTTTCTTGTGGAAAATTATCGTCAAACTATTACATTAAAACTAACATGCTGGAGTACTATTTGTATATAGGTTGTTTGTGTCATGACATTTAGTAGCATTTTAAGAAGCACTTATGTGTTTTTTGTTTTTCTTTTACATATGGTGTCATAGCTTTGAGTGGTATGTTAGTGATAATGATTTTGCTTTTGACATTATTTGTAATAGTATATTAGGAAGTAATGTTTCTAGCATATTTTGTCATGACATTTAGTGGTATGTTAGGCCTGTTGTTTCATGACATTTAGTTGTATTTTAGGAAGTACTGTTGTTTCTAGCATATTATGTCATGACAATTAGCAGTATAGAATAGAATATGTTATACTTAGCATACTGTTTTGAATGATGGTCTTCGGTTTGAATTCACCTCGATATAGATTTTAAGATTTGACCTGGGCTCCGTAAACTTGCCAAGAGATTACAAACAGCTAAAAAATGCTGGAGCTGACTGCTACCTCCTGTAAAGGATATGCAACTAACTTTTAACCATATGCCCACTACACCTAATGGTGTGTTTAAAACAAGGGTCTTTGATGTTTACTTTATACTGTTTTGTGACATGCAGTGGTGTGGTAACTGACTATATTCTCATTTATCTGAACAGGTAACCCATTCCCTCCAGATCTGGAGTCCACAGTGAAGCGAATCCACAAGTATCTGTTCCACGTGCTAGCACATTTGTACCATGCGCACTACAAGTTGTTGCGGCAGCTAGAGCTGCATGCACACCTCAACACTCTCTTCACACATTTCATGGTCTTCACCTCCAAATTTGACTTGGTTCAGGATAAAGAGTCAGATATTCTTCTGCTTCTCTTTTCCCTCCTGCTGAAGAACCTAGCAGACCCTAATCAGAATCCCAAACTGCGGGAAGGACTTGGTTTAGGCGATGCTGTATTAGGGCCACCTCATGACAAATCTTCAGAAACATCCAGCACAGCTGAAGACTCTCAGAAAGATTCATCAGAATCAACAGCCACAACAGCCACCCAGGATCACAATAGTTGTGATAATCTCTCTGCCTGTGATAAAGACTCCGGTTGCCATATTGATAATGGCACTTCACTGAAACATAACGAGATAAATCGCATGTCACTTTCTCTCTCTCTTGCCTCCCACTTGCCTCTTGAAGGAAAACAGTTAGAGAGTGGCATGATTGAATCAGACCCTTCCACATCCCCATCAGAATGGTTATCAAACCTCCAGGTTTCCGCCACCTGACGACAACTTGCTCCATCGCCCGAAGCCATGCCTCACGTATCACCTGCAGCAAAGTCATTGTTGCAGTTAGCAGGATACTCCTCCTGTTAGATGTAGAAGTTTCTTTGGGTCAACATTGAAATGTTGCTTGAGCTTCAGTAGAAAGACAGTTGGGCCTTTTCCAGTTCACCTGATTAGAATGAACCAAGCATAACTCAGTTTAACCAGGTAACTCAAGACTCAAACAAGAACAGTGCCACAAAGAAGCATAATCTTGTATTTAATGCTTTAAGTTCCAGAGGGTTCACAGCAAATGTTTAAGTGAGGGACAAACAAGTAAGGAAAATCATGAATTCTTGACTTTAAATGAGGCTAAATACAAAATGGAAATGGTCACTTTGAGATCCCGATTTCTTTAGTGTTACCCGACCAAATGTACAAAGTAAGAACACATTACATGAATGTTGGGATTTATGGGGAAGAGTTACTTGGAATTGAGTTAAAAAAGGAATACACTTGTCAAAAACCAGTTAACTCATTGTTTCCCAACTGTTTCTTCTATTTGGCCAGCGTCTGCTTTAAAATAAAACAGTCTGTGAGACAGGAGGACTTAACACTGTCTTGTCTTTGATCCAGCATCACAGAACATGAACAGCTGATGACTCTCAATGCTGTAACATGGAAATGTTCATAGTTAAAAAGCACATGTCCCATGGGATCTGAAGATCTGATGGGTAGTGTTTTCTGCTTGTACCCACACATTGCCTCAGGCCAAATGAAGTTGGAATGTCTTCTGTGCATAATGAGACTCGCTACAAGATATGCATCTGCTGTAAAACAGCTTGACAACTTTTGTTTTGTTAACATTGCTGGTGTGTGAGATATTGTCTTACACATGTTCGCCTGTTTACAGCAAGTGTTCTGATGTTAATTATTTTTTTCAAGTCTTGACTTAAACATAAAAATAGAAGCAGAAAAAAAACAGCAGGGGATATAAGTAAAACAAGAAAGTAAAGGACTCTTTTTACATGCTTTGATGCTAGTCTAATTTTTTTTTATAGATAAATTGACACTTGAGGAGTTGTATGATCAGAATAGTCTAATTTTTGGTATAGATCAATCAACACTTGAGGAGTGATATGGTCAGAATAGTCTATTTTTTGGTATAGATCAATCAAAACTTGAGGTGTGATATGGTCAGAATAGTCTAATTTTTGGTATAGATTAATCAACACTTGAGGAGTGATATGGTCAGAATAGTCTAATTTTTGGTATAGATCAATCAACACTTGAGGAGTGATATGGTCAGAATAGTCTAATTTTTGGTATAGATCAATCAACACTTGAGGAGTGATATGGTCATAATAGTCTAATTTTTGGTATAGATCAATCGACGCTTGAGGAGTGATATGGTCAAAATAGTCTAATTTTTTTTTATAGATCAATCGATGCTTGAGGAGTATATGGTCAGAATAGTCTAATTTTTTTATTGATCATTCGACACTTGAGGGATGTTATGGTCAGAATAGTCTAATTTTTTTATTGATCATTCTTCTTCTTCTTTTCGTTCATCCGGAGTGTTTTTTCAGATGTGATTGCGGTGTGTCTGTTATGCGCCCTTGGGCCGAAACCCGTAGGCCAACGCATCCGACAATAGCGTGCTTTTTTGACCAGGTAGCATTCCTGGGAGACTTACTTTTGTGGTGCCATCTACAAACCTGCTGGCCAAGGTTGAACGGTCGAATACAACGGTCATCCCTCAAAGGAAGGCAGGGACAGTCCATAGCATTTTCTGCCATCCAAGGTTGCTTCCATAGTTGCAGGGCCGACACATAGCGCCCTGTTTCTGGGCTCACCGAGGGAAATCGTCACGTCCTGCTCGTGGCTGCTTTAAATCCTCACTTCAATATATTGGTAATTTTGTTTGCCCCGGGCCATTCCCGCACAAACCAGATGGGGGCATCCACACAGCGAGTTTTCGGGCATGTGCTTGTCGTTGCGCCCGTCAGAGCTGTTCCAGGCACGACAGACATTCGGAGAACTACCTAGTCAGAGCTGTTCCGAACAAGAGCGGCATTCAGAAACTAGGTAGTCAGAGCTGTTCCTAGCACGAGAGACATTCGGACGAGACATTTCACTCGGACGTAATTGCGTAGTGTCAATTTTTAGTTTGCCACCCGTAGGACGACACTTCCGGCTTCTGGCGGGCATTTTTTAATGAGGTTAGCCTTCCTCTGATTTCGAGGCACGTTAGACTTTTGTGATGTCGCCAACATCTCAGCTGGTCAATATAGAATGATCAACGACATCGCGGTCGGCCCTCAAGGGAAGGCAGGGGCAGACCATGGGCATTCCCTCGCTATCCAAGGAGGCTTCCATAATTGCAGAGCCGGCACATATTGCTCTGAGACTGGGCTGACCCGAGGATTTGCCACGTCCTGCTCATGGCTGCTTTAGTTCCTCACTTCCATGTGTTGGGCATATCGCTTGCCACTGGTCACTCAAGCACACACCAGGAACGGTCAGACTGTGGGCGACATCCATTCGGTAGGCTTTTGCTTTTGACTTCGGACTACACAATAGGTTCGCTCGCCGTGCGTTCCACTTCGTGTTAGTGAGACGTTTTCCCCTTTTGTCTACACTCTCTATGAGTTAGATACAGACAGTTTTCGTAACCATTTCCTTCGACTGGGGCCCTTTTCTTACTTTTTGTACTCGCTCACGAGGTAGGCTACATGTGCTGCCGGCTCAGCACCTTACCTTCGTGCAGCAGTGAACGAGAAACGGCCTGGCCCTCTCATCCGGGAATCTCCCATATCCCCCAGCTGAGAGCCTTTGAACATGTATCAGACCTGAGCATGTAGCTTGCTCAGTATCACGCCTCTATTTTTCGGTAAGAGGGTATCGGCCCGGCTCTCAGATCCGAGGGTTTGTGGCTTAGTGGCGATCAGCCACAGCCCTAGACATTAAGAGTTTTGTCTGGACCAAGAAATTCTGCCTTCGTGCACCTGATTTAAATTTTGACTGCTATCCTCAGTCTATACCTGCAGAGCAGCAGGTTGTGTCTCTCTTAGTCTGGTCCCTATCCCATAAGCTGTCCGATATGTAGTTTTTCATCCATCGTCAGGCAAATGGGGTCGATGGGACACGCAAGCTCCCCCACCACGTCAAGGTGGAGACACATCGGGGGAGTATTGATCATTCGACACTTGAGGAGTGACACAGTCATAATAGTCTAATTTTTGGTATAGATCAGTCAACACTTGAGGAGTGATATGGTCAAAATAGACTAATTTTTGGTATAGATCAATCGACGCCTGAGTGATATGGTCAAAATAGTCTTTTTTTTTATAGATCAATCGACACTTGAGGAATGATATGTTCAGAATAGTTTAATTTTTTTATTGATCAGTTGACACTTGAGGAGTGTTATGGTCAGCATGATATTGGCTACTTTTACTTTAAGACCTGGAGCTAAGGTCAATTTTAAAAATTGGATTTGAACCCCTGATCAGCAGGCAAGGCAAGCATGCTAGCCACTGTGCTTCCTGGATCCCGCGTGACATCATACCTCAGAAATAATATTGTGTGTTATGGACGAATTAACTCTCTATGTCATCAAACGAGCAGCTGATGCCAAAATAATATGTTCATCATCAGCAAGAAATTTTGAAACCTCTCCAGAAAGCAAACAGAAGTTCAGCATAATTAATAAGTATCCTGTGGTAATGTTTAATCGATGGATACAACCCAAGTTTATTTACACACTGATCAGTTACAGGGTTAACACATTCATTTTTAAAATGAACAAATAAAAATATTTAAATAGCGAAGACACAACAATTAGATTGCATGATTTATTGCCTGGCACATTTAGCTGATTGTCTAAAATATCACATCATGCTGGCTAGTTTGTCATTATCTGTATTCTTCTTCTTCTTCTTCTTCTTCTTCTTCTTCTTTCTCCCTCCCTCCTCTCCTCTCCCTCCCCCACCCCCTCTCTGATAGCATTAGGACAAACACAAGGTACAGAAAGGTGGTAAGTGAAAATGGATATATACAGAAAAAGGCCTGAAACAGCGAAACATAAAAATTTGATTGAGTAGTGTTAAGACTGCCGGTCTCCCTGGTCTTGGAGTTACACGACTTTTTCCGTAATCCCGTATACTCTCATGAGTAATGTGACATGCGCGAGAATCAGTAGCAGTTCTCTCCGCGTCGGTAACTTATGGGGTATATACGGTCGCTCAGAAAGCAATGGCAAACTACTGAGCGTAATCTTGCCACGAAATCAACAATCAGCTGAAAGATGCTGATGTTGACTGCGATGTCCTGTAAAGGATATGCAAACAAAACAAAAAAAGGTGTTAAGACTGGATTAAGAAGTGTTTTCATTGGAAGTGTCTAGATAACACTACATCAGTCTCAACAATGTTACTATTGTTAGAAATTGCAGTAAGGCAAAATGAAGAAGTGTTTTCATTGAAAGTTTAAATATGAGACCAAATCAGATTGACCGATGGCGATATGGAAATATCAATTACCCTAAATCAGAGTTAAAAATGTTTTCATTGAAATTGTCAAAATGACACTGAAATCAGAGTAGCAAGTTGGTTTCCGAAAGCCTAGTGACTATTCCATTAAGCACATGTAAAAAATTTCTGGCCTGTCAAGTCACGATAAAATAAACTCAGTGTTATCTATGATTTGGAGATGTGTGTATCCTCTTCATCAGGCACACTCACACTCACTATCACACAGAGACAGATTTGGGTGAAGGTCACACACACAAATAATCCTCAGACAAATAACAACAGAAGTCAAATATTTCTCAAATAACAACGTATGTACTGTGCTAGTCACTTTCCAGTGTTTATTTTGCCCACAGATGACTCACTGTTAGGCCTGCTACATTTTGATTTTGTTCTGTTTATATTACTTACTGTTCATCGTACAGAGGACTCTTGTAATAGCGATCAATAAGGTACTAAATCTTTAAAACAGCCTTGCAGTAGCTTCATAGGAATGTGTCTGCACAAGAGGGCATTTATCATCCTACTCATAACTACTAAAGTTGGGTTACTTTGTGTTTGCTTTACTTTACTTAACCAAATCAGCTTTACCTTCTTGTTTATTTTTTCGTTCGCGCTCTTGAACTTCAGCATAGTCCACACTCGACTGACTTTTGTGTGTGGGCTAGCTTTTCCTATTACCAATGTCCAGTTGACCAGTGTAGGTGTTGAACCCACTACCTGATCATCAGCACACCAGGAGTTTAAGAGTGCGCTGATCCATTTGGCCATGGTGATTCTTCCTATATTCCTAGCCATGTTGGTGACCATGTCTGTCCGCAGCCTTCTGTCTCATACACTGCCAGTCATTTCTCATACTGATGTTCTACTATACAATAATATCATACGGTCTAGCATCGTCTTTCTCAGTCGCTGGCTGTTGAAGATGGGGACAGAGCTTGTATGGGAATGTCCTGAGTGCTGTGGTGTTGGTTCTAGATGCAACTCGTCTCTCAGGCTTCCTCTCCACCCCTTCAAATTTTTCTGTTGTCACGACATACTGCAGCTATCCTCTACACATGACATACCCTAAGAGTGTGGACTGTCATCTTCTGGTACAAGTAAGCAATTCTGTTTCTTTGTGAATTAACTTCTTTCAGGATATCTTTATTACTCTTTTTATCTGTCCATGGTGATCTCATCATTCAGCTATAAAACTACATCTCTGCCACCACCAGAACATTCCTCTCTAGTGTTGAGACAATAACCAGTAAATGGCTGCTCTACAGTTTCATCCACATGTGGATTACTGTGAGAGACATGTTCTCACTAGAGCATAAACATTATGTTAGCATTGTTGAACTGACATGTTTTAGAAATGTTCAGAGATTTAGATACAAGTGTTGTGAAAAATGTTACCTAATACAGCTGTAAATATTATGACAGAGGTTGCCTAATACGGCTGTAAATATTATGATAAAGGTTGCCTAATACAGCTGTTAATATTATGATAAAGGTTGCCTAATACAGCTGTTAATATTATGATAAAGGTTGCCTAATACAGCTGTTAATATTATGATAAAGGTTGCCTAATACAGCTGTTAATATTATGATAAAGGTTGCCTAATACAGCTGTTAATATTATGATAAAGGTTGCCTAATACAGCTGTTAATATTATGATAAAGGTTGCCTAATACAGCTGTTAATATTATGATAAAGGTTGCCTAATACAGCTGTTAATATTATGATAAAGGTTGCCTAATACAGCTGTTAATATTATGATAAAGGTTGCCTAATACAGCTGTTAATATGATAAAGGTTGCCTAATACAGCTGTTAATATTATGATAAAGGTTGCCTAATACAGCTGTTAATATTATGATAAAGGTTGCCTAATACAGCTGTAAATATTATGACAGAGGTTGCCTAATACAGCTGTAAATATTATGGTAGAAGTGTCTAATACAGCTGTAAGAATTACAGTAGACCTTTCTGATTAAGGTTATAGATCATGTAAACATCATCCAACAATTGTATTGATCGTGTAGAACTGTTCTAATAATGGCAGAGATCATATAGAACTTTTCTAATAATGGCAGAGATCATGTAGAACTTTTCTAATAATGGCATAGATCATATAGAACTTTTCTAATAATGGCAGAGATCATGTAGAACTTTTCTAATAATGGCAGAGATCATGTAAAACTTTTCTAATAATGGCATAGATAATATAGAACTTTTCTAATAATGGCAGATATAATATAGAACTTTTCTAATAATGGCATAGATCATATAGAACATTTCTAATAATGGCATAGATCGTATAGAACTTTTCTAATAATGGCAGAGATCATGTAGAACTGTTCTAATAATGGCATAGATCATGTAGAATGTATCCAACATCAGTCTTTTAAACATCAAACCATTGAGTGACAGCTCATAACTAATGTTGAATGAAACAATGACTTGTGTGTAGATCTCACAAAGACTCTCAACAGATCTCTCTTTTCATGAACTAGTGAGTGAATCACTTCCATTTGTTGGTTTTCGTTTGTTGTAGAATATCACTGAATAACTTCTAGTCAAGTCACCCAATGTGGTTTATTTGTGCTGAAATGTATTTTTTCAAGTCCATCTTCAGCACACATCATTTTCATATCACAGATTCAGTCCTGTGCATGCTTGCTTGTTTGCTTGATTGATATAATCATTACTGCTTAGTTTATCATATTGCCTTGCATACGGAAATCTCATTTTGTAGTCATTAGAACAATATTTCAGTTATGCATTGTTCTGGCGTAATTCTATTGATAGATGTAATGTTAATAGTATTTTATTGATGTGGTTACTCTTCTTATTGTATTGTGACAAAACTTTAGCTGACTAGTGAAATCACATAAGCTCTCAAGAGAAATCACATTAGATTACTAGTGAAATCTTCTTAGATCACTAAAGAAATCACATTAGATGACTAGTAAAATTGCATTAGATCACCAGAGAAATCACATTAGATCACATATGGAATCACACTAACTCATTAGTGAAACGACATTAGATCACTAGTGGAATCATATTGGATTACCAGTATCTACAAGTAGAATCAGATTATACTACAAGTAGAATCAGATTAGTTAAATACATAATTCACAAAATTGCTAGAGAAATCACAAACTTACTAGTGAAATCACTGTAGTCTATCAAATAATTATATAATTCTGAAATTTGTGCAATCACACAATCTCATATTTCCATTCACTCAAGGTTTATCAGCAAATCCAGCATGTCTTTTCATACTGATACTTGTATTAGTGCATCAAGATGTTACATCACGATGTAGTTTTGGCATAATGTGTACATTGTTGTTTACGAAGTGTACATCCGGGTGATATATTAGCATAATATATACATCATTGATTGAGTAGTTTACATCCAGATGTTGTATTGACACAATGTGTACATCAGTAAATGCGAAATGTTTATCAAGATGATGTTATATTGACATAATGTATATGTTGTTGAATTAGGAGTACATATCCAGATATTATATTGACATGATGTGTTCATCATTGAATGAGAAATGTATATTAAGATGGTTTGTTCTGGCATTAGGTGGTTGTCATTAAATGAGAAGTGAACTTGTGTTGTTGGCGATTTGGACAGCATTGAATGATTCCGCTTATTTATCTTCTCCACTCCTGTAGCAAAGATATTGTATGTTTTGAAGTCATGTTTTGTTTTTAAATTTTTAAAAGTCTCAAAATTCGAGAGGATCGACTTCATTGCACCGTCATATGGCACGGTCTCTTTCCGCAGGGCGGTCTGGCGAAAGTGTCACACAAAGCAAGAACTATATAGCTCCAGTGATGACCCCCAGGAGATTCCGAGAAAAATGCACTTGTGAACCAAAAGACGTAGCTCAGAATCAAACCTACAACCTTCGGAGCACGAGGCAGACAGCTTGACCACTTCGACACGGAGACTCCCTGTCATGTCATGTTTTCTGCTTCTTTGAAGTTGGGTAATAATGGAAATTTACAGAAGCATAAAGGCAGGCCCTAGGGAAACTAGCTGAAAATAAGAATCAATGCGAACAGAACAGAATGGGAACCGTTGTCAAAGGAATGGACAGTGATTTTCAAACCAATTTGAGTGGCACTTTTTGCTCCATCCCTATTTTAATAAGACATACCTACAAACAGAAAACATTAGCTGGGGTTTTCTTCATAAAATTGAATATAATTAGTTTACAAATTGATCAAGCCACAGCTAGAAAATGTAAAAACAACATCAATTAAAGTAAATAGTAAACAACATTAATTATAGTAAGTAGTAAAGCAACATTGATTATAGTAAATAGTAAAACAACATTAATTATAGTAAATAGTAAAACAACATTGATTATAGTAAATAGTAAAACAACATTAATTATAGTAAATAGTAAAACAACATTGATTATAGTAAATAGTAAAACAACATTAATTATAGTAAATAGTATAACAACATTGATTATAGTAAATAGTAAAACCACATTGGTTATAGTAAGTAGTAAAATAACATTGATTATAGTAAGTAGTAAATCAACATTATTTATTGTAAATAAGTAAAAAAAAAAAAAAAACATTGATTATCGTAAGTAGTAAAACAGCATTGATTATAGTAAGTAGTAAAACAACATTGATTGTTAGTAAGCTGTAAAACACCATTAATTATAGTAATTAGTAAAACAACATTAATTATAGTAAATAGTAAAACAGCATTATTTATAGTAAATAGTAAAACATTTTTTTAATGTTGCATATCACTTACAGGACGTTGCAGTCAACACCATTATTTTTCAGCTGCTGTTGATGTAATAGGCAAGTTTTATGTTCAGTAGTTTGCCATTGCTTTCTAAACGACCGGCTCACATATCCCTGTACGTTACCAGCACGGTGCGAACTGCTGCCGATTCGCGCAGCTGCTGTTTTCCCCACATGGATGTACAGAATTACGAACATGTCATTAACCCCTTGGCCAGGGACACCGGTAAAACAACATTAATTATTGTAAATAGTAAACCAACATTAATTATAGAAAGTATTAAACAACATTAATTATAGTAAGTAGTAAAACCACATTGGTTATAGTAAGTAGTAAAACCACATTGATTATAGTAAGTAATAACAACAACATTAATTATAGTAAGTACTAAATCAACATTAATTATAGTAAGTAGTAAAACCACATTGATTATAGTAAGTAGTAAAACAACATTGATTGTAGTAAGTAATAACAACAACATTAATTATAGTAAGTACTAAATCAACATTAATTATAGTAAGTAGTAAAACCACATTAATTATAGTAAGTAGTAAAACCACATTGATTATAGTAAGTAGTAAAACAACATTGATTGTAGTAAGTAATAACAACAACATTAATTATAGTAAGTACTAAATCAACATTAATTATAGTAAGTAGTAAAACCACATTGATTACAGTAAGTAGTAAAACAACATTGATTGTAGTAAGTAATAACAACAACATTAATTATAGTAAGTACTAAATCAACATTAATTATAGTAAGTAGTAAAACCACATTGATTGTAGTAAGTAGTAAAACAACATTGATTATAGTAAGTAGTAAAACCACATTGATTGTAGTAAGTAGTAAAACAACATTGATTGTAGTAAGTAGTTAATGGAGCATTTCACCCACTTGTAGGCGCATAATGCATGTGGTGCGAGTCCTAACTTTATAATCGACATGTAGGTACTGGATGGGTGATGTGGTCAATATCTCGCCAGCCACCTTGACTTGCCATGACATTTCCTAGTACTCAGGCTAGGTCGACCTGGAAACCTAGATGAATATTAAAATGTGCCTCAGTGAAAATTCGAACCCATCACCACCAGGAGGCCAGTGTGCTAGCTGCTCCACTACCGAGGTGAACATTAATTATACTGCTGCCAAAATCTGGACATTTCTAAAAGTGGGGCATGCTTTTCGATACATGTACAGGGAGGCCCCAGTTGACATTGGCGTTGCGTTCTTGGAAAACACAACTTTAAGTGAAGGTACAGCAAAACACTATTTCCCATAGAATCACATTAAATACAGTGTATTATGTAATGTTTATTTTGATGGTTGTTGATATTTATTGGCTAAATAGAGGTGGGTTGGAGGGCGAGTGTTAGAGTTGTTGGGACGTAGAGGCATTAAATTCTGCCTATTCATCTGAGGATAAAACTGTAACCTCTTCCTGCCTCTTTTCCTGACTCTTCTCTGCTTGAACAAATAATTTGTCCAATGCATGCTGCACAGCCTTTTTCCTTTTCTCTAAGTAAAGCTTCTTGTAACAGTTGGTGGCGCTTGTTACTGCCCTCGACACTTTGGAGCTCTGTTCTCTGTTCGGGTCATCCTCATTTATTATGACCATTGCCACATCAGTCAGTTGCAAGAATTGTGACAAACATTCAGCAGTCAACATTACGGGTGGGGGGTGTGTGTGTAGGGGGGTTTGCAACAGGGTGCTCCTCTTCCTGCTGAGCTCTCAGCATGTCCTCATTGCATTAGGTCCTCGTTAGACAAATCTATCCGTGTGATACAAGCAACTCATCAATGTCAGCTTCCTCCATCCCTTCAAAGCCAACTTTAGTGGTTAAATTAGCGATCTGTCGTCGAATAGCGTGAATGTCGTCAAATTTACAAAAGTCATGCACACATTCTGGCCACAGGAGGCATTCCACAGCGATGACACTACGCGGAATTATGTAGTTCCTCGCAAGCTAGCAAGAGAGCGCAGCATAGCAACACATAGTGACAACGTTATGGCGGAATGTAGTGATGTAAAGTGAAGTTATGTCCCCTATGTGACAACGACGTTGTAGCGAAACGACATAAATTGAAGCGACGTATAGCAGGGCCTCCCTGTATTTACCATATGATATCACATGCAGTGAAACAATAATAAACCTTCATATATATTTTGGCACAATATTTCTTCCCAGTTTTTAAACCATTGATAGCCGGTAAATTTCCCCACCACACTTCATGCTCTCCTTTTGCTAGTCAGAGTAGAAGCCACACAGTTTGGAAACCACTGAGCTGGGAGTTAAGTAAAGTAACTGTTGCAGGTCTGCTGTGCATATGTCACATATCAAATAAAGTGACCCCAGTTCCATGCCTTTATGGCAAATTGGAAATATGGTGATGGGCCCATATATTCAATGAATAATTCAGCACAAGAAGTTATGTGGTCAGCATTGCATTGATCCGTTAGGATTTAACCAGATTTCTGGTTACCAATGAGTGAGGCTGGGCCAGTCTTCAGAAATTTACTGGCCATTCTCCGGAGTTGAACCAAGCACCACTGTTTAAGCACACTAACCATTACACTGCTATGTTTCCCATAGGTAGCGTACAGCACAGACAAGTTAATCGTGTTGAAGCACATATGAATGAATCACATTTAACAGATTCTGTGCCAAACAAAAATGTGAATCAAAAAATGGGAAATAGTTATGGCTTAAGAGTTGTTAACATGGTAGCAGACAGGTTGTATTATAACACAATAACAATATTTTGGCAATATATAAGCCCATGGCCATAACGGGCAGTCGCTCGAGACGTTTAATCATCCCATGGCACTTCATCAGTTAATGAAATCGTTATGATTGTTATATCATCGTCAGCTGGTTCCATTCCATTAATTCTGTGCATGTTCTCATGTCAGTATTTCAGTATCTCGCACATTTGCTGTTGGCCATCACATGTTTTGTTTTCCAAGTGCATAAATGATTGTTTATAAGATAATAGTGGCTTTTGTTATAAACCTTGTAGTGTATGTGTGTGTGTTTCTTTTGTCTTCTGTTTCTTTCTACACTTAACACATATGCAGTCTGTCTCCTGGATAAATTAGATGTTTCATGTTTGCATTTGTTGTTTGTAGTCATAAAGTTTCATATTCACGGGAGTTTCAGTATGCTACTATGTTCCCCTCAATGTGTCATCGCTGGTACATTCTTGAAAAATGTGTTTCACAAGTTTATTCTGCTTAGTACTCTTTCTTGAGTTACAGGGTTGAGTTTAAAGTGTATAACTGTGTAGTCGGTCATTTGTTTCCTGTTATTGTCTGCCTAACAGATGATAATCTTCAGTGAAGGCTGAATTAACAGTCTCTGTTGTTATTTGTTTGTTTTCATTCTGAAAATGAGCCGTCATAGGCCATGCCAAGAAGATTGACTTACTTGCAGCGAGCTTTTTCACATATGGCTCAATCTCTTTCTGCACAATCGTCTGCCTAAAAGCATTTCACAAAGAATTTAACCCTATAGCTGCAGTGATAACCCCACAGGGATCTCTGAAAAGTTGTACTTGTGAACCGGATGACAGAGCATGAAACAAACCCATAACCTTTGGAGCATGAGGCTTGATAATGTTGCTATGAAGGCATGAGATGCAATCCATTTGCAAATCAAAACTAAGATCACTTTCATTGAACACAAATATCTCCATAAGTCCTCAGTCTCCTCACAGAGATTATAGAAGGAGAATCTGAGCACAGTGCATAAACTGTCTAGTATTGGTGAAGATTCTGTGTGAGGCAGAATCAACAGGCTATACATTTTTAGTTGCTAGCTTTTCTGATTTATAAATTTTGGCTGGGCAGTGTCCCTTTTGGCCTGCTCTTTTCCATTTCCAACTGCAGACTAATTTTAATATGCACAGGTCCTTTGATTTGTTTGCCCCTGTCCGAGATGGCTAAATGTTAGACTCACTACCCTAAGTGAAATATATCATACTTTTTCTTATATAGGTTTTCCCTAACAATTTAAAATTTCCTGGTGCCCAGTTTAAGAAGCTGGGTCAATCCCAGAGCTGCACTGGAAACCAATGCCAGAGTCTTTCACTGCTAGGGGTTTGAATTTAGACCCGCATACTGGTTCATGAAAACATGATAGTGCCTCATTTCCTTTCAGTGATGGGATCAGAGTCTCGGCCATTGGGATAATTTATCCAGGGGAAATCATAAGTAGCAAATCGTGTGGTTATTTTATGTGTCTGTGCACATAATGTTGATTGCTTTATATGTGTCTGTGTACACAATATTGAATGTTTTATGTGTGTTTAAACACGATGATTGTTTTATATGTGTCTGTGTACACAATATTGAATGTTTTATGTGTGTCTTTAAACACGATGATTGTTTTATATGTGTTGTGTAAACATTGTTGATTGTTTTATATGTCTGTGCACATAATGTTGATTGTTTTATATGTGTCTGTGTACATAATGTTGAATGTTATATATGTGTATGTAAATAGAATGTTGATTGTTTTGTATGTGTCTGTGTACACAATGTTGAATGTTTTATGTGTGTCTTTAAACAATGATTGTTTTATATGTGTTGTGTAAACATTGTTGATTGTTTTATATGTCTGTGCACATAATGTTGATTGTTTTATATGTCTGTGCACATAATGTTGATTGTTTTATATGTGTCTGTGTACATAATGTTGAATGTTATATATGTGTATGTAAATAGAATGTTGATTGTTTTGTATGTGTCTGTGTACACAATGTTGAATGTTTTATGTGTGTCTTTAAACAATGATTGTTTTATATGTGTTGTGTAAACATTGTTGATTGTTTTATATGTCTGTGCACATAATGTTGATTGTTTTATATGTGTCTGTGTACACAATATTGAATGTTTTATGTGTGCCTTTAAACACGATGATTGTTTTATATGTGTTATGTAAACATTGTTGATTGTTTTATATGTGTCTGTAAACATAATGCTGATTGTTTTATATGTCTGTGTACATAATGTTGATGGTTTTTTATGTGTCTGTAAACGTAATGTTGAATGTTTATATGTGTTATGTAAACATTGTTGATGGTTTTTAATACGTGTTATGTAAACATTGTTGATTGTTTTATTGTTGTGTACATAATGTTGATTGTTTTATATGTGTCTGTAAACATAATGGATCGTAGTTATTAAGCCTTTTTAAAGCACAATGTACCAAACTATCGTCTGTCAAGACAGAAAGGTGCCAATGCAAAAACATAATGTTGAATGTTTTATATGTCTGTAAACATAATGTTGATGGTTTTATATGTGTATGTAAACATTTTTGATGGTTTTATATATGTCTGTAAATATAATACTGATTGTTTTATATGTCTGAGTACATAATGTTGATTGTTTTATATGAGTCTGTAAACACAATGTTAATTGTTTTTGTATATGTTATGTAAACACTGTTGATTGTTTTATTGTTGTGTACATAATGTTGATTGTTTTATTTGTGTCTGTACACATTATGTTGAATGTTTTATATGTCTGTAAACATAATGTTGATGGTTTTATATGTGTTATGTAAACATTTTTGATGGTTTTATATGTGTCTGTAAATATAATATTGATTGTTTTATATGTCTGTGTACATAATGTTGATTGTTTTATATGAGTCTGTAAACACAATGTTAATTGTTTTTGTATATGTTATGTAAACACTGTTGATTGTTTTATACGTGTCTGTATACATAATCTTGATTGTTTTAATTGTGTGTGTGTGTTTTTACATAATGTTGATTGTTGCTGGATGGGGGTCAGATATAATTACCAATGTCCTGTCTTTCATATACCAGGCAGTGTATAATTTATCTGTTTGAGGTCTGGTCTGTTATGATGTTGATGTTGGTAGCTGTGCTGTATTTACTTCATGATAATGTTATTGGCATTTTTATTGTTGTAATTTGTGATCATGACTGTTTATCTGTTGACTTCTTTGGTATGTGTATATTTTTATTTTTTGTTGGTCAAGTCAATTACAAGTGTGTAGTTTTATTGTGCTGAATGTAAGATTAATTATCATTTAATATTGACTTTCTGCTTCTACCTGGTCAGCTTTGCAGTTTAGCATAATTGTTTTCTCTTTCTCCATCCTTCTTTCTCTGTTTTTTTTTTTTTTGGTTTCTCTTTTTTTCTGGCTCTCTCTCTGTTTTTCTAATTTTCTGTCCTGCTTCTTTATAACTTTCTTTGTCTGTCTCTCTTTCTGTATATCTCTGAGAGATATACAGAAAGAGAGACAGACAAAGAAAGTTATATATATTGGCACCTTGCGGTCTTGACAGACGATAGTTTGGTACATTGTGCTTCAGAAAGGCTTAATACCTACAACCCATGGCGTTAGCGATTGTGACTGATAAGGCCAATTCGTGCTGTAAATGTTTGTCCACAGTGGATGCATGTGAACACATGGTCATTTTCACCATCATACACCATCTCACATACTCGGTGTGTGACTTATTTGCAATAATTTTCTCCTTTGTCTTTACTCCATTTCTGATTTTGCCCTCCATGGAACACAATCAGCGGCGATTTCCTCCCAATGTGCATTATCAATGCCTGTATCAATCATGTCCCACTTACACACATCTTTGTATCGTATTAGAGGCCAACCCTGAGATCTCTTACCCATCTATAATTCACCAAAAAAAGATGTCCTTTGGTATTCTACCATCATCCATCCTCCTAACGTGTCCTATCCATCTAAGGCTACGAAGACTGAGCATGGAATACACCGTCACACAACCTGATCCTTCCAATACTTCAGTATTTGTGATTTTGTCTTGCCACTTAATACCAAGTATTCTTTGCAGACACCGCAAATGAAAGCTGTTTAAACGTTTCTCTTAGTGTGAGTAAGTTGTCCAGGCTTCACTGCCATGTATATATATAAGTTTCTGTGTCGTTGAGTCTCTCTTTCAAAAATATAGGGAGAGAGACACACAGAAAATCCTAACTTGAAGTGTGACATCTCACTGAGAATGTATCCCTCAGACAGTCACACTATAAGGGTTCCTCACAGATTCAGGGCCAGGGAAAAAGTAGGTTTGGACCAAACAAAAATGGATGGCACAAAATGGGAAGTAGGCGTGTGTCACAGTTATGACTTAAAAGTTATTAATATGATAGCAGGCATGTTGTATTATAACGCAGTGACAACATTTTGGCGATATAATAGCTTATGGCAGATACGGGAAGTCACTTAAGGTGATTAATCATTCCATGGCACTTAATCAGTTAATAACAAAAGCCCTGTGACTGTTATACCATGGGCAGACAGAAAAACAAATGATCAAGTCCTACAAGAAGCTTGCTTGCTTGTGTTTGCTGGCTGTGAACTCCAGCGCGAGGTCATGTATGTTGGATGAAGACATCCTGTTGTCCAACATCAGTGTGATGTCATACAGGACCAGAGGTTTGCGTGAGTATCCGTTGTCCCATGTCTGGCTTATTGGTGTGCAGACTGGTGGTTCCTCGCCGTGCAGGCAGACACTCTCCGACTTCGGAGGAATCAACGATCCTACTGACTTTAGCCAGGACCCCAAAGGGACCTGTTGCCCAGGACGCTCGGCGAGGACGTGTCAATAGGTCTTGGCCAGTATAGAACCCAGCCCCCCGGGAAGGTTAACCCGGTCAACAAATGCCCGCAGAAGTCGGATGTGTCGGCCTAACGGCGCAAGAACGCAGCTCTGCTGTAAACAGGCACAACGCAATCACATCCGAAAAAAAACTCCGGATGAACGAAGAAGAAGAAGAAGAAGAACCCAGCCCTGGTGCCTTGGAAACACCTCTGCGTCCCCTACAAGAAGCAAATTATAACCATAAACTGATTAGAGAAATTAGACACAGACATTCAACCATTTTTTGACACATTATAAGAAGAAATGCATTAGAGAACTTGGTGACAACAGGCAAGATTGAGAGGGGAAAAGAACAAGGGGAAGACAGAGAAGTAAATATCTTGATGGCATGGCTGAGACAAGAGTACAGAGCTAATTCATGACTCTGGTGATCGTGCAAAATGGCGAAACGTGACCTTCCACGCTTCTCGAAATGGCATATGATGATGGAGATCTCACTGCTCTGTTAGTGTATAGTTGGAAGCCATATCAATTCAACTGCAATAAAAAGGAAACAACAGGTGTATTTACAATTCTACTAAATATCCGTTGTCTCATTTCATCTCAGCTCATCTTGTTCTTCTGACATCCTTGCGGTGTCGAAGTGAAGCATCAACAGCTGGAGAGTGCCAGTTTATGGGCTTCAAATATCGAGATTCCCATGGACTCTCTTATTCCCTCTGTCCATCATTTACATGGTTGGTATCTTCTTCTGGTTCCATTTGGTCTGTACACCATTGCCTGTTGTGGTATACTCTCAGGTGGTAACCTAGTTATGTGGTTGAATCATTTTTCTTGCTGTTTTCTAATCAAATCTAGCGCTGCAGTTACCCCCACTTTAGTCCTGATTTCATAATTTCTGATTTTCTCTCTTCTTGATATCAGTTAGTTATCAGTTATCAGTTGGGGTATCTTCGTTGCACTCCGGACATGTCCATAGGTGCTCAGATCCTCCCCCCAGCATATGCATCAGCGTCCGGTGGCTAATAGTGCCAGTTCTGTGTTGGTTGACGAGGCGCTTTGTTTTCCCGATGTACCTCTCGCGTCTGGCTGTGCCGATTCTTACTCCCAGGTCTTTCATCCTGGAGAGCGATGTGGAATCACTGGCGTCAAAATCCTCTGTTCTCGCCATATCTTTAAGGGCGTTAATGACATCGGCACGATCCATGGGCTGGCCATCTACAGGGGGTGCAGAGCCAGCCAATTTATCAGCTCGTTCATTTCCCTCGACTCCCGCATGTCCCGGGACGAAGATGAAGGTGACTTTGCGGACAACAGACTTCCGCAGCGACTCAGTCCACTGTCTACGTACAGATCCAGCTTCGACCTTCTGAATCATGCTCATTGAATCACTTAGTACACACACGTTGGTATAATGCTGTGATTCCAGCCATATGAAAGCCTGTGTAACTGCCATCACCTCCATCGTCATGCTGCTCGTGGTCATAGAGTGGGCACCACTGGATTCTTGAACGGTTCGGCCCGCTGAACGGGCTGTAAATGCCCACGCACTTCTCTGCTGCTTTACAACAGATCCATCTGTATAGATGAGCACTTCGGGGCTATCTGAGTGATCATAGATGAGCGCGTTAACCTCTGCATTGACAGCGGCAGGGTTCTGCTCTCTGCACCGTCTGTCGAGTGTGATAATGCAGGAGAAGGTACACTTAAAAGCTGGAGACACCGGCACCCATTCCTTGCCGGGGTTGATACTGGTAAGACTGCAGACCTGTCCGACGACATCTTCCGCCCGACCCATCCATGATTTGCCCCTCTTTAGCCTGTCACCCTTTTCTCTGAATACAGCGTCATGCAGAGGGTGCTGCTCATCTGCACTTATTTTTAAGTATGCACGAGCTCTCCAGATCTTGATCCTGTGTTCCATTGTCGGGAAGTCAAGGAGGTATCTCATTGCTACACAGCTGGTGTCTCTCGTGCAGCCCAAAATGATACGCATGGCTTCGTTTTGTACCTTTTCAAGTCTTCTCTTCTTGATATGTTGGGTATAATCCATTGTCATAAGTAAAAACATTAGTTCATTACATCAAGCCACACCATAATTCTTTACTGTTGAATATGTTTCTCATCACTGTTAGGTCAATGCTCATGTATTCATGGCATCGATCAAAAGAATTTGCTGGAAACAAACGTCATTCCTGTCACTCCTAGGGATTGAACCTTATTTGTAGTTTGTGTATTTTTCACACTCATGTTGTCATAATTCTGGACAGTGCTTCCAAATTTAATAGCATACGTATCTTGTCACAAAAGCTGTAGTGGCTTAGCAGTTAGTGTGCTTGCCTACCAACACAGTGGTCTGAGTTCAAATTCCAGCAGAGGCAGGATTATTTTTGCCCACCATATGGGTCTCTAGTTGACCCAGTCTTATAAAAATGGGTGCCAGAAAATGTTCAGAATGTTCTGGGAATTTCCTGGGAATGTGATAAAGAAGGAAACTAGCCACCCCACCTCATATATTGTGGCCTAGAATATGTGAAGGTCTAACACTTCACACCCCACCTTATATCTTGTGACCTAGAATATGTGAAGGTCTAACATTTCACACCACACCTCATATATTATGACCTAGAATATTTGAAGGTCTAACACTTCACACCCCACCTCATTTCTTGTGGCATAGAATATGTGAAGGTCTAACACTTCACACCCCACCTCATTTCTTGTGGCATAGAATATGTGAAGGTCTAACACTTCACACCCCACCTCATTTCTTGTGGCATAGAATATGTGAAGGTCTAACACTTCACACCCCATCTCATATATTATGACCTAGAATATGTGAAGGTCTAACACTTCACACCCCACCTCATATCTTGGGGCATAGAATATGTGAAGGTCTAACACTTCACACCCCACCTCATTTCTTGTGGCATAGAATATGTGAAGGTCTAACACTTCACACCCCACCTTATATCTTGTGACCTAGAATGTGTGAAGGTCTAACACTTCACACCCCACCTCATTTCTTGTGGCATAGAATATGTGAAGGTCTAACACTTCACACCCCACCTCATTTCTTGTGGCATAGAATATGTGAAGGTCTAACACTTCACACCCCACCTCATTTCTTGTGGCATAGAATGTGTGAAGGTCTAACACTTCACACCCCACCTCATTTCTTGTGGCCTATAATATGTGAAGGTCTAACACTTCACACCCCACCTCATTTCTTGTGGCCTATAATATGTGAAGGTCTAACATTTCACATCCTAACTACAGTCTCTGCTGTGGAACTAGACTTTACCTTTACCTTTCATATATCTTGCTATATCCTGTCCAGGAAATCCTTGAGCCAGATCCAACCTACTTCAGTGCTCTAGTACACCAGTGCATGGAATCCAATAGCACTTAATAAGTTAATAACATAAGCTCTATGACTTATCCATCCATCATGTGACATACCGATAAGCGTGTGCTGTCATGTTCTGCCATCTCACTCGATCACCAGGGTCGTGGATCAGCTCAGTGTTCCTGTTTCGACCATGCCACGTGGCCAAGCCATCCAGGTATTTACTTATCGGTCTTCCTCTGGGTCTGTTCCCTTCGATCTTGCCAGTTGTCACCAAGTTCTCCAAGTCATTTCTTATAACATGCCCAAAAAAATTAAAAAATTTGACTGTCTACGTCTAATGACTCTAATCAGTTTACGATCTTCATTTGTTTCTTGGAGGACTTGCTCATTGGTTTTTCTGTCTGTCCATGGTATTCTCTGCATTTTCCTCTGAAACCACATTTCCACAGCCATCAGATGTTTTTAAGCTTAGCTGCTCATTGTCCACGCTTCACATTCATATAAAAGTATAGGTTCTATGTAGCACTTCAACGCTCTTTTTCTCGTTTCAATTGATATCTTTTTATTGGTAGTATGTTTTCCATCTTGCAAAAGGCTACCTTCGAAATGGCAATTCTTGTTCTAATCTCTTCGAGGTATCTCCCATCAGATGTTATGACTGTTCTGAGATAAGTGTATCGATTCACTTGCTTAAGAATATGCCCATTTACTCGTATATCACATTGTGGTATTTCCTTCTTCCCAGTGACCATAATCTGTGTCTTCGTAGGATTCAGTTCTAACCCTAGTTGTTCACTGTGTGCAACAACCGCATCTACTAAATGTTGCAGGTCCTGTTCATTGTCTGCAATCAAGACTATCATCTGCATATCTAATGTTATTGACATATCGTCCCCCAATGTTGATTCCTTCCAGATCTTCTATATTTCTGAAAATATTCTCACTGTACAGGGAAAACAGATCTGGAGACATTACACATCCCTGTCTCACACGTATTTTAATAGGCTGATATTTGCCAACAGCGTTCTCAATTCTGATGGCAGCTTGTTGTTTCCAATATGTTTTTTTTTAAAGTCTAAGGTCTTTTCCATCAATTTGTAGATCTTCAAACATCCTTATCATGTCGACATGTCTCACTTTATCGAACGCCTTTGTGTAGTCAATAAAGCAAAGATATAGATCTTTGTTTACTTCTATAGAACGTTCAATTATAGTTCTCAGTATATACACAGCCATGCCTTCCACAAACCCACATTGTTATTCTCCTATTTCGGGTTGTATTTTCTTCCTAACTCTTTCCATGATAATTCTCAGCAAAATCTTCGTAATGTGACTCATTATATTAATTTTTCGATGTTGATGACTGTTATACTATGGGATAAATCCCGGGGCAATGAAGTTTTATTGCAGAAATGTGTGGCCTGCTGGTTTTAAAGTGACTGCGGCTTCCATCCACGAACTGTATTTTTCATGGAGGACTTTTGTGTTGGCATTCTGACAGCAGCATTATACACAGTGTACCTGTGCGGGCTGTTTGCTTGTCGAGACTCCTGTCTGTTCCACTTTTCACATAGGGCAGTGAGGAGCATTTCGAGTGATATTCACTGGCACAGGAACGGAGCATAATGGGGACAACTCGTTGCCGTGAAGTTGGAACCGCGACGGACTAACTAACTAGTGCTTGGAAACTAGAGTTTGGAGCAGGAATTCCATGACAGATGCTGCCCGTGAAATGTTACTTCGTCACATATGTTAGACCACAGCATGAGATGGGGTGAAATGTTACTTCGTCACATATATTAGACCACAGCATGAGATGGGGTGAAATATTACTTCGTCACATATGTTAGACCACAGCATGAGATGGGGTGACATGTTACTTCGTCGCACATGCTAGACCACAGCATGAGATGGGGTGAAATATTACTTTGTCACATATGTTAGACCACAGCATGAGCTGGGGTGAAATGTTACTTTGTCACACATGCTAGACCACAGCATGAGCTGGGGTGAAATGTTACTTCATCACATATGTTAGACCACAGCATGAGATGGGGTGACATGTTACTTCGTCACACATGCTAGACCACAGCATGAGATGGGGTGAAATGTTACTTTGTCACACATGCTAGACCACAGCATGAGATGGGGTGAAATGTTACTTTGTCACACATGCTAGACCACATCATGCGATGGGATGAAATGTTACTTCGTCACATATGTTAGAACACAGCATGAGCTGGGGTGAAATGTTACTTCGTCACATATGTTAGAACACAGCATGAGCTGGGGTGAAATGTTACTTCATCACATATGTTAGAACACAGCATGAGCTGGGGTGAAATATTACTTCATCACATATGCTAGACCACAGCATGAGATGGGATGAAATGTTACTTCGTCACATATGTTAGAACACAGCATGAGCTGGGGTGAAATGTTACTTCGTCACATATGCTAGATCACAGCATGAGATGGGATGAAATGTTACTTCGTCACATATATTAGACGACAGCATGAGATGGGATGAAATGTTACTTCGTCACATATTTTAGAACACAGCATGGGATGGGATGAAATGTTACTTCGTCACATATGTTAGAACACAGCATGAGATGGGGTGAAATGTTACTTCGTCACATATGTTAGACCACAGCATGAGATGGGGTGAAATGTTACTTTGTCACATATGCTAGACCACAGCATGAGATGGGGTGAAATGTTACTTCGTCACATATGTTAGAACACAGCATGAGATGGGGTGAAATGTTACTTCGTCACATATGTTAGAACACAGCATGAAATGGGGTGAAATATTACTTCGTCACATATGCTAGACCACAGCATGAGATGGGGTGACATGTTACTTTGTCACACATGCTAGACCACAGCATGAGATGGGGTGAAATGTTACTTCGTCACATATGTTAGACCACAGAATGAGCTGGGGTGAAATGTTACTTCGTCACATATGTTAGAACACAGCATGAGATGGGGTGACATGTTACTTCGTCACATATGTTAGACCACAGCATGAGATGGGGTGAAATGTTACTTCGTCACATATGTTAGACCACAGCATGAGATGGGGTGAAATGTTACTTCGTCACATATGTTAGAACACAGCATGAGATGGGGTGAAATGTTACTACGTCACATATGTTAGACCACAGCATGAGATGGGGTGAAATTTTACTTCGTCACATATGTTAGACCATAGCATGAGATGGGGTGAAATGTTACTTCGTCACATATGTTAGACCACAGCATGAGATGGGGTGAAATGTTACTTCGTCACATATGTTAGACCACAGCATGAGATGGGGTGAAATGTTACTTCGTCACATATGTTAGACCACAGCATGAGATGGGGTGAAATGTTACTTCGTCACATATGTTAGACCACAGCATGCGATGGGATGAAATGTTACTTCGTCACATATGCTAGACCACAGCGTGAGATGGGGTGAAATGTTACTTCGTCACATATGTTAGAACACAGCATGAGATGGGGTGAAAAATGTTACTTCGTCACATATGCTAGACCACAGCATGAGATGGGGTGAAATGTTACTTCGTCACATATGTTAGAACTCAGCATGAGATGGGATGAAATGTTACTTCGTCACATATGTTAGAACACAGCATGAGATGGGGTGAAATGTTACTTCGTCACATATGTTAGACCACAGTATGAGATGGGATGAAATGTTACTTCATCACATATGTTAGAACACAGCATGAGATGGGATGAAATGTTACTTCGTCACATATGTTAGAACACAGCATGAAATGGGATGAAATGTTACTTCGTCACATATGCTAGACCACAGCATGAGCTGGGGTGAAATGTTACTTCGTCACATATGTTAGACCACAGCATGAGCTGGGGTGAAATGTTACTTTGTCACACATGCTAGACCACAGCATGAGCTGGGGTGAAATGTTACTTCGTCACATATGTTAGAACACAGCATGAGCTGGGGTGAAATGTTACTTCGTCACATATGCTAGAACACAGCATGAGCTGGGGTGAAATGTTACTTCGTCACATATGTTAGAACACAGCATGAGATGGGGTGACATGTTACTTCGTCACACATGCTAGACCACAGCATGAGATGGGGTGAAATGTTACTTCATCACATATGTTAGAACACAGCATGAGCTGGGGTGAAATGTTACTTCGTCACATATGCTAGACCACAGCATGAGATGGGGTGAAATGTTACTTCGTCACATATGCTAGACCACAGCATGAGATGGGATGAAATGTTACTTCGTCACATATGCTAGAACACAGCATGAGATGGGGTGAAATGTTACTTCGTCACATATGTTAGAACACAGCATGAGATGGGGTGAAATGTTACTTCGTCACATATATTAGACCACAGCATGAGATGGGGTGAAATGTTACTTCGTCACATATGTTAGAACACAGCATGAGATGGGGTGAAATGTTACTTCGTCACATATGTTAGAACACAGCATGAGATGGGATGAAATGTTACTTCGTCACATATGCTAGACCACAGCATGAGATGGGTTGAAATGTTACTTCGTCACATATGCTAGACCACAGCATGAGATGGGGTGAAATGTTACTTCGTCACATATGCTAGACCACAGCATGAGATGGGGTGAAATGTTACTTCGTCACATATGTTAGAAGACAGCATGAGATGTGGTGAAATGTTACTTCGTCACATATGTTAGAACACAGCATGAGATGGGGTGAAATGTTACTTCGTCACATATGTTAGAACACAGCATGAGATGGGATGAAATGTTACTTCGTCACATATGCTAGACCACAGCATGAGATGGGGTGAAATGTTACTTCGTCACATATGCTAGACCACAGCATGAGATGGGGTGAAATGTTACTTCATCACATAATCGCACCGGGTTTTATCCCTTATGGCTCGGTCTCTTTCCGCAGCGCGGAAAGCGTCGCACAAAGTACGAACTCCGTAGCTTTTAGCGACGGCCCACAGGAGTCTCCGAAACATTTAACTCGTAAACCGAAGGGTGCGGCCCGGAATCGAACCCACAACCTTCAGATCACAAGTCAAACGGCTTGACCACTTCGCCACAGAGACTCCCTTTCATCACATATGCTAGACCACAGCATGAGATGGGGTGAAATGTTACTTCATCACATATGCTAGACCACAGCATGAGATGGGGTGAAATGTTACTTCATCACATATGCTAGACCACAGCATGAGATGGGTTGAAATGTTACTTCGTCACATATGATAGACCACAGCATGAGATGGGGGTGACTATTTCCTTTTCTTGTCACCTTCACTTCCCAGAAAACTATCCAGTACCTCACATTAATGAGGTTGTGTTGACCCCAGACAACTATCCAGTTCCTCACATTAATGTGGCTGTGTTGACCCCAGAAAATTATCCAGTACCTCACATTAATGTGGCTGTGTTGACCCCAGAAAACTATCCAGTACCTCACATTAATGATGTGTTGACCCCAGAAAACTATCCAGTACCCCACATTAACGAGGCCGTGTTGACCCCAGAAAACTAACCAGTACCTCACATTAATGACCCTGTGTTGATGCTAGAAAACTATCCAGTACCTCACATTAATGTGGCTGTGTTAACCCCAGAAAACTATCCAGTACCTCACATTAACGAGGCCGTGTTGACCCCAGAAAAATATCCAGTACCTCGCATTAATGAGGCTGTATTGACCCCAGAAAAATATCCAGTACCTCCCAGTAATGACGCTGTGTTGACCCCAGAAAACTATCCAGTACCTCACAGTAATGACGCTGTGTTGATCCCAGAAAACTATCCAGTACCTCACATTAATGACCCTGTGTTGATCCCAGAAAACTATCCAGTACCTCACATTAATGTGGCTATATTGACCCCAGAAAAATATCCAGTACCTAATTTTAATGACGCTGTCTTGATCCCAGAAAACTATCCAGTACCTCACTTTAATGAGGCCGTGTTGATCCCAGAGAAGTATACAGTACCTCACTTTAATGAGGCCGTGTTGATCCCAGAGCTATAGAAGAAATAATCCTGCTACTGATAGGTTTGAACCCAGATCGCTGTATTGGTAAGCAAGTATACTAACCACTATGCTACTAGGTGTGAAAGTTTAAAAACACAAGTAATATGTCAAGAGACAAACTCAGACAAGAGACAGATTCAAGATAAATCGGAGATGGGGTGGCTAGACCTTTGCAATGAAAGTATTGAAATAGATAGGGCTGATTATTTAGTTTTGTTTATGGTGCCAAACATCTTGTCATTGCCCCTGACTGTTAAGAGAATCAGCAGAATATTGATATGAATTGTGCTTGTTGTTAGGATATAATGGAAATGTCAAGTTGGGCTGTGACAGTCCTCTTCTTTTTTTTATGATTACATCTTCAGGCAAGTTTAAGTGATGAATTTGACCATTTGTTGGAGTTCCTCGTTAGTTCCCTATATCTTGTAGTTTAATTTTCAGTCACTGGGCCAGTATACCTTTCTTGACTCACTTTACACAAAACAATATTGTAGTCACATATTCCACGTGAAGAAAGTGGTGACACCGACAGACAAAGTCTATGTATGTATTTCTTCAGTCTGATATGTCCCATCCTGAGGCAAACAGTGACAGGCAAGGGTGTAGTAGTTGTCTTTTGGTTGATTCTGTGCCTGTCTGATTGTGCACAGTAGTATCAGTGTTGTTATCTTATGTTAGATAACGCCCCAGCAGCCTTTCTTTTTCTCATACGACTTTCATGAGAGCCTAGTCATATTACTGCTGCTGCAAATCCATGTCATCTGAGCTGTTTTGTGATTGGCCTTATCTGAGCTGTTTTGAGATGTGGAAATACAGCAAGCAGATTGTTTGTGAAGGATCACTTTCCTTGTACACCAGAACCTCCCATGAGTGTTTCAGTCTCCTCCCATGGATCGGAGCAGGAGAAACTCGGCACAGTGCATGAACTTAAGCATTGATGAGGAACACCAGTGTGTGTACATACACCACTCTACAAACAATCTCAAGGCAGCCAGAGGAAACGCTTTAAAGACACTCTGAAAATATCACTAAATGCTTTTGGAATTCATCATGACACCTGGGAGACTGCTGCCAAAGACCGAAATTGGTGGCGTACATCAGTACGCAAGGGTGCAGTCACTTGTGAAGCAACCAGGACTGCAAGATCTGTGGAGAAAAAAGGCTGGACAAAAAACCACTGCAGGAGATCCTCCTCCAGGAACGTCAAGCATTCTTAACCCACATTATCAAAGAACATTTAGAACCAAAGTATGCGTTACCAGACATCTTAGAACTGACGGCTCCATACTTTCAACCCCCTCTGGATGAAATGAATGGTCATCATCAGTCTTGATGGACAAAAACCATACCATAAATATAATGAACAATGTTGTTTGGTCATGACATGAGAAAACTATTGGAAAACGTTGCAACTGGAAAGATCAGAGCTAGAAGGGACAGACCAAGAGAAATTGTGCTCAGTGCCCTGAGAGGGTGGCATGAGGGAATAATACTAGATTTGACCCAGAACACCACAGACAGAGACATATGGAGACACATGAACACCTTAGACGTTTGACAGGGCACATGTTAATGTGAGTAGATTTTTTTATAATTTGGAAACGGGTTCAAATTTTTTTTTCTAATTTTGGTAGCTGGTTAAATCCCTAAACTGGTCAGTTGGACTAAAATTTTGACTTCTCGCCCTTGACTTGAGGACATAAATGACAAGTACTTCAAACATTGTAGTGGGTTCGTCAGATGGCGAGGGACACTTGTAATAGGGAAGGCTAATCCATTCTCAAGAATTAATCCAGTGCACTAGAAATAATAGGACGTGTATGGATCAACAACCGGAACATTTCATTCCGAGAATGGCACAATGCTCAAGGTTCCAGAGGCCCTGCTGCAGCACAACATCGTGTCACAGCAAGACAGAGATCTGCCGATATTGCGCCGAACGCCATGCTTTTAATGAATGTCTGCTGGCCAAACACGACAAGGACTTCCGAAAGCCTAACGACAAGAGAAAGTGCGCCAACTGCCTTGGTAAACACGGAGCAAGATACCTGGGCTGTCCGTATCTCCAGAGATGCCATAAAAGCCGCCATAATCACAAAAACTATATTCAAAGAAGCACGGAGGAGGTGCGAGACAGTAGAGGGATCTCACAAGCTGAAAAATATCAGCTCCAAGGCCAGATTGACTAGCTGAAGAGGCAAATAAAGGCACTTCTGACACCGACACCAACCGGCAACAACGAAAAACTATTGGACGACATCAAGGAAATTCAGCGCAGCATCCAGCAAGAGGTGGAGCGCATGGTCCAGACCAAGAAGGAGAATAAAGAAATCTTGCAAACAATTAAAACAGAGAGAGAGAGAGAGAGAGAGAGGGGGGGGGGGGGAGAGTTGCTAAGAAGCGAGAGGGAGCTAACCCAATACACGCCAGAAGAAGCAACGAGAAAGATCACAGAGAAGCCGCAAGCTGAAGCCAAACAAACGACCAACCAGAAAACTCAAGCCAAAGTCACCGGTCCACCCACAATGTCCAATAAAACAAAAAAAAACACTCAATGGGAAACCAGTATCCTACCAGACATATGAAGACAGCTAGAGGAGCTACTGGGACATAGAAAGTGAACATGAGCGGTCAAGCTGAAAAACATCTGATGGCTGTGGAAATGTGGTTTCTGAGGAAAATGCAAAGAATACCATGGACAGATAGAAAAACCAGTGAACAAGTCCTTCAAGAAACAAACGAAGATCGTAAACTGATTAGAGTCAGACAGTCAAAATTTGTTGGGCATGTTATGAGAAGAAATGACTTAAAGAACTTGGTGACAACTGACAAGATTGAAGTGAAGAGACCAAGCGGAAGACCGAGAAGTAAATACCTGGATGGCTTGGCCACATGGCATGGTCGAGACAGGAACACGGAGCTGATCCACCACTTTGGTGATCGAGTGAGATGGCAAAACATGACAGCCCACGCTTATCGACATGGCACATGATGGATGGATGGATAGAAAGTGACTTCGACAGAGACAAAGGGCTCAAAGAAGAAACAGAAAATGACCTAACAATAATTTTTTTTTTTTAAAGAAGAAGAAGAAGAAGAAGGTCCGAGAAGGTTAACCCGGTCAACAAATATTAGCAGAAGTCGGATGTGTCGGCCTAACGGCGCAAAAATTCAGCTCTGCTGTAAACAGGCACAACGCAATCACGTCCGAAAAAAAGTCTCCGGATGAACGCAGAAGAAGAAGAAGAAGAAGAAGAAGAAGAAGAAGAAGAAGAAGAAGAAGAAGAAGAAGAAGAAGAAGAAGAAGAAGAAGAAGAAGCAGAAGAAGAAGAAGAAGAAGTTAGTTATTTAGTCGACAGATCATCCTCATTGCACATCGAACCATTCAGTCCATAAGTGCTCGGATCCCCTCCTCAGCAAATCCCGCAGCGTGTAGCGGCTAACGACACCAGTTCTGTGTTGGTTTATCAATCTTCTTTGGCTTCCTGCGTAGTGTTCTTGTTTGGCCACCCCTCTTTTAATTTGCTGTTCTCGCAGTCTGGCCATGGTTGTAGATTCACAGTCATCACTTGGTTCACGCAAAAGTCTTACTTCTCGTAGAGCATTCAGAATGTCAGCCTGGTCCATGGCGCGTCCACCCTCCACAGTAGCCTCAACTGCGAGCTTGTCAGCCCGCTCATTTCCTTGTACTCCCGCATTCCCTGGCACGAAGATGAAACTAATCTTTGCCAGCCGAGACCGCTCCAGAGGCAGCAACCATTCTCTTCGGATCGACCCCTCCTCTATCCTCTTGATCATGTTCATTGAGTCGCTAAGGAAACATGCCCTAGTGAATGTCTGTGTCTCGAGCCATGTTATTGCTTTACTTACTGCCATGACTTCCATGGTCAGGCTACTTGTGGTTTCAGTGAAAGCACCAGAGTCCTCCTTCACAATTCTCCCTCCGGCCCGAGCCGTAAAGGCCCATGAGCTTCTCACATGTCGGACGACCGACCCATCTGTGTAGATGACAGCATCACCGTCTAGCGAATTCTCGAAAATCAACGCTTGTACTTCAGCCTCCACAGCAGCCGGATTTTCTTGTCTGCATTTTCTATCTAGTTGGATGCAAACTGAAAAGGATGTGCAGAAATCTGTTGGCACTTGTACCCACTCCTCGCCAGGTTCTAAGTCCTCAAGTGAACACACCTGTTGAAGAATGTCTTCGGCTTGACCCATCCACGACCGTCCTCTTTTTAACCTGCTGCCCTTCACCTTCATAATTTCACTATGCAGTGGATGTTGTGTGTTTGCGTTAACTCTGAGGTAGGCGCGTGCTCTGCAAACTTGTATTCTCTCTTCAATGGTTGGAAAATCAAGAAGGTAGCGCATCGCCCTGCATGCTGTATCTCTTGTACATCCAAGAATAATGCGCATAGCTTCATTCTGTATCCTTTCCATCCTTTCTATCTGCTTACGGCTGAGAGTCAGGATTGCCATTGCATACTCCAAAACAGACATGACCAGCCCCTCGTACAGAAGACATAGATGGCGCTGCTCACAGTTTGCTGCCGCCATCACCCGCATCGCAGCCAAACCCCGCTTGGCCTTTGTTATCACCTGGTCTATGTGCTCATTATAAGCAAGGCTTCGATCAAACCGTATCCCCAGGTAATTCATTGCCTGCGTTCTTTCCACCGTCTCTGAACACAGCTTTACAGTTGGTGTTGGAGTGGTGACAATATGATTATTCAACGAGAACCAAGTCTCTGTTGCCTTTGTTGGGTTGACCATTGCCCCAGCTTCATCACACCAAGTACTTATGCGATTGAGTTCGGTTTGTAGTTCCACAGCAACCTGCTCTCTATCCTTACCCTGACGATACACTAAAACATCATCTGCATATGACAATGTCCTGCCAGGTCCAGTGATCTGCTCACTGGTGATTCTCACTGTGTAGGCGTTGAACAGTACCGGAGATAATGGTGATCCCTGTGGTGGGCCAGGATATATTGTTGTTGGTTCCGAAGTCCAACTGCCACATCTAAAAACTACTTTCCGTTGGAAGAGGGCTGCAGCGATCCAACTAAGGAGGAATGGACTTACTTTTAGTTCAAGAAACTGAAACATTAAAAAATCCAATGGTACTCTGTTGTACGCGTCCTCACGATCAATCGCTGTAGCAAAGGTTTCAATGCCTGAGTGTAAACCTTCATAGACATCATGGGCAAAAACTGTTGCATTGGTCCAGGTTTCTCTTTTTGGACGGTACCCTCCCAGGGTAGGTGGGAAAACACCTTTCCTCTCTAGCTGGCTTGATATTTTCCTGGCAATTACCTTCTCCAGCAACTTCACCGCTAAAGGCAGATCATGGGGAAACATTTCCTCCAATACACTGGGGGAGGAGCTCGAGACTGCACTTGAAACTATTGACCTGTTTGTATCAACAGTGGCTGTGTCACCAGGACAGCAAGCCGTCCAGGCGATGAGGACAGTGCTATTGATCTGGCGCTGGTTTCACCTTCACTCACTACAGTGTGTAGATGGGGTGTCCTAGGACACCACGGCGGCGACCACCACCCTTGCAGCATATTGGTGGAGAAAGGCAGAACCAGGCAGCACAAGCTAAAGGTAAAGACTTTCCAGTATGACAGTACAGGGCAAGATGTGGTGAGTAAAATAAGACGTGACAAGCGCAGAAAGTTTCAGGACAGGAAAAAAAGCTGGGAGCAGCCACCGTGGTGGAATTTCGAGGTTTAGAAGGCTTGGGTGGATAAGCGTAGTGCTGTAAGGAGATGGCAAAATGCCAAGAAGAACAAAGCTGGTCATCCTAGTCCCTGCATGCACTTAGAAAGAGAGATGCACATAAAAGTGAGCTATTTAAAAAAACTGGTCAAGGTGGTTAAAAGCGAAAAATTGGCAGAGGTGTGTCAAAGAGTAAGCACAGGCAAGTCACTGAAATTCTTCAGGCGACTACATAAAAGCATGAGTGGTGTAGTCAAGAATAAGAACATTTCTGACTTCCAAGGTGCTGACCTCATCTGGCAGAGGACTGACGAGGACAAGGGCAAAGCCCTCTTTGAGCGCTATCTAGAGCAGAGCAACCAGACAGACATGGGAGGCCGAAATCTGGCCAAGGAGGTCGCCTCAGACAGGTGCAAGGCCCAGAACACTTCGGATGAAGACACAGTGACAGTGAAAGAAATCAAGGCTGTACTGCGGCGATCAAAAACAGCGCTCCAGGTCCTGGTGGCATAAGATACGACGACATCAATAGGTGTACCGACAATGAGCTAGAGAAACTAGCAGACATGTACAACAACAGTATAGGGAGTGCTAGCATCAAGGAGGAGTGGTTACACAGCTATCTGATTCCCTTGCCGAAGCCTGACAAAGACCACAAAAAATTCAGGGATATCGAATTATAACCATGCAGGATACAATAGGCAAGCTGCTGGAGAAGGTAATTGCCAGGAAAATATCAAGCCAGCTAGAGTGGCAAGGTGTTTTCCCACCTACCCTGGGTGGGTACCATCCAAAAAGAGAAACCTGGACCAATGCAGCAGTCTTTGCCCATGATGTCTATGAAGGTTTCCACTCAGGCATTGAAACCTTTGCTGCAGCGATTGATCTTGAGGACGCATACAACAGAGTACCATTGGATTTTTTAATATTTCAGCTTCTTGAACTAAACGTAAGTCCATTCCTCCTTAGTTGGATCGCTGCAGCCCTCTTCCAACGGAAAGTAGTTTTTAGATGTGGCAGTTGGACTTCGGAACCAACAACAATATATCCTGGCCTACCACAGGGATCACCTTTATCTCCGATACTGTTCAACACCTACACAGTGAGAATCACCAGTGAGCAGATCACTGGACCTGGCAGGACATTGTCATATGCCGATCGACAGGGTAAGGATAGAGAGCAGGTTGCTGTGGAACTACAAACCGAACTCAATCGCATAAGTACTTGGTGTGATGAAGCTGGGGCAATGGTCAACCCAACAAAGGCAACAGTGACTTGGTTCTCGTTGAATAATCATATTGTCAACACTCCAACACCAACTGTAATGCTGTGTTCAGAGACGGTGGAAAGAACGCAGGCAATGAATTACCTGGGGATACGGTTTGACCGAAGCCTTGCTTTTCACGTCTTATTTTACTCACCACATCTTGCCCTGTACTGTCATACTGGAAAGTCTTTACCTTTAGCTTGTGCTGCTTGGTTCTGCCTTTCTCCACTAATTCATATTTCTCAAACATATTCTCGGAGAAGTTCAAAGTGTGAATAAGAAATTCGAAGCAGATATACAGGATCCAATAAAACTATTCAGCGAACTTGTCCAACTTACTGACTCTATCAGTTCAAAAATTGCTATTCCTGGGGGGAGGGGGGGGGGAAATAACAGAAAGTGACGCTATTCAAGATTATTTATATCCTAATCCCAATCTAGGTTATGAGTTTGAGAAAGAAATAGCAGACTACAAGTTTCCTGATGAGAAAGAAATTCTTGGAAGGTGCATCCAGTTTATAATAGAGCTGTTGACACAGCTGCGATTACGTTTGCCGGATAACGTTCGAGTGTTGCAGTCCATGTCATGTCTTAGTGGAAGTGAATGTCTACAGCCAATGACGCCCTTTATATTGGATCTTGCTAAAATGTTTGTAGAAGATGCAGCTACTCTCACCCTCGTCGATTTCCAGTGGAGAAAACTTCATCATATGCAGTGGACACAGACCTGACATACTTGGACTGTGGGCAGAAATAGCCTCATACAGGGATGCCACAGGTGAAAATCCTTTCCAAGATCTTACAGATTTAGCTTTAACTGTGCTCATTTTACCCCATTCTAATGCGGACGTGGAGCGTATTTTCAGTCAGATGGGAGTTATAAAATCAAAATTGCGGAACAGACTGAGCATCAAGAGTTTGACAGCTGTTTTGACTAGCCTATTAGATATGGAATGAAAAGATATGGCAAATGCTGTCAAGATTATAAACTACCTAAGGGTATTCTACGAAAAACTGGATCACAGGAGGCATATACACGCTTCTTTCAATCATCATCATCATCATCGTAGGAGCAAACACAGCAGGAAATAGCTACAGAAACTGAAGAGTTGTCAAATATTCAGTGATCATATTTAATAATATTCGAGAGTAGTTCTGATTTGGGATTTGGTGGATCTGGAATAAACTTCATTGTAATAATAAATTTTAATGTGATACCTTGCTACATTTGTAATAAAAACAGTCGGTGCTTTTTTCTTTGTGCTTTCCAAACATGTTTGGTGCTTTTTAGTGCTTTTTTGGGGTCGATTTTGGTGCTTTTTCATCAAAGAGAGATTGCAACACTGCTGGTAGTAAGTGCTCCCTGAATTTACTCGTTAACACTTCGTTTCTTCTTCAACTTGTAATGAACGCCCGGACTGCAACACATTTTCATTGTATATAAACAGTTTTACCGTTGTGTTGATGTTCAATTATTGGACTACATTGAAAGATAAATGAATTAAACCACTGATCATAATGATTAAATTATCTCACAGTAGTAGTGTACAACTCATCTACTAAAGTTTTTTTTTTTACTTTTTACCTTATTTTAGAAAGATTAAAGAACATCCAGAAAACAAATATGTGTAGAATATTTAGGACAAGACTTCTCAAGATACAAAATAAGGAAATATAGACGAGTATTCTCAAAACGGTTCTTTGACATTCATGCATGAGACTTTTTCAGAAGTTCAAGTTTTCGATCAGATGGATAGTTAGTAAAATGGCAGAAAATGTCAAGACAGAAGACTCAGAAGTATGTTTTTGTGCACTTCAATGAAAATAAAAAAACTTAAAACAAATCCATGTTGTAAAGTAAAGCCTATCTTTCCTTTTCTTAAGGCTTAAGGCTCCCTAAACAAATTTTCTATGGTGAGCTGTATTGTGGTAAACGCTCCCAGGGTGGCTGGAGGAAACCCTTTAAATACAGTCATACACTCTGAAGATCTCACTAAAAAAAGATTTTGGAATTCATCATGACACTAGACTGCTGCGAAAGACCAAAATTTGTGGCGTACATTATTACGCAGGGGTGCAGTCACGTGTGAAGCAAACAGGACTGCAAGAGCTGTGAAGAAAAGGCTGGACATAAAAACCACTGCAGGAGATCCTCCTGGAATGTCAAGCACTTTTTACTCACATTGTAAAAGAACATTTCGAGCCAAAATAGGCCTTACCAGCCATCTTAGAACTCACGGCTCCATACTTTCAATGCCACTGGATGAAATGAATGGTCATCATTCTGAATGAACAACCAACATCTTTCCATTTCCTGACATGAGCATTAACAAATGGACATCTGTGGTAAATTAAATTTTGATGTCATGAAACAAGAATTCACAGGCATATTGTGTGAAGACAAGAGTCACAAACTCAGCAAAGACAGTCCAGGCTGTAGTATAGTTGAGCAAACGACAGGATGCTGCAACACAGAATCAAAAGTGTTTGAGAATAATTACAAGGTATTACAAAGTGAAAATGATTGTCAAATGTTAGGAAGTGTGTTTTCTGTGATTAAAACCAATAAGCAACTATCTTTCGCTAATGAGAATTATCAGTTAGAACACACGGAAACAACAGTAAAACATACTCAGACCTCCACAAAATCTCTGGACTTTTCTGTTGGTGACACAAACAGCCAAGCAGGAGACATGCCATTCATGTCTGATGTTTGTGATCCACATGTGAATACTGACATATATTTATACAGACAAACAACTTGTACGGGAGACAAACTGTACAAGTGTGATGGCTGTGGGGATTCTTATACTGAAGCCGGCAGATTAAAGCATCACAAGAAAAAACACACAGGAGAGAAACATTACAAGTGTGATGACTGTGGGGCATCTTTGATAAAATCATACATTCTGAAGCATCACATGAGAACACATATAGGGAAGAAACTTTATAAGTGTGGTTATTGTGGCACTTCTTTTACTGACAGTTTCAGCTTGAAGTGTCACAAGCGAATGCATACAGGAGAGAAACATTACAAGTGTGATGATTGTAGTGCTTCTTTTACTGATGTTTTCAATCTGAAGAGACACAAGAGAATACACACAGGAGAGAAGCCGTACAAGTGTGATGATTGTGGTGCTTGTTTTACTCATTCTGGCAATCTGAAATGTCACAAGAGAATACACACAGGAGAGAAACCTTACAAGTGTGATGATTGTGGTGCTTCTTTTACTAATGTTCGCAGTCTGAAGAGTCATAAAAGACAACACACAGGAGAGAAACCTTACAAGTGTGATGATTGTGGTGCTTCGTTTTACTAATGTTAACGGTCTGAAGGTCACAAAAGAAAATACACAGGAGAGAAGCCTTACAAGTGTGATGCTTGTGGTACTTGTTTTACTAATTCTGCCAGTCTGAAGTGTCACAAACAAAAGCACACAGGAGAGAAACTTTACAAGTGTGATGATTGTGGTGCTTCTTTTACTAATGTTCACAGTCTGAAGGGACACAAAAGACAACACACAGGGGAGAAACCTTACAAGTGTGATGATTGTGGTGCTTGTTTTACTAATTCTGGCAGTCTGAAATATCACAAGACAATACACACAGGAGAGAAACCTTACATGTGTGAGGATTGTGGTGCTTGTTTTACTAATTCTGGTGGTCTGAAGTATCACAAGAGAATACACATAGGAGAGAAACCTTACACGTGTGATGACTGTGGTGCTTCCTTTATTATTGTTGGCAGTCTTAAGAGACATAAAAGACTGCACACAGGGGAGAAACCTTACAAGTGTGATGATTGTGGGGCTTGTTTTACTAATTCTGCCAGTCTGAAGTATCACAAACAAAAACACAGAAGAAAAACCTTACAAGTGTGAGGATTGTGATGCTTGTTTTATTAATTCTGGCGATCTAAAATATCACAAGAGAATGCACACCGTTGAGAAACTTTACAAGTGTGATTATTGTGGTGCTTGTTTTACTCATTCTAGGAGTCTGAAGCGTCACAAGAGAATACATACAGGAGAGAAACCTTACAAGTGTGATGACTGATGCTTCTTTTACTAATTTTGGTGGTCTTAAGAGTCACAAAAGACAACACACAGGATAGAAACTTTACGAGTGATGTTTGTGGTGCAAATTTTACAGTGTATAGTCATCTGAAGCATAACAAAAAAATACATACAGGAGTGAAACCTTCTATATGCAGTTATTGTGGTGCATGTTTTTCATATATTGGCATCATTAAATACCACAAAAGAATGCATGCAGGAGAGAAACATTATAAATGTGATGATTGTAGTGCTTCTTTTATACATACTTGGAATCTGAAGCGCCATATGAGTATACATACAGAAGAGAAACATTATAGGTGTGATGATTGCGGTGCTTCCTTTAATTATATTTCCACCATTAAATACCACATAAGAATGCATGCAGGATAGAAATGTTATAAGTGTGATGATTATGAAGCTTCTTTTATACATGCTAGGAATCTAAAGCTCCACAAGAGAACACATACAAAAGAGAAGTCTTAAAAGTGTGATGGTCGTGGTGCTTCATTTGCTCAAGTTAATCATATGAACCCAAATGAGAACACATGCAAGAGTGAGATGTTATAAATGTAATTATTGTTGTGTTTCTTTCACTCTAGCTTCTAATCTGAAGCACCACATGGGAACACATACAGGAGAAATATCTTACAAGTGTTTCCTGAATGAGAACATATGCAGGAGTGAAACCTTAGAAGTATGATGTTTGTACTGCTTCTATCTTTGAAGCTGACACATTAAGTGCCACAACATAACACAGGAAAGAAACCTTATAGATGTTAATATTGTTCTTTTTTTCATGCTAACAGAGTAGTAGTACGGAAACAGACTCATATTTTGAAGACCATTTCTCCAGTCATATATGGCGGCGGGTGGTTTATAATTTCTTTCTTAACACCACTGTTTGCGTCAAAAGAATGGTTTCTTCCATCTCCTGGGTATAAATACTTGTACCATAATGTAAATTGGAGGACAGCAGTTTTCAGCTGAAACAATTTGTGATGTCTTCATTAGCATGTTTTGGTTTTGAAGACTTGTGTGGTTTTGAAGCACTTTGTGTGGTCTATTCATTATGGCGGAGTGATGTGTGCACATATACTCAACAGTTAAGAAATATAGAAGCATGTAAGGCAGTCGAAAAATCCATTTGAAGCGAGCTGGAGCAAGGAAACTCTGCTCATATATGTCTGTTTAGGCCCCAAGAAAGTAAGCTTTCCATACTGGAATAGTAAACACTCCATTGTTGAGGCCAAGGAGAAACTCATGGAGGCATTCACAAATGGAATCAGTCGGAGGTATTTATGAATTTCGGGGTTAAGTTTTGATTTGGCAGTAAAGCAATGACAGAAGCATGGGGGAATTTAATTCATTTATGTGCTTCTTCGTTGTATATCTTAGGATTTTCCTACCTTTGATTTTACTGGGAGAAGCTTTGACTCAGCAGTTAAGCAATCAATGAAACATGGAGACATTTAAGTGCCTCTTCTTTGTATATTTTAGAATTTTCCTACCACTGATTTTACTGGGAGTCATCAAGATCTAGATAAGTCTGATATCATTTGTGCACATTGGTGTGTCTGCTTCTTAACCCCTTGCTACCGACTTCATCCAAGAAGTCAGTGAAAGGAGTGAAAAGATTGTTGTATTATAAATGTGTGATGATCCTTCATCGTGATCAGTCTGCTGCCAGTTTTAGGCTACATTTTCTTCCTGTTTATAATTTGATCCATAGTAGATACACATGGACATTATGGATATTTCACCAACTGTGTATACACAGAAAATTCTGCGCCAGATTGGATTTCAGAGCCTAAAGAGAGCCAGTTTGTGGAACATTCTGCGCCTGATCACACAAGATATTATAATATTCTTCTTATTTTTACTCAGCTTCGTCTTGTCGATTAAAATGAGCAGCCTGCAGGCAGTCACCACTCTCACCACAACGGAAAGTTTCATCTCTTGCGTGTAATTTTCATGCCGGAATATAGACCAGGAGTTTCCTTTTTCTTTTTTCTCAAGAATTTTGCTGGTGCTGCTGAGTATTTGCATCTGAGAAAATCCATCCTTGAGTGTATTTTGCAGCGTGTGTGTTACTGTGTTGTGTCTTGGTTTTCATCATGGTCGACCAGTGTTTGTGCCTCATACAGAGGGCAAACAAACATTGAAGTTGACGGGGTTGGCGTAAACGACTAGGCAGGTGCACCAGAGCCAGATGATCCAGGCTCAAATACGTCTGTCTAGGCATCAAGAATACTCAAATTCTATACTGGAATTATGCAAGCGCCAGACGAGTTCCCATTCTGGAAAGCCTGGCATACAGGAACGATATTGTAGAGCTTCAGGGGTTGAGGCTGGGTGGTAATTCACTTCAAATAGCCGACTTCAAATGTTTTTACAACAGGCGACACCTGGGAATGGTGACCTTATTCGAGACAGTATAGTGGCTTCAGAGGTGGACATGTCTAGGAGGGACAGCAACGAGATACAAATACAGACTGTCAGAGTTCAATCCGGTCAACCATTCGTGTTGGTTAATGTTTATGCCTGCTATGCGAGTGTGGATTCCCAGAGGTGGCAGTGTTTGAGTGACGTATTATGTCACAAGGGGAATGTTATTTTCTCTGGCGTTTTCAACGATAAAGGCAGATCATAGGGAAACAATTCTTCCAACACGCGGGGGGAGGAGCTCGAGGCTGAACTTGAAGCCAACGACCTTGTTTGCATCAACAGTGGATGTGTCACCAGGATAGCAAGTTGTCCAGGTGATGAGGACAGTGTTTTTGACCTGGCACTGGTTTCTCCTTCTTTCACTACAGTGTGTAGATGGGGTGTCCTAGGGTACCATGGCAGTGACCACCACCCTTGCATCATATTGGTGGAGAAAGGCAGAACCAGGCAGCTCAAGTCAAAGGGTTAGACCTTCAAGTATGACAGTACAGGGCAAGATGTGGTGAGTAAAATAAGGTGCAACAAACACAGAAAGTATCATTGCAGGAAAAAAAGCTGGGAGCAACCACCTTGGTGGAATTTTGAGGTGGAAAGGGCCTGGGTGGATAAGCATGGTGCTGTAAGGAAATGGCAAAATGCCAAAAGGAACAGAGTTGCCCATCCTAGTCTTATCTTGCACTTGGAAAGAGACATACATGTGTAAGTTAGCTGTTTCAAACAACTGGTTAAAGTGGTGAAAAATGGGCACAATGGTGTCAAGGAATAAGCAAAGACAAGTCACTTAAATTGTTCTGACGACTACATAAAAGTATGAATTGTGTAGTCAAGGATAAAAGTATTCCTGATTTCCATGGTGCTGACCTCATCTGGCAGAGAATTGATGAGGATAAGGGCAAAGCCCTTTTAGAATGCTATCTAGAGCAGAGCAACCAGAAAGACATGAGAGGCCGACATTTTGCAAATACTAACCTAAGATAGGTGTAAGTCCCAGAAAATTTCAGAAGAAGACATTGTGACAGTGAAAGAGATCAAGGCGGTTCTTTGACGAATAAAAAACAGCGCATCAAGGCCAGATGTTATAAGGTATGATGACATTAGTATGTGTACCAACAACGAGTTAGAGGAACTAGCAGATATGAACAACAACAGTATAGTGAGTGCTAGCATCAAGGAGGAGTGGTTACACAGCTATCTGATTCCCTTGCTGAAGCCTGGCAAAGACTACACAAAAATTCAGAGATATCAGGTAATCACCATGGAAAATACAATAAGCAAGCTGCTGGAGAAGTTAATTGCCAAAAAAATATCAAGCCAGCTAGAGAGGCAATGTTTTTTCCAACCTACCCTTGGAGGGTACTGTTGAAACAGAGAAACCTGGACCAACGCCGAAGTATTTGCCTATGATATGTATGAAGGTTTCCACTAAGGTACTGAAACATGTGCCGCAACAATTGATCTTGAGGATGTGTACAACAGACAACCGTTGGAATTCTTAATGTTTAAGCTTCTAGAAATCAAGATAAGTCCATTCCTCCTTAATTGGATCGCTGCAGCCCTCTTCTAATGGAAAGAAGTTTTTAAATGTGGCAGTTGGACTTCTGAGCCAACAAAAATATATCCTGGCCTGCCACAGGGATCACCATTATCTCCAGTGCTGTTCAACTCCTACACAGTGAGAACAACAACAAAACTTTATTTTGAAAGGGTTAAGAATTGGGCATGCAGGCTCGTCTAACCTGTGAGCAGATCACTGGACCAGGGAGGACATTGTCGTATGCTGACGAAGTGTTAGTGTATCGTCAGGGTAAGGATAGAGATCAGGTTGCTGTAGAACTAAAAACATAACTCAATCACAAAAGCATGTGGTGTGTTGAAGCTGGTGCAGTAGTCAACCCAACGAAGGCAGCAGTGACATGGTTCTCTTTGAACAAGCCTATTGTCAACGCTCCAACACCAACTGTACACCTATGCTCAGAGATGGGAAAGAACGCAGGCAAGGAAATACCTGGGTATATGATTTGATCGAAGCCTTGCTTATAATGAGCACATTGACCAGGTGATAATAAAGGCCAAGCGAGGTTTGGTTGCGATGCAGGTGATGGCGGCGGAAAACTGAGCAGCACCATCTATGTCTTCTATATGAGGGTCTGGTCCTTTCTTCTGACTCTAGCCATAAGCAGATGGTGAGGATACAGAATGAAGCTATGAGTATTATACTTGGGTGTACAAGAGATACAGCATGTAGGGCGATGTGCTACCTTCTTGATTTTCCAACCCTGGTGGACAGAATACAATTCTGCCGAGCACAGGCCTACCTCAGAGTCAGCAAACACACATCTACTGCATAATGAAATTAAGAAGATAAAGTGCAGCAGGTTAAAAAGAGGAAAGTCGTGGATGGGTCAAACCGAAGACATTCTTCAAAAGGTGTATTCACTTGAGGACTTAGAACCTGGCGAAGAGTGGTACACGTGTCAGCAGAGTTCTGTATGCCCTTTTCGGTTTGCATCCAACTAGACAGAAAATGCAGACAAGAAAATCTAGCTGCTGTGGCAGCTGAAGTACATGCTTTGATCTTTGAGGACTATTTAGAGAGTGATGCTGTCATTTACACAGATGGGTCAGTCATTCTACATGAGAGAAGTTCATGGGCCTTTACGGCTCAGGCTGGAGGGGAAATTGTGAAGGAAGATTCTGGTGCTTTTGCCTTGACCACAAGTAGTCTGACTACGGAAGTCATGGCAGTAAGTAAAGCAATTACATGGCTCGAGACACAGACCTTCACTCGGGCATAATTTCTTAGTGACTCAATGAGTATGCTCAGGAAGATAGTGTTGGGGTGGGTCCGAAGACAGTGGTTGTCTCTGGAGTGGTCACAGCTGGTAAAGATTGGTTTAATTTTTGTGCCAAAGCATGCAGATATCCAAGGAAATGAGCAGGCTAACAGGCTTGCAGATAAGACTACTGTGGAGGGTGATGAGCCAAGGACCAGGCTGATATACTGAATGATCTACGAGAAGTAAGTCGTTTGCAAGAACCAAGTGATGATTGTGAATCTACATCCATGGTCAGACTGCGAAAACAGCAAGTTAGCATAGATGTGGCCAAAAAAGAACACTGCAGGAAACCAAAGAAGATTAATAAACCAACACAGAACTGGTGTCGTTAGATGCTACACACTGCAGGATTTACTGAGAAGGAAATCTGAGAACTCATGGACCGAATGGTTCAATGTGCAGTGAGGATGATCCGTTGACTAACTAACTTTCCATTTCCGAACATGAGCATTTTCAAATGGACATATATGGTAAATTAAATTTTGATGTCATAAAACAAGAATTCACAATTGTGTGAAAACAAGAGTCACAAACTCAGCAAAATGGTAGACAGTGCAGGCTGTAGTATAGTTGACAAATGACAGGATGCAGCAGCACAGAATCAAGAGTGTTTGAGAATAATTACGAGGTATTACAAAATTAACATTACAGTCAAATGTTAGGAAGTGTGTATTCTAAGATTCATACTAATAAGCTGATGAGAATTATCAGTTAGAACAAATAGAAACACCAGTAAAACATACTCAGACCTCCACGAAATCTCTGGAATTTTCTGTAGGTGACACTAACAGCCAAAAAGGAGACATACCATTAATGTCTTCTGTGATCCACAAGTGAATGCTGACATATATTTAGACAGACAAACAACATGTACGGGAGACAAACTGTACAAGTGTGATGACTGTGGGGCTTCTTATACTGAAGCCGGCAGTCTGAAGCATCACAAGAAGAAAAAAATACTGGAGACAAACCATATAAGTATGATAACTGTGTTGCTGAGTTTACTCAATCTGGCAGTCTGAAATGGCACAAGAGAATACACATAGAAGAGAAATCTTGCAAGTGTGATGATTGTAGTGTTTCTTTTACTCAATCTAGCAGTCTAAAGAGTCACAAAAGACAACTTACAGGAGACAAACCATACAAGTTTGATGGGTGTGGGGCATCTTTTACAGAATCATCAATCTGAAGTGTCACAAAAGAATACACACAGGAGAGAAACCCTATAAGTGTGAAGATTGTGGTGTTTGTTTTACTAACAGTAGTAATTTGAAGCATCACAAGAGAATACATACAGGAGAGAAACCTTACAAGTGTGATGACTAAATTCTTGAATATTAGTTGATGAAAGAGGTTATTTATGGCTAAATTGATGACTGTTAGTTGGTGATAGAGGTTGATTATGATTAAATTGTCTGATTATCTAAGAGTCGTATTAGCTGCTGTATTGAATCAAAGTATCAGCATTTTGTTAACTGGAAGAGATAGTTGTATTAGCTGTTGTATTGAATCAAAGTATCAGCATTTTTGTTAACTGGAAGAAAAAGTTGTATCATCGATTCTATTAACTGGAAGAGAAAGTTGTATCGGTTGGTTGTTATTGATTGGGAGAGAAAGTTGTATCAGCTTGATAACAGATGTATATGTTTCAGATTGTTGTATACAGAAAATAACTCAGCCGAAATATAGTTGATAGGGAGCTACACTGATAATGTCATGAGTAGGAGGGTTTGGCACCTGTGTTCATCGTCTCGCTAAGTTAGGGAAAAACTGGCCAGCTAGTCCTCCGTGCCTTCAGACTACAAGATGTGATAGTCCTCTCACATCACAGACCCATTACAGGTCCCTGCTGGGGACATGATTGAATTGGTATCAAGCTAATCTAATCACAGTGCAATTATCAGTACTTCACATTTTCTTAATAAAGTCTTTGATAGATATAACAACAAATTAGCCTTTTGCATCATTCCGAACTCTGTATGTATTGCAATCCCAAAGAAATCAGGAACCTTGGAATGTGATCAACATAGAACAATTATTATAATGAGTCATATCACGAAGATTTTGCTACGAATTATCATGCAAAGAGTGAGGAAGAAAATACAACCTGAAATAGGGGAAGAACAATGTGGGTTTGTAGAAGGAAAGGGTACAGTAAATACTGTGTATTTGCTGCGAACAGTTATTGAACGTGCTATAGAAGTAAACAAGGATATACACCTTTGCTTTATTGACTACACAAAGGCTTTTGATAGAGTTAGACATGTCAACATGGTAGATATGCTTGCAGATCTACAAATTGATGGGAAAGACATTAGACTTATAAAAAAACATATATTGGAAACAACAAGCTGCCATAAGGATTGATAATGAAGTGGGACAATATCAACCTATTAAGAGAGGTGTTAGGCAGGGATGTGTAATGTCTCCAGATATTTTTTCCCTATACAGTGAAAATATTTTGAGGAATGTAGAAGATATAAATGGAATCAGCATTGGAGGATGAAACATCAATAACATAAGATATGCAGGTGATACAGTATTGATTGCAGACAATGCACAAGATCTGCAACAATTAGTAGACGCATTGTTGTACACAGTGAGCAGCTGGGGTTGGAATTAAATTGTAAGAAGACTCAGGTTATGGTCGTCACTAGGAAGAACCACAATGTAATATACAAGTAAATGGGAATATTCTTCAACAAGTGAATCGGTACAATTATCTCGGAACAGTCATAACATCTGATGGGAGATGCCTTGAAGAGATTAGAACAAGAATCGCCATGGCGAAAGTAGCCTTTAGCAAGATGAAAAACATTCTGACCAATAAAAAGAATGTCAATTGAAACGAGAAAAAGAGTGTTGAGGGTATACATAGGGCCTGTTCTTTTGTATGGATGTGAAACTTGGACAATATGCAGTCAAGCTGAAAAACATCTGATGGCTGCAGAAATGTGGTTTCTGAGGGAAATGAAAAGAATACCATGGACAGACAGAAAAACCAATGACCAAGTACTACAGGAGACAAATGAAAATCGTAAATTGATTAGAGAAATTAGACGTAGACAGTCACAATTTTTTTGGACATGTTATGAGAAGAAATGGATTGGAGAACTTAGTGACAACTGGCAAGATCGAAGGGAACAGACCAATAGGAAGACCGAAAAATAAAATACCTGGATGGCTTGGCCACATGGCATGGACGAGACAGGAACACTGAACTGATCCACGACGCTGGTGATCGAGTGAAATGGCGAGTCATGACCGCCCACGCTTTCCGGCATGGCACATGATAGTATAGATTGATAATTCCGAAATGGTTCACATATAGTAACCAAATTTGGTAGCTGTGTATTTTACTTTACCTGCGTACATCATCCATGTGTTCACACCAGCTTTTGAGGGTTTTTTAACACATGGTTTTGTCAGTTATGTCTTCATAGCAACACAAGATGCTTTAACAATGTTTGGGTCTCTCATGTCGTCACACAAAGTTTCTGGGTATTTAACTATATGTTTGAGTAATTCATGTTATTACACTAGCTGTGTAGCTTTTTTATACATGTTTGTATCATTCAGATGCTCCAAACACACAAGTAGTTTTCACTCAATTAATTTATTTTAACGAGTAATTTCATATGTTGAACACATATTTTATTTTCAATTATTATATTGACATGTTTGAGTTATTGGTACCTATTGTCACACAATCCACAGGGATTTTCTAAAAGGTGTTACAGAATGTCTATTTTGCACAGACTTCACTGATTATGAATTATGTTTGTTTTTCTGTGTTACCTTTCAGAAGTTGTTTGTGTAGTTACTTAATGTAGCATTTTGTTACACTTTTAGAGTTCTCTAAATTTAGTAAATTGTTATATCTGTTGAAAACAAATGTGTGTTAATGTGTTTGTTGAGGTACTGTTACAGTGTGTGTAACTTTATTGTATATGTAGAAAATCACCATACAGCTGGCATGATCAAAGAGACTGAGGATTTCTTGAGAAAATTATGTAATGTGTGGGGCACCAATGAATGTACAATATGTAAGTAAAGTAAAGGCTCTCTTTTATATACCTTGAGATTGGTCATGTGATATGATCACATTTTGACCACCTTTACTCTCCAAGACGTTTCCTGTACCCATTTTAGGTTGTCCACCTAGGAGCCCAGTCTTTTTATTTTATTTGTGAAAATTTGAATTCACTCAAATGTGGATCAGACCCTTGACCACTGGTCCGGCAGGCGATTGTCTAGCCACTATGCCACCATGGCTCATGAGAAGCATAAAATGGTGTCTCCGTCCAGGGAAACACTTTTGTTTCTCATGATAGGTTTTCCCCCTTAATTTTTTCCTGGGCTGTTGTATTCATCTTCTGAGAAGGCTAAGTATCCAAGATAATTACCCAAGAACTTAAGGAGATATGTCAGTATTATCAGAAACCAATGGATTTTGTAAAAGAAAAAAATCCCCAACTCTGTGCCGAGAGTGAACCAGGTAACTGTTTTGTGCGTGTGTGTGTGTGTGTTTTCCCGCACGAGTGCGTGTGTGTGTGTGTGTGTGTGTGTGTGTGTGTGTGTGTGTGTTGCACTGGCTCACTTTGAACACAAGCGTAGTGCATACATGTGCTATGACTAGTGCACTGGACTGCTTTTTGCGCCTGGGTTAGCTTATCAAGCAAACCCACTCTGACTTCTGAGGTATTTGTAACTAATATCCCCAAGTCTGTAGTGATTTCTTCCTAAAACCTATCAATCAAGTTTCTTTAGTGAACATTTAAAATTGTGAATATTAAAAATAATGTATATGGGGGGGGGGGGGGGGGGGTGGGGGATAAGAATTTTAGAAAGGCTTAGGTGGGGCATAGTACAAAAAAGGTTGGGAAACACTGGTTTAGGGTATGCTGGTCTTAGCGGTTGCAAGCTAGTGCACAGTATATCTGTATTACTATCATTATATTAGGAGCGTTCATTTGAAATCCATTCGTACCACACTCTGTGTAATTGTATACATTAAACATGATCATGTGATAAGTACTGACCAATGAATAAAAGAACATGTGCTTATCGTCCTATGATGCATAGCTTCTGTTTCTGACCATTGAGAAAATGGCCGGGTTGATCCCAAATCCGTTCAAAAAAGCTCGGAGAGCGGTGATACTAACAGACAAATATTGTGAAAACATAAATACACGATATGGCAACATGAAGCAAATGGTGGAAAGCCTAAACAGAGCAATAAATACAGGCGGCCACTGAGTCTATTCCAGAGAGGAGCGAGGAAAAATTACAAACCATACTGGACTGAAGAACTACAAATTTGGGAGGACAAAGTTGAAGATGCCAGGAAGACAGCAGAGAAGAACAAACAACTGAAGCGAACATCTCTCTCAAAGCCATCTCAGCAAAATATAAAGAGAACAGTAAATCAAACAACAAGAGATTGTTGGAGGGAAAAAACAGAAAACCTGAATTTTGACAGGGATGGAAACGAAACTATGGAAACTAGTGAAAGCCATGAACAATGAAGGACCTAGAAACAAACAAATAACAATTAAACAAGGAAATGCTTGCTTACAGGAAAAAAGGCTGCAAATGCACTAATGGAACACTATGCCAGTGCAAACCACATTGATATTACAACCGAACAGAAGAAAGCAATCAAAGAGCAAACAGATACATCATAGTAATACAGAGACAGCAGCAGAATATATGATGGCAAATCTAACAATGGAAGAAATGAGAAGCAGGCAATGAATACCCTAAAAAAGAAGAAATCACCAGGAAAGGATGGAATCACAAATGAAATGCTAATAGGACTAGGCACTAAGGCAAAAAAGAAACTACTAGCAGTCCTAAATTACAGCTGGAAGAGAGGAATAGTCCCACAGGCATGGAAGGAAGCTATACTAATACCAGTCCCAAAAAAGGAAAGACCTGGAAGAACCAAATGGCTATCGACCTATCAGTCTACTTAGCTGTGTAGGAAAATTAATGGAATGCATTATCAATGGCAGGCTAACATGGCATCTGGAAGAAAACCAACTCTTAACACCACCCAAGCAGGATTCAGAAAGTACAGATCCACTGAAGATCAAATAACCTATATAGCTCAGGAAATAGAGGATGCCTTCCAAGAGAAAAAGCACACACTAGCGGTCTGGATAGATTTAGAAAAAGCATTTGATAAAGTATGGAAGGAAGGACTGAAAGTAAAACTGCAAAAAATGCATGTTTGTGGGAAAATGTATAAATGGATCAGCCACTACCTTGAGAACAGAACTGCCAGGACAAAAGTACAAGGACAAACAAGCAAAATGATGCTGTTGGAGCAAGGTGTCCCCCAAGGAGGAGTTCTTTCACCAACATTATTCCTAGCATATATAAATGACATCACAGAAAATTTTCAGCCAGAGTACACACATCCTCCTTTGCAGATGACCTAGCCATATGGATATCTGAAGAATATATTAGTACAGCTAACAGCAGAATACAGCAAGCCTTATTAGCGCTAGAGGACTGGTCAAAATCATGGCTAGTGAAGATAAGTGAGGAGAAAACAATATGCACAGTGTTCTCCCTCTCAAATAAAACTCAGCAACCTAAGCTGGTATTGAATGGAAAAATATTGCGCCATGAAGAAAATCCAAACTATCTAGGAGTCACCTTTGATCGTCGCCTGACATGGAAGACACAGGTTGAGAAAAATCGAACAAGAGCAAGGCAAAGAATGGCAATCATGAAAAAGCTTGCTGGTACAACGTGGGGAGCAGATGAGAAAGTTCTCAAGAAGTTATATACTGGACGGGTAAGGCCAGTACTGGAATATGGCATTGCAGCTTGGGCAACAGCAGCTAAGTCAAACTTTAACAAAATAAGTAAGAGTCCAAAATCAAGGAATGCGAATCATAACTGGAAGCCTGAAGACAACGCCTATTAATGAACTAGAAAAGATCACTTGTTTACAACCAATGCAGGATAGAAGAGATAGCAGAGCCCAGCAACAAGCAGAAAAATTTAGAAGATTGACAGACCACCCTATGTATAACAGGTTTAATGGTTTTGGAAAGGGAAGACTTTGTAGAAACTGCAAAACTTAACATATCAACAGTCAAACCCATTTACAATGCACACAAGTTCCCAGCTTGGAGACAGCAGCAACTGCCTGAGATGATAGAAAACATTCCTGGTATTGAGAAAAAGAACACTCAGAATGAAACCGAAAGAAGAAAAATAACCATAAGCTACATAAAAGAACATTACCCAAGCAGCAATTGGACCCATGCATATACAGATGGATCAGCCAAAAATTCAATAGAAAATGGAGGAGGAGGAATTCTCCTAAATTTAAAAACTGGAGTGAAAAAAACACAGTCAGTGGCAACTGGAAAACTTTCAAGTAACTTCAAAGCGGAGGTAGAGGCTTTGAAAACTGCAGCAGAAATGCTCTTGATGGAGGAAAATAAAGAGAAGCAAATAGCTATCTTCACAGATGCAAAGTCAGCTGTCTCAATACTGAGAGCAATAAACAGCACAGAACTAGCTGACCTAAGAGCAGCACTCCATGGTCTATGCCAGAAATCCAAAAAAAGTTGTAATACAGTGGATCCCATCACATTGCAGTATACCTGGAAATGAAGAGGCTGACAGACTAGCAAAAGAGGGTGGACGACTACCACAGCCTGACATAGACATAACCTATAATGAGGCAAAGAGGTTTATAAAAAGCACTTATAGAACCAAATGGGAATCAGAGCATCCAGGCCACCAGAAGGATGATGCATATTACAAACTCGACCGAAGAGAACAAGTAGCAATCTTCAGACTCCGCACAGGACATAACAGGCTGAAATACCACTTGTTCAATAAACTAAAGATAGGAGATACCGATGAATGTAATTGTGGAACTGGTAAAATGACAGCTAAACATTTGCTGCAGGAGTGCCCAATATATGCAGAACAGAGAAAGATATTTTGGCCCACACCTGCTTCATTTGAGGACAAGCTCTATGGAGATATCAACAAGCTCAAGTTGACTGCAGCTTACTTTAACTACATTCAGGTTGACATTTAAAGGTGCAATGAAGAAGTATTTAGACTGCCACACTTCATACCACAGGTATGTTGGTTACAAAAGCGTCCCAGAGGCATGAAATTGAATATTGCTTTGGATAGCAAATCCATTACGTGGAAAGTCCGAATCGAAAGCTCACTGTGTGGATGTCATCTGCAGACTGCATTCTTCTGGTTTCCGGAAGGAACAGCCTATGGTGAACGGAAGGCCCAATATACGGAAGTGAGGCTAAGCAGCCATGTGCAGGATGTGACGATTCCTTGGGTGAGCCCAGTACCAGAGCGCTGTGTGATCGGCTCTGCAAGTATGGAAGCCTCCTTGGATGGCGGGGAATGCCCATGGTCTGCCCCTGCCTTCCCTTGAGGGCTGACCAGGATGTCTTTGGCTGTTTCTATATGGGCCAGCTGGGATGTGGGATAACACCACAACAGTGAGAATCAAACGTCCTAAGAAACCACCCGGGAAGGTTAACCCGGTCAACAAATGCCCGCAGAAGTCGGATGTGTCGGCCTAACGGCGCAAGAACGCAGCTCTGCTGTAAACAGGCACAACGCAGTCACGTCCGAAAAAAAAAGAAACTCCGGATGAACGCAGAAGAAGAAGAAGAAGAAGAAGAAGAAGAAGAAGAAATGGCAGATCAGAAGACGAGATCGAAAATAGATGCAATAAGGCAAACCAACTCATTGGACAAATGGCACCAATACTAAAGAACAAACATGTATATGATGTATCAATATCTACTAAGAAAGCACTTTACAACACAATCTTCCTACCAACTCTATGTTACCAATGCCAAACCTGGACAATGACAGAAAAAGAGAAAAGTAAAATCACAACAACAGAAATTAGATTCCCGAGAAGAATACTCAATGTATCAAGAAGAGATAAGATCAGAAATGAAGAAATCAGGACTAAAGTGGGGGTTATTGCTGCACTAGATTTTATTAGACATCAGCAAGTCAAATGATTTAGCCATGCAAGTAGGTTACCAACTAACAGTATACCACAACAAGCAGTAATGTACAGAGCAGAGGAAGAGGCCGACCACATAAACGATGGACGCAGGGAATAATAGAGTCCATGGGAATATCGATACATGAAGCCCATAAGCGGGCACACTCCCGCTGTTTATACTTCACATCGACACCGCGAGGTACAAGAGGAACATGATAAGATGATATATATATATATATGTGTGTGCGGGTGTGCGTGCATGTGTGTGTGGGGGAGGGGGGAGGGCGGGGATTTACAATATCACTACTTGCTTCTTGCTCACTGCACGTAGCGAGAGATCAACAGCAACGAGAGAAGCTGTGTGCCTTATCATTCATTCATTCATTCATTCATTCATTCATTCATTCAGTAGCATGTCCTTTGCAGAACCTCGCTCCCATAACAACCTCCCGAAAAACCTCTCGATCATAAGCAAGATTTCCCGCGTCTGATACACCCATCTGGAGATCATCCGCCACATCTTGCACCCATCTTCTCTTTGGCCTTCCTCTTCCTCTCTTCCCAGGCATATATCCTTCCATTATTGTTCTGTCCAAACTTTCGTGACGTTTCAAGTGACCAAAATATTTCAATTTTCTTTGTTTTATCGTCTTTAATAGCCACCTTCTTCAATATTCAGCTCCTGAAGTATGGATGCATTTGTTCTTTTCTTTACCCAAGATATTCTTAGAACTCGTCTATAACATTTATATTCAAAGCGTTTATGCGCTGTCAGCTTGTTTAGTAAGTGTCCAGTGTCTCACATGCGTATGTTGCAATGGGAAAGATGCATGCTCTTAAAAATCTAATTTTTGTAGTTCTGTCTGTCCACTCCATAATTTATTCAGCTGTTTTAGTCTTTGAAGAGCAATTGATAGTCGCCTTTAATTCTTTCATTGTGTCACCGTTGTTAGTAATCAATGATCCAAGATATTCAAAATTTTCCACCACCTCCAATTTTTCTCCATTAATGTATATTTCTTTCTCCATAGTAGTTTTATCTGTATGCATTATCTTTGTTTTTGCTATGTTAAGATATAAGTTGTGATTTTCACTATCATTTGGTTGAAGCTATTAGTTTTCTATGCCATTTCTGTGTTGTGGTAGTAATACTGTATCATCAGCAATCGAATCTCCGGTATTGTCATGACCGCCGATATTTAGGGCATCATATAGCTCCCTGTTTATATCATCTCTTACATTTCTCATTATATTTTCGGCGTATCAGGTTAAACAAATAGGGTGACAGCACGCAGCCCTGACGGACTCCTTGCTTGATGTCAAACCAATCTGATGCCTCGCCATCTATTCTAACTGCTGCTTGTTGGTTCTAGATAGAGCATTTTTATTGAGTGTACTACATGTGATGGAAAGCCCATATTCCTCATGATTTCCCAAAGTTTCTGATGTGTACACAGTCAAAATGCCTTTGAATAATCCACAAAACATGAGAATAGGTTTACATTAATTCTCTGCACTTTCTATTATTAAACGCATGTTGAATATGTGATCTCTTGTTCCTTTGTCGAAATCCAGCTTGAACCACGTTAATCTCTTCTTCCATTTTCTTACGAAGTCTTCCCATTATGACTTTTTGTAGAATTTTACTTGCATGACTGATCAGGGAAAGAGTTCTATAGTTGGTGCATACTTTCAGGTTGCCCTTTTTTGGTATTGGAATGAAGATAGTTCTCTTCCCAATCTTTTGGCCATATACCATATTTCCAATCTTTGTACATAATGCATGATATATGTGTATGCTTTTCTCTCCTCCCGCTTAATTAGTTCAGCTGGTATCTCATCACATCCAGGCGATTTACCATTCTTCAGGTTCTTTATAGCCCAAGCAATTTCATCTAATGAGGGTTCAGGTTCTGTCTCTGCTGTCATTGGCTTCATGTATCTCATTCATATCCTCACTGTCATCATATCATACATTCCACTGCAGTACTCCTGCCATCTTTCTAGAATTTGTCTAGATTCTGTTAAGGTATTTCCCATCTTGTCACAGATAACATTCAATTGAGGTTGACATTTCTTGTCAATACTTCATTTCTTGAACATTTCATAATCTCTTCCAGTCCTTATGATATTGCTCTATTCTGGTACAGCAATCTTGTATATGTTGATTTTTGTCCTTTTCTTGTGTTCTTTCGTATTTCTCGAGTTAAAGATTTATACTTCATCCTGCGGTTATCGGATTCATCTCCTTTCTGTTCAGCTTCCCTTCGTTGTTTTATTAATTCTAATGTGTCTGATGTAATCCATGGCTTAAGTTGCTTTTTCTTGGTCGGAATTAAATCTTTGGCTGCAAGTTATCAAGATATCTCTGCTTGTACTGCCAGTTCATCAGGTGTCATTTCTTCTTGTACAGACATCAAGACCCCAAACGATTCCTAACTTCTACAGTGTATGCATCGGGTATTTTTGTGAGATCAAAACGAAGTGGCCTTGGTCCTCGGGTAAGCTTTCTTGAGTTTTAATTTCAGATCTGCTTCTAATAACTGATGATCTGTATCACAGATCTGCACTTCGTAGGGTTTTGCTGATGTTATGCTTGATCTCCAGCTTCTTGTATTAAAATATATCTATCTGATGTTGGTAATACTGTCTGGAGACTTCCAATGTGAAGAAGTCTTCTTGGATTGTTGTTTAAAAAAAGCATGTTTGCTATCGTTAACTCCATTTTCTGTGCAAAATTCAATTAATTTCTATTTCCTAATCCAAATTTCCTAAAATGTTCCTTTCATTTTCAGCTCTTCATGCACCTCCTTTGCAATTAAAATCCTCCCATTATTATTGCTTATATCACTAATGAACCAATCTTATTAATGTGTTTTGTAGGGTGTTGTAAAAATCTTCCACACCTGTTCGTCCTCCTCTGCTGTTGAAGTATATATATCGAGTATATATATATATATATATTAGATATATATATAATATATATATATATATATATATAACTATATATATATATATATATATGAAGAAAATATCGTAGAGGAGTTGTGTTTTGGGACGGCTTTAAGTCAATAGTGAGGATTCTATCACTAACTGGATTATATCCCATTTAAGCCTTTTTGCAGTTGTCTTAATCTAAACAAAATGCCACCTACCACTCTGGCCTCCGGACGTCTCTACCAGAATAAATGAAAAGATTTCCACTATTTTCAGTTGTAAAATGTCCCTTGCCGCTCAGCGATGTTCACTAATTCCTAAAATCTTGAATGTTTAACCCTCTCAATCTCATCACACACTACTTTAAGCTTTCCTCATACAAACTTCTCACATTCCACGTTGCTATTCTCACTCTGTTTTTCTTAGTCTGACACAGGGGATTTCCTTGGTACACAGTCAGGATTAACTCCTGTCATCACGATTACTAGTACTGGTCCCTGTGTCACACTCTTCCCAGTGTTATCTGATCTGCCTGGCCTGGGGGTCTCGCCACCAGATCTCTTATTTATTATGTTTTTCTTTCATGGTTGTTATGGTTTCTTGGCAAGTTTTGCAGAAGGTAGTTTGCCATTGCTTTCCTTCTGGGCAGTGACTGTACTAGTCGGTGGCCATAGCCATTGTCTCTACTGATGAGATCATCTGCCTATCGCCGCAGAGTGCAAGACCATAACCAACAACAATCTGTCGGCTGCTCTCACACTCCATCCACCACCTGCTTCCATGGCTTCACGTAACCCTGATCGGGGGGCCTAAACGGGTACTCCACCTTGCCCAAGGGTGTCCCGTAGACTAACGGAGGAAAGGAGGCGTCTTACATCTCCTTTGATAGGGGATACCCCTACCCCGCTAACCGGGTGTGCCTTATACCTCCAGTATATCAATTGCCATGTAGTTGGAGTAGGTCAAAGTATTATTCAGTACAGGTAACCTAGAGTCTTGCACAGTTCAGTGAAGATTGAGTGGATTGTGAACCACGCTTGACCGGAAGTAAGCAGAGCGACGGTTCAAGCACGGACTACAGATCCTTGAGAATTCATTCAGGTCTGGACCGCGTTCGAGGTCGGACGGAGGATGGCACATGGCAGAAGTCTATCTAGCCGCCACGTTTGTGAAGATGCAGTGTTTGTGAAGCTGTGATCGAATGTCGACGTCAGTTGAGAGTTCGAGCGATAGATGTTGATTGCATTGATTGGGGGAAAGTATCATTGTTTTAGTGACATTGATGTGACAGTGTTTTAAAGAAAACCATAATACAGCGTGTGAAACTTATGCAGCTGTCGTGTCATGATGAATTTTTCGTTAAAGTGGTGTTGACTGTTACATAATGTGTCTGTGAAGATTCCTAGAAGGTATAAACGCTGCTACTACAATAAGTCCATTAAGACTCACTCCTGTAAAACAACAGGGTGCTCTTTGCCAGATGAAAGTTAACCAGAATGTGACTATAACTTCCAGACAGATATCAGCATCAAGCACTGGCGAATACTACCCATCAACTCCAGGGCAAATAAGAATCACAATAAATATGAACAGTTACAGATGCCCCTAACTCTCTGGTAACAGTAAGAGTAACACACATTGGCAGTGGTCTGTGAATATTGAATATGCCCATCACTCAGACATCATCTCATCCTCGGCAACACAGAATGGCTCACTGGCAGCAGAATCGCCAAGTCGTAACCCAATACCGTTCATGGCATCAGTCATCCGTGCTGTCTCTCATTCATACATATCTGTCCTTTATCTCATGCAATGAACAGCACCAAGAGAAGCTGTGGTAGTCACACCCACAGTACATGAGTTGCCAGTGCAATAATATACATAATATAGAGTTCGCATCCACTGAATTACTGCCTCAGAGATCTATTCCTGTGATCCCTTTACAGAATTAGTTCAGACTAATTTAAACATATGATACCCTCTGAAAAGGGGGGAGAAGGGAGACCCTGTCAAGGTCTCAAAGGGACAGAACCAAGGAAATAGGCTATGCCTCAACAAGGGCTGTTTCTGGCACACGCCGTTCCTTGATTCCAATTATGGGATGTGCACTCACACACAGCAAGAGAAAACCTGTGGGTCACGTACCAGTACCACACGAATAACAATAATCTTGCTTCTCTGTGCCTACCCATAGCATATGTATTACCGGTGGTCTGATCTTATACAACCCAATAACATAAACATGGGGTGATATAATACGTGGTATAACAATCAACCTTACTGGCCCTATTTCACAGGGAACAGTATGAGTGAAGCCTCGTATTTGTAGGCCGTCCTACTCCGCATATCCCATGTGGCATTTCACAGAAAATAAACTAACCCCCCTCTCTCTCTCTCTCTCTCTCTCTCTCTCTCTCTCTCTCTCTCTCTCTCTCTCTCTCTCTCTCTCTCTCTCTCTCTCTCTCTCTCCTCTCCTCTCTGTATATACCATGCACATGCGTATAATATATATATATATATATATATATATATATATATTATATATATATATATATATATATATATATATATATATATACTACTGTATGAATGTTTGTTGATGGGTTTAGATGTATGTATGTGGGCGCAACATATCAGTTCGTCCAGATTTTAGGACTCGCCTCATAACAACATATAGGCGCACGTAACTTGAGATGTGTTAGTAACACCATAAAACTTGGGTGCACACTTCATTGCTCTCTAATATTCGTCCACTAGGGCCAACCCATTCACGGACACCCACTCATGCTTCGTGAGTATATCCACAGAGACTCCTCAGTTGCCATCACATCTCTATAGCTACTAATTTCGCGACTTACCTTCCTGCCTCCACCCCTCCCACCCCTTTCTGTTCATGTACCACTTCCACTCATGTGCCTGGGATGCTGACTGAACCGTTACAATCAGCACCCCGACATCATCCCACACCCCACTCCCTCGGCGGTATATAAAAGAAGATAACAGCGACATTCTCGGCAATACATGTTCGGATTCCGAGGTAACTAGGAACATTTTTTTTCAAATTTTCATTTTCTCTTTATTTCTTTCATTTTACATCTTTTTATTCTTCTCATCTCGTCGTCACGCCTCAATGTAGTTACTGGAGGGTCTTCTCCGATGACTATAGAAGTTGTGTTTTGTGTATGTATGTTTTTGCTGATGAAGGCTAGTTGCCGCAACGTCCTGTATGTGCCGTAATTCTGTTATGTAAAGCTGCATTACTTTGTGGTATTTTATATGCGTCTTCATACAGCATGTTTCTTCTTCTTCTGCGTTCGTCTGGAGTGTGTTTTTTTTTTTTTCAGACGTAATTGCGTTGTGCCAATTTTATTTGCACCCTTAGTCCTTAGGCCGGCACATACGACTTCTGCGGGCGTTTGTTGACCGGGCCTTCCCGGGCATACAGCATATGAGCTATCTGTATGTTTGCAAGAACAGGCTTCAAAGACTATCTGCGCTACCATGGTAATACATGGTCTATCTGAAACATCTTCAGTAAAAGGGGTGATATGTAGCGTAGTAAATAAGAAACATGTGGAAAGCGTGTATTATGCCATTGTGATTTCATTAGCGCAGTGGCTTGCACGTTTGCCTTTTCACACTGTGGTTATGTATTAAAATCACTATTAAGTCTGCGTTTTTAACAAACAAATTATTATTATTGATCTGGACTCTAAAGTCGACCCAGTCTAAAGATGACAGTACGATAGGTACTGGGAAGCAAAGGCCGGGCCGTGCAAATATTTTCAGCTTAGGTTCTCTGCTATAGTGTGTGTGTGTGTGTGTGTGTGTGTGTGTGTGTGTGTGTGTGTGTGTGTGTGTGTGTGTGTGTGTGTGTGTGTGTGTGTGTGTTTTGCCTCAATATAAAATTCAATATCTCAGTAACCAACTGAGGGAAAATGATTAGATTTAGCATATAACCTTATCATTATGTCCACCCAACAAAAAAATATTTTGTTCTGGAGATTGTACAGCAGATTTCGATGTTTGTTTATATGCGGTATATAAATTATGGCCCCCGCATTCATTCCATCATTTTAAGAGTATTACAGCTTCAGCAAGACACACCCCGCTGTTTTTGAATTTGTCTGCGCGGTTTTTCGCTATTGGCAGCACTGAGGGAATTTATATGGGGTAGTTCAGCAGGTGTCGTCAAACTGTGGATTCTTTCCATGAAACCGTGATTATATAAATAAACTAGCTGGCTCGGCCCGGCTCCTGGCGGGGATCTATCTAGTCTATCTATCTATCCTATCTATCCTATCTATCTATCTATCTATCTATCTATCTATCTAACTATCTATCTATCTATCGATCTATCTTTCTATCTATCTATATACTATCTCTCTATCTATCTGCCTGCCTGTCGGCCGACCCCCACCGACCGACCGCCCACCCACCCAGTCACCAGCAGCCATCCACCCACCCCCCACCTACCTTTCTGCCTACATACCATTTCTGTCTGTCGGTCTGTCCGCGCTAGTAAATATTGATAAAAGTTATGGAAAAAACGTCAGGACCATGTGTTGAAAGAGGAAGAGGACTATTGGAGAAAGGATGGATTGAATTTTATGCAACCGAGAGCAATCATCAACCTACTGGAATCGTCCGACACAGATTAAGGTCTGAGCAGATCGCAGACCTTAATCTACGTACACACTTACTGGGATATTTTGCTCCAACTATTCAGACGAATTGCAGGCCCTAAACATTACAGCATCAGCATCAGCTGAAGAAACAAGAAGGAAATGAAAAATAAGGTAAGAAATATATTCCTTCTACTTTCCTGTTAATTTACAAATTATTTACCCCGTGCCTCTGTAAATTCTCTGTCTTTACTAATATTACACATTGCACCCCTCTCGGGATTCTCGTGGTGAAGTGGTCAAGCCGTCTGACTCGGGCTCCGAAGGTTGTATGTTCGATTCCGGGCCGCGTCCTTCATTTCACGAGTGCATTTTTCTGAGACTCCCGAGGGTCGTCGCTGGAGCTACGGAGTTCGTGCTTTGTGCGACGCTTTCCGCGCTGCGGAAAGAAACTGAGCCATATGGGATAAAAACCCGGTGCAATGCAGCCGACCCTGTCGATTTTAAGCTAGTTCTTTCATTGCACCCACACCCATACGAATCCGGATACGCCTTTGTGTGTCATCAGAATTTGCAGGTCTCCCATTACCGTAAAAATAACTTTGTTAGCGAGAAGTCACTAGTTGTTCAGCAAAACATCAAAGGAATGTCGCCGCTTTCAATGATTTAAGTTGTGTTTGACCTATCAAAGGCATATTCCTTGGGTGGGGGTAAATATAAGACGGCTGGAAAAATTTCATAACGATGCAACAGACAGTTTTCAAAATAATTGATCGTGAATGAAACAAATGTGGACATACTATAGTCATCATCATCAAGTACAACGTCGACAAGCGCGGGCGGCCATGGTTCGCCACCCCGCACGGTCATCAGATTCCCGAATCAGGTCTGTGTTCTGGTCCCGACCATGCCATGCTGCCAAAGCATCAAGGTGTTTATCCCTTTGTCTTCCTCTTGCTCTCTTCCCATCAAGCTTGCCAGTTGTCACTAAATTTTAAAGTCAGTTTCTCATCATAACATGCCCAAAGAATCTTGATTTTCTACGTCTAATTCCTTCAATCAATCTTCGTTTTTCATCTATCTCTTGGGCGTCTGTTTCATTTGATTTTATGCCTGTTCATGGTTTTTTTTTTTTTTTTTTTGCATTCTTCTCAAAACCCCAATTTCCACTGTCATTATATGTTTTTCAACTTGTCTGTTAATTGTCCATGTTTCACACACATACAACAATATGAGTTCTAGATAACACTTCAACACTTTTTCTCACAGCAATTGACAACTTTTTGTTGGTATGTTTTCTATTTATCTAATCTCTGCAAGGCATCTTCCATCAGATCTTACGACTCTTCCGAGATAGTTGAATCTTCCGAAATAGTTATTTATACCTTAGTTAGTTAGTTAGTCGACAGATCATCCTCGTTGCACATCGAACCATTCAGTCCATAAGTGCTCGGATCCCCTCCTCAGCAAATCCCGCAGCGTGTAGCGGCTAACGACGCCAGTTCTGTGTTGGTTTATCAATCTTCTTTGGCTTCCTGCGTAGTGTTCTTGTTTGGCCACCCCTCTTTTAATTTGCTGCTCCCACAGTCTGGCCATTGTTGTAGATTCACAGTCATCACTTGGTTCTCGCAAAAGTCTCACTTCTCGTAGAGCATTCAGAATGTCAGCCTGGTCCATGGCGCGTCCGCCCTCCACAGTAGCCTCACCTGCGAGCTTGTCAGTCCGCTCATTTCCTTGTACTCCCGCATGCCCTGGCACGAAGATGAAACTAATCTTTGCCAGCCGAGACCGCTCAGAGGCAGCAACCATTCTCTTCGGATCGACCCCTCCTCTATCCTCTTGATCATGTTCATTGAGTCGCTAAGGAAAACAAGCCCTAGTGAATGTCTGTGTCTCGAGCCATGTTATTGCTTTATTTACTGCCATGACTTCCATGGTCAGGCTACTTGTGGTTTCAGTGAAAGCACCAGAGTCCTCCTTCACAATTCTCCCTCCGGCCCGAGCTGTAAAGGCCATGAGCTTCTCACATGTCGGACGACCGACCATCTGTGTAGATGACCGCGTCACTGTCTAGCGAATTCTCGAAAATCAACGCTTGTACTTCAGCCTCAACAGCAGCCGGATTTTCTTGTCTGCATTTTCTATCTAGTTGGATGCAAACTGAAAAGGATGTGCAGAAGTCTGTTGGCACTTGCACCCACTCCTCGCCAGGTTCTAAGTCCTCAAGTGAACACACCTGTTGAAGAATGTCTTCAGCTTGACCCATCCACGACCGTTCTCTTTTTAACCTGCTGCCCTTCGCCTTCCCAATTTCACTATGCAGTGGATGTTGTGTGTTTGCGTTAATTCTGAGGTAGGCGCGTGCCCTGCAAACTTGTATTCTCTCTTCAATGGTTGGAAAATCAAGAAGGTAGCGCATCGCCCTGCATGCTGTATCTCTTGTACATCCAAGAATAATGCGCATAGCTTCATTCTGTATCCTTTCCATCCTTTCTATCTGCTTATGGCTGAGAGTCAGGATTGCCATTGCATACTCCAAAACAGACATGACCAGTCCCTCGTACAGAAGACATAGATGGCGCTGCTCACAGTTTGCTGCCGCCATCACCCGCATCGCTGCCAAACCCCGCTTGGCCTTTGTTATCACCTGGTCTATGTGCACATTATAAGCAAGGCTTCAATCAAACCGTATCCCCAGGTAATTCATTGCCTGCGTTCTTTCCACCGTCTCTGAACACAGCATTACAGTTGGTGTTGGATTGTTGACAATATGATTATTCAACGAGAACCAAGTCACTGTTGCCTTTGTTGGGTTGACCATTGCCCAGCTTCATCACACCAAGTACTTATGCGATTGAGTTCGGTTTGTAGTTCCACAGCAACCTCGTCTCTATCCTTACCCTGACGATACACTAAAACATCATCGGCATACGACAATGTCCTGCCAGGTCCAGTGATCTGTTCACTGGTGATTCTCACTGTGTAGGCGTTGAACAGTACCGGAGATAATGGTGATCCCTGTGGTAGGCCAGGATATATTGTTGTTGGTTCCGAAGTCCAACTGCCACATCTAAAAACTACTTTCCGTTGGAAGAGGGCTGCAGCGATCCAACTAAGGAGGAATGGACTTACGTTTAGTTCAAGAAGCTGAAACATTAAAAAATCCAGTGGTACTCTGTTGTATGCGTCCTCAAGATCAATCGCTGCAGCAACGGTTTCAGTGCCTGAGTGGAAACCTTCATAGACATCATGGGCAAAGACTGCTGCATTGGTCCAGGTTTCTCTTTTTGGACGATACCCACCCAGGGTAGGTGGGAAAACACCTTGCCTCTCTAGTTGGCTTGATATTTTCCTGGCAATTACCTTCTCCAGCAGCTTGCCTATTGTTATTTATTGTTATTTATTTATACCGCATACCAGTTCACCCTGTAACTAAGAATATGTATTTGCTAGTATGCTGATTGCGCGAGATTCGGTAGCGGATGGCGTCGCATTGGTTACTTACGGAGGTATGTAGGTCGCTCGGAAAGCGATGGTAAATTACTCAGCGTAATCAGGAATCTTGCCAAGACATCAACAGCAGCGGTAAAATGCTGGTGTTGACAGCGATGTCCTGTAAATACAGGAAATCAGTTGGGGAACCCGTTGAGACCACCGAGACAGTTACACAAATAAACACACATAGTATTGTTTGGCGCTCACAGAAGAAGAAGAAGGAAATAAATAGAGACTAGAGGACGAACTAGACAACATACAATTTGACAGCTATACCCGACAGCGCCTCGCTGCAGGAACAAGTGAACTTCAATGCATGAGCAACGTGTCAGAGTGTTTAGAGTTGGTCGGGCGTCGAAGTACACTTGTTCTCCTTCTTCTCCTGCTGTGAGCGCCAAACAATACTATGTGTGTTTATTTATGTAACTGTCCTGTAAATAGGATATGCGAGGAAAAAGAAAAAAAGTATGCTGGTAGTAAGTGCTCCCTAAATTTACTCGCTGACACTTCGTTTCTTCATCTTGCAGGGAGCTTCCACTGCTGTTTGTTGTGTGTTTTCTGTGATTCAAAATCAAACCAATAATCAACTATTTTTCGCTATTGAGAATTATCAGTTAGAACATATGGAAACACCAGTAAAACATATTCAGACCTCCACAAAATCGTTTCTGTTGGTGACACTAACAGCCAAATAGGAGAGATGCCGTTCATATCTGATGTTTGTGATCCACGTGTACATGCGGACATAGATTTGAGACAAACAACATGCACAGGAGACAAACTGTACAAGTGTGATGACTGTGGGGATTCTTATACTGAAGCTGGTAGTCTGAAGCATCACAAGAAAAAACACACAGGAGAGAAACATTACAAGTGTGATGACTGTGGGGCATCTTTGACAAAATCATATCTGAAGCGTCACATGAGAAATCATACAGGGGAGAAACCTTGTAAGTGTGATTATTGTGGCACTTCTTTTACTAACAGTTTCAACTTGAAGTGTCACAAGCGAATGCATACAGGAGAGAAACCTTACAATTGTTACAAGTGTGATGATCGTGGTGCTTCTTTTACTACTGCTCGCAGTTTGAAGAGACACAAAAGACAACACACAGGAGAGAAACCTTACAAGTGTAAGGATTGTGGTGCTTGTTTTACTAGATCTCGCAACCTGAAATGTCACGAGAGAATACACACAGGAGAGAAACCTTACAAGTGTGAGGATTGTGATGCTTGTTTTACTAATTCTGGCAGTCTGACACATCACAAGAGAATACACACAGCAGAGAAACTTTACAAGTGTGATGATTGTGGTGCTTCTTTTACTAGATATGGCAACCTGAAATGTCATGAGAGAATACACACAGGAGTGAAACCTTACAAGTGTGAGGATTGTGGTGCTTGTTTTACTCATTCTGTCAGTCTGAAGAGTCACAAGAGAATACACACAGCAGAGAAACCTTACAAGTTTGATGATTGTGGTACTTGTCTTAATAGTTCTGGCAACCTGAAATGTCACGAGAGAATACACACAGGAGAGAAACCTTACAAGTGTGAGGATTGTGGTGCTTGTTTTACTCATTCTGTCAGTTTGAAGAGTCACAAGAGAATACACACAGCAGAGAAACCTTACACGTGTGATGATTGTGGTTCTTCTTTTACTACTGCTCACAGTCTGAAGAGACACAAAAGACAACACACGGGAGAGAAACCTTACAAGTGTGATGATTGTGATGCTTGTTTTACTAATTCTGGCAGTCTGAAATCTCACAAGAGAATACACACAGGAGAAAAACCTTACAAGTGTGAGGATTGTGGTGCTTGTTATACTAATTCTGGCAGTCTGAAATATCACAAGACAATACACACAGGAGAGAAACCTTACAAGTGTGAGGATTGTGGTGCTTCCTTTACTAAAGTTTGCAGTCTGAAGAGTCATAAAAGACAACACACAGGAGAGAA
>JACEFZ010027442.1:572500-582500 GCA_014155875.1 Cepaea nemoralis | reverse complement strand
ATAATGACGATGAAAAGATATTGAGATATTGCTGTGTCGACACAGCATTGTGACCTGACTACCCGCCTGGCCAGCCTGACAGCCATGTATTCATTGCTTGCTTCAGATTAAATGATTGTCATGACCACATCTCTTGGGGGAGGGGGGGGGTGTCGAATCAACCACCTTGTCGGTCGGTTGTTTGAAGCTTAAATTTCTAGAACACTTGTCAGTCTTAACTCTTAAGATCGATGTCTTGGCGATCAGGTCGCCTGAGCCCAGAATAGGGCAGGCTTCTCTCAGGGTGATATTCCTATAGAGGCATTCCTTCCAACCCAGTACCAAGGAAACATCCCTTTAGACCAGAAGATATTCATGGCTAGCACTGGGGCTTCCTATTTGTGGAGAGACACATTAGGAATAGTTTGATTCTTTTCGTTCGCTCGCTTTGTGCAGAGTCAGTACAGTGTTACTACTTCTGGTGCACAGGACTGAATTTTGCGTGCGGATTAGTTTTCCCTATTACCAGTCACTCTCGCCATCGGGCGAACCCAGTTCGACTTCTGAGGTACTTGTAATTTACGTCCCCAAGTCAAGGACGAGAAGTCAACATTTTAGTCCAACTGACCAGCGTAGGGGTTGAACCTGTTACCTCATCATCAGTAAATCTCATGTTTAAGAATGAGCACTTTTATCTATCCGGCTATGATGGTCTACTATCACATTATTGATCGGCACTCGCAGAAGGAGAAGAAAGAAGTTGAGACTAGAGGGCACGCTGGACAATATAAGAATTAAAAACTATTGCAGGAGGGATTTGAACCGCGCGCTACCAAATGACGAAAGTTCTTGGCGAATGGAGCACATGATGTACTTGGAAGCAAGCCCGTCGATAAACGGAGAGCAACAAAAGTTTATGCTGTGGGAATGTGAAGTGTTAGAACTATCACATTTGTGTTGGCTTCATTTCAAAGAAAATCGATGAGAGAAATTAGACATAGACAGACAGGATCTGTAGGGCACGTTATGAGAAGAAATAAACAAGAGAACCCAGTGACAACTGGCAAGATTGAGGGGAAAAAACAAGGGTGATAGCAGAGAAGTAAATATCTAGATGGCTTGACCACATGGCATGACCACCCACGCTTATCGTCATGGGACATGATGATGATTGCACGGAGGACTGGATGGTCACTCTTTATTTCTCGTAGCGGACGATGAGAGCTGCCAGCGAACTCTATAGCGACCGCAATCATCGGAACGTAAATTACAAGTTCTAACAGCTGTGTCTTCATTGGTGAGCTCCATCATCCACCTGAACCCACAACTATGGACTACAGACACAATTCTTATCCAGCCATGGAAGGACCCCTATAGGCATCGGGGATCTACATTAAAAGAAGATGGGGGGGCTGATCCAGCAGCAGCCAGAATTGGAATTTCAATCCTGACCTCTCTATCGGTGACCAAGGACAGTAACCATCATCATCTCTAAGTTAGTTAGTTAGTTAGTTAGTTAGTTAGTTAGTTAGTTAGTTAGTTAGTTAGTTAGTTAGTTAGTTAGTTAGTTAGTTAGTTAGTTAGTTAGTTAGTTAGTTAGTTAGTTAATTAGTTAGTCAGTTAGTTAGTTAGTCAGTTAGTTAGTCAGTTAGTCAGTTAGTCAGCTAGTTAGTTAGTTAGTCAGTTAGTTAGTTAGTTAGTTAGTCAGTTAGTCAGTTAGTTAGTTAGTTAGTCAGTCAGTCAGTCAGTCAGTCAGTCAGTCAGTCAGTCGACAGATCATCCTCATTGCACATCGAACCATTCAGTCCATAAATGCTCCCTAGGATAAGTCAACATTTTAGTCCAACTGACTAGTGTAGGGGTTGAATCTGTTACCTCTTCATCAGCAAATATGATGTTTAAGTGAATCCCGCAGCGTGTAGCGACTAACGACACCAGTTCTGTGTTGGTTTATTAATCTTCTTTGCCTTCCTGCATATTGTTCATGTTTGGCGACACCTCTTTGAACTTGCTGTTCTCGTAGTCTGACTATGGTTGTAGATTCACAGTCAAGACTTGGTTCTCGCAAACGTCTTCATATCTCCAAGTAATAAAAAGTGGATACAGCAAAGCAGAGTTCCCATTCATAATTGAAGTGGGTTGGGTATATGGTGCTAGACATATAGACCAGCCGACACGCGGTGTGTAATGTGATCAGCATCAAGCCGGTCGCTTTTACCTCCCAAGACGTTTCCTCGTACCCCTGTTAGGTGGCCTCGATCTGGCAACCCCGGTCAATTTTACAAATCCTCCTGGATGTGGGTGTGAACCCAGGACCACCGGATCGGCAGGCCAATGTATAACCACTACACCGCCTTCGCTCCCTAGGAAACTATGGTCACACAAATACGAACGCCAAACAGTGAAATGTTGAGAGACAGGAGGCTGTTAACAAGCTTGACAAACGCTATAAGTATAGATGAAATGAAGAGAGAAAGGAAAGAAAAAGCGATAATTTAAAGGTTGAAAATTGCGAACGCAAACCACTGTTAGATTCTACCCGTAGTTGCAATTATCATACAAAAGCTTGCACTAGTAAAATACGGGCCGGGTAATTATAGGGACCCCCGGCTGGGTGTAGGGGATGGGAGTAAGGCTGCCCGAATGTCCGAGATTATGTCAATAGTAAATAGTCTACAGGTGAATGACCGATCAGTCATGGCAATTAGGCTTTACTTATTTTAGATGAATTATCTCTCTCTTTCTCTCTCTCTCTCTCTCTCTCTCTCTCTCTCTCTCTCTCTCTCTCTCTCTCTCTCTCTCTCTCTCTCTCTCTCTCCTCTCTCTTCTCGTCTCTCTCATCTCTCTCTGTGCCTATCTATCTATCTATCTATCTATCTATCTATCTGTCGGTCTATCTATCTGTCAGCCTATCTCTCTGTCTGTCTGTCTCTATCTGTCTTTCTGTCTGTCTGTCCTTCCGTCCATCTGACTCTTTGTCTCTGTTTCTCTCCGTCTGTCTAAGATTCTCACCACCCATCCCCCCTCCTTGTCTCTGACTCTCTTGGTGCCTCTTTCTCTTTCTTACTCTCTCTCTCTCTCTCCCTCTCTCTCTCTCTCTGCGTGTGTGTGTTTATCTCGCTCTCTCTCTCTTTCTCTCTCTCTCTCTCTCTCTCTCTTTCTCTCTCTCTCTCTCTCTCTCTCTCTCTCTCTCTCTCTCTCCATCTTTCCGCCACCTCAGCAACTTAATACATACATCAACAACAGCAGTAAATTCACATCAAGGTAGTATAAAAGTACCACTGACCTTTGACATTATTAAATGTGTTTTGAAGTCTGAGATAACGAACCCAGAGAGACACATACAGCGGGCTCCTTGAGACGAAAGTGCCCTTCTAGCATCCTTCTCGGCCAATTGAATGAGTTGAGAAATCACTCGTCTGAAACTGGGGGTTTCTGCTATCACAAAAGCTCGGATAATTGTTTACTGGCAAAAATATGGCAATAACCGACGATTTCATGTCTGCGGATTTCGCACAATGGGTCAGGCTTGTTAAAGTTAATGGGACTACCTGAATTCTTTCAATTATCGGCCCCATTAGGTGTGTTTGTACAAGCAGGAATTCTTATTTCTCTCAGCTTTCTCTTCCTTATTTTCTCTGTTGCGTTTGTATTTTGGTCTCTCTTTTTTTCTGTCAGTCTGTCTCTCTGTCCTTCTCTATGTCTGTTTGTCTGTCTATCTCTCTGCCTGCCTATCTGTCTAACTCTGTCTGTCTGTCTGTCTTCTCTCTCTCTCTCTCTCTCTCTCTCTCTCTCTCTCTCTCTCTCTCTCTCTCTCTCTCTCTCTCTCTCTTCTAATTCTCTTCACCCTATTCTCTAATCTGTCTTCTACTTTTCATCACAGGCCGCCCTACTGAAAGAGACTGAGCCATATGGAGTAAACCCCGATGCAGTTAAATCGATGCTCGTGCGTTTTCCTTGCATCTTGCCGTCTTGATGGACGATAGTTATTATGCTTCAAAACAAAGCAATAACCTTTCAATAACCTCTCCATGGCACACAACAAAGTTAGTTACATATACTTTACAGTACGTCGTAGTTCACCCAAGATATTTTTGGCTGTTTGTGATATACTAGGCAAGTTTACCTTCAGCAGTTTGATATTGCTTTCAGCACGACCAACACTCACACCAATACATCTTGCCGTTTAAACCCTTTTCAGAGGTCAGCATAAGAACACGTGCTGATGGCTGGGTAAGCGGTTCAACCCCCTACACCGGACAGCTGGACTAAAATGTTGACCTGTCGTCCTTGACTTGGGGATGTAAATAACAAGTACCTCTGAAGTCGGAGTATGTTCGTTTGATGGCGACGGACACTGTTAACATGGAAAGCTAATCCACATGCAAAATTCAGACCAGCACTACTAACAGTAGTGCGTATGGACTATGCTTACGTTCGACGCGAGTGAGCGCCAAAAAAAAAACACACACAGAACCTTTTCAAATCCTAATTTACTTAGCAGAGTTCTCTGATAAAACACTGTATCTCCATCACAAGCTACTACCATGAAACCAGTCCAGACATCATTCTTATCCTTTATCTTGGTGTCCTAATGTCCCCTTAGGGTTTCACGATGTTCCCAACTTCCATATATAAAAGTGCACAGATGTTTCTGCCGCACCTGCCAGTTGATTGACATTTCAGGTGTCCCTAATCATAAATGGTGACTGATGAAAGTTGTGCGACAACACTCAACATTCTGAAGGCAATATTCAGGAGCTCGTTGACTCGGGTCAAGAGGCCCTTCTCGTAAAAGTGCATCTTAGTCTAGGTCGCTCGGGGCGGGCCAGGTTCACCAGGCCAGCAGTGTATGTAACTCGGGGGTTCTATTTGACAGGTTGTCCCCGTCGTAACGGCAAGGGTAACGACTTGCGTTCGTCGTCTCGCTAAGTGTAACTCAGTGGTTCGATTTGGGGTACCGACAAATTGTCCCTGTCTTAAGGACCAGGGTTCGTCGCCTGTGTTCGTCGTCTCGCTAAGTGTAACTCAGTGATTCTATATGGGGTTATGACAAATTGGTCCTGTCTTAAGAGCGAGGAGTCGACGTCTGTGTTGAGGGCCGTGCCGTCCTATGATACATAGAGGCAGCTGCATCAGGAGGCACCGTAAGAGGGCTTCATAAAGGGGCGGCATTTTTTAAAGAAATACACATGTAAGGAGCGGCATTTCGAAGACTTGCATTATACTGAGAAAATCTACCTCACGGTCCTGCTTGTGTTCGTCGTCTCGCTAAGTGTAGCTCGGTGATTCTATTTGGGGTAATGACAAATTGTCTCTGCCTTAAAGATGAGGGTCCGACGCCGGTGTTCGTCATCTCGCTATGTGTGAGAAATGCTGGTCATCTACTCGTCCGTGCATTCAAACCTACAAGAAGTGTTGTCCGTATCACATCACCGATCCATAGCATGACACTGCAAAGGTAGAAATAATATTTATTAAAGGCATCAGGGCTGATACTACCGTTAGTGTATTACGTGTTAGGTTTTTACATATTCTAAGTTTTGCATAAGTAGATAGACTTTAGCCTTCCCGGCCCATACAATTTACAGAAAGTCTTAAAATTCCGGATATTTTTTTTTATTAATCACCCAAAAAACAAGTAAAATCGGTAAGCTTTACTAGAACACGATGGTCAAGCCGTTTGACTCGGGCTCCGAAGATTGTGGGTTCGATTCCGGACCGCGTCCTTCGGTTCACGAGTGAAATTTTTCGGAGACTTCTGTGGGTCGTCGCTGGAGCTACGGAGTTCGTGCTTTGTGCGACGCTTTCCTCGCTGCGGAAAGAGACCGAGCCTTATGGGATAAAATCCGGTGCAATGAAGTCGACCCTGTCGACTTGTAAGCGACTTCTAGGACACGATAACAAGTAACTAAACGGACGTTGTGCCAAAGCCTTTGTCAGCGAACAAATAACAAATACAAAACATTGATACAACTACATGAAACAACTAAACATGGATATATATAAGTTACTAACCCGGGACGCAGAGGTGTTTCCAAGGCACCAGGGCCGGGTTATATACTGGCCAAGACCTATTGACGCGTCCTCGTCGAGCGTCCTGGGCAACAGGTCCCTTCGGGGTCCTGGCTGAAGTCAATAGGATCGCCGATTCCTCCGAAGTCGGAGAGTGTCTGCCTGTATGGCGAGGAACCACCAGTCTGCACACCAATAAGCCAGACATGGGACAACGGATACTCACGCAAACCTCAGGTCCTATATGACATCACACTGATGTTGGACAACAGGATGCCTTCATCCGACATACAGGACTTTGCGTTGGAGCTCAAGCCAACGAACACAAGCAAGCAGTTACTAACCCGTTTCCTTGTTACAGACATTGTCATGTGTGTGGTTGAATAACCCATGTATGGCTACAGCAAAAACATATTTTTACCATCTTCCCGCCTGACACGAGTGGCGTCCGGACAGTTTAAGAACCATTGGTCCAACCTCCAGGCTGGTTTTGAAAAGTTAATGATTCTACATCGGCAGCGAATCATATTAAAGATCATATTGCTTGGACGAGCAAAGGAAGATTTGATATGTCCCAGGTCAGGAGGTCTCCGTGGCGAAGTGGTTACACCGTCTGCTCCGGGCTCCGAAGGTTATTGATTCGATACCGGCCAACGTTGTTTGGTTCACGAGTACAATTTTCTCGGAGAATACTGAGGGTTGTCGCTGGAGCTACGGAGTTCGTGCTTTGTGTGACGCTTTCGGCAGGTCGTCCTGTGGGAAGAGACCGAGCCATATGGGATAAACCTGGTGCAATGAAGTCGATCTTCTTGACTTTTAAACGCTTTTCACACATGTCCCCGTTAAAAGCTCTAGGTTACTTCCCCTGCCAACTTACTCAAGAGACGTCAACCTTGTAATTACCGCCCCTTACATCAAGGACCGGAACCCATTGTACCGTAGTAGCCAGATCGTTGTACAAGGGGATTAATTACTTGATGATGACGTTGATGATGATGATGAATGATGATGAATCAGTATATTTAAAACACAGAAGCCACAAATTTCACAATGTGCTGCGTGGCATATTTCGCTGCATCTCGTCAGGGTCAAACTGCAATGCGATGTATCATTTGAAGTGAATAAATTAATAATATACTGTACACTAAAAGAAACGCAACATTTTTGGTGCTACTTTTATAAAAGATATTCGCTGATTGGACATCAGTCAACCTATCGACTGTGGCCATTAACTTCTCGTGGATACCTGAATTGTACTCACCTCATGATTCGTGAGGTTATGAAAGAGGTCAAGGTCAAACCAACATTTTTTGACAACTCGTTACATGTTCATGATAATCCCGTGAAACTTACTGAACACAAAACTCTCTGACCATATTATTGAATGCCTATAAAATATTGACGTTCCTCGAATAAATTCAGGTGAAACTTTTATGCGCAAGTATGGCTCATCTCACTACAGAACAACGACTCATCATCATTGGACGTTTACAGGCTGGACAGTCACACAGTGTTGTAGCCAGAGAATTTAATGTGGTTAGAAGCACCATTAGTCGCATTTGGAGGCTATTTCAAGAAACTGGCTCAGTGGCAGACGGCCGCGCAGTGGAAGACCCAGAATTTCAACTGCTGCCGAAGACCGCTTTATACGGTTGCGTCACCTTAGGAATCGATTTGCATCTGCGTCCTCCACAGTTCAGTCAATGCCAGGAGCTCCTCGAATTTCAGATCAAACGGTCAGGAACCGACTGCACGACGCTGGTATTTGGGCTAGAAGACCCTACAGAGGTCATATTCTTATGGACCAGCATCGAAAGAACCGACTGCAGAGGGCGAATCAGCATTGTCAATAAAATGTTGGTACAAGTGTGCAATTGAAACTGCAATAATGTTGCGGTTTTTTTTTTAAAAACAGTATAGTTAGTTAGTTAGTCGCAGTTCCAACTTCATAGCAACGGGTCGTCCCCATTATGCTCCGTTCCTGTGCCAGTGAATATCACACAAAATGCTCCCCACTGCATAGTATAATTAAACTGAAACACATAAAACATATAAAATAAGCCTGAAAAAAAGCTGAAGTAAACCTTACACAAACCCATGCTGAAGTAAACCTTACACAAACCCATGCTGAAGTAAACTTTAAACAAATGCATACTGAAGTCGGACACCTTGACCAGTGAGGTGCACCATATTGGACGCATTTCCATCGAAAGCAGAATGAGGAATCGGCAGAAGACTTGTGTCCAGAAGACAGACACCGGTTAACGACGTATTGTTTGTGTCCACAGACGACTCCTACATGAAGTATTGTTTGTGTCCACAGACGACTCCTACATGAAGTATTGTTTGTGTCCACAGACGACTCCTACATGAAGTATTGTTTGTGTCCACAGACGACTCCTACATGAAGTATTGTTTGTGTCCACAGACGACTCCTACATGAAGTATTGTTTGTGTCCACAAACGACTCCTACATGAAGTATTGTTTGTGTCCACAGACGACTCCTACATGAAGTATTGTTTGTGTCCACAGACGACTCCTACATGAAGTATTGTTTGTGTCCACAGACGACTCCTACATGAAGTATTGTTTGTGTCCACAGACGACTCCTACATGAAGTATTGTTTGTGTCCACAGACGACTCCTACATGAAGTATTGTTTGTGTCCACAGACGACTCCTACATGAAGCTGGCGATGGAGACCCTTGAGGAGCTGGACTGGTGTATGGAGCAGTTGGAGACCATACAGACACATCGGTCCGTTAGTGATATGGCTTCTAGCAAGGTCAGTAGAAACGGCGTTAATGTTATAGTAGAGTCGTCGTCTCCATCACCGGCATTATTGCCATCATCATCGTTGTTATCATCACCATCCCTGTTATTATCACCTTGTCTGTTATCATCACAATCTCTGTTATCATCGACATATCTGTTATCATCACAATCTCAGTTACCATCACCATCTATGTTATCATCACCATGTATGTTATCATCACCATTTCTGTTATCATCACCATGTATGTTATCATCACCATATCTGTTATCATCATCATCTATGTTATCATCACCATGCATGTTATCATCACCATATCTGTTATCATCACCTTCTCTGTTATCATCACCATCTCTGTTATCATCACCATATCTGTTATCATCACTATCTCTGTTATTATAACCATCTATGTTATCATCACCTTCTATGTTATCATCACCATATATGTTATCATCATCATCTATGTTATCATCACCATCTATGTTATCATCACCATATATGTTATCATCACCATATATGTTATCATCACCATATATGTTATCATCACCATATATGTTATCATCATCATCTATGTTATCATCACCATCTATGTTATCATCACCTTCTATGTTATCATAACCATCTATGTTATCATCATCATATATGTTATCATCATCATCTATGTTATCATCATCTATGTTATCATCACCATATATGTTATCATCATCATCTATGTTATCATCACCATGTATGTTATCATCACCATCTATGTTATCATCATCTATGTTATCATCACCATATATGTTATCATCATCATCTATGTTATCATCATCTATGTTATCATCACCATATATGTTATCATCATCATCTATGTTATCATCACCATGTATGTTATCATCATCATCTATGTTATCATCATCTATGTTATCATCACCATATATGTTATCATCATCATCTATGTTATCATCATCTATGTTATCATCACCATATATGTTATCATCATCATCTATGTTACCATCATCTATGTTATCATCACCATATATGTTATCATCATCATCTATGTTATCATCATCTATGTTATCATCACCATATATGTTATCATCATCATCTATGTTATCATCATCTATGTTATCATCACCATATATGTTATCATCATCATCTATGTTATCATCACCATGTATGTTATCATCACCATCTATGTTATCATCATCATCTATGTTATCATCATCATCTATGTTATCATCACCATATAT
>JACEFZ010027442.1:435000-570000 GCA_014155875.1 Cepaea nemoralis | reverse complement strand
TACAGTTGGCGCAGTGGGTAAACAGACCCGCGCTCTCTTATATTACATATCACAGATAGTTAAACATCAAACATATAGTTGTCATACAACAATCTAGCACACTATCTAGCCTAAGTATATCTATGAATATCTATGAGTCCCTCTCAGGCAGGCCCTGTTGTCTCTCTCCAGTCCGTTTGTCCTCTGCCGGTCTCCGCGTGTCCTAACTCGACACGGGCGGTAACTCTGTCCGAGTTCCTCGTGGACCCCGCATTAGGCGGGCCACATCAGTGTCCACGGAATCATGGACTTGGTGACCATCTCTTTCGAGAAGGTTCTAGATTACTCGGGTCCTGCTGCGACTCAATGGTTATCCCTTGGGCTGGAGTTGCAGCCCTTTACTATATGTGAAAGTGAGGCGGTGACAGGATCCCTCCCTCCCCCTGACATGATTTGTTGTTGGGTAATTAGATCCGTTCTAATTCTGTCACCGAATCACATAAAGTTGGTGTTTGTAGTTTGGTGGATAGTAACCTGGTAACCTACCTACTAGCACTAAAACCTCATGTATTCTACCATACAACACTTCTATGATTTGGTGCAGAGATCCCTGTCTCTCGTGTGCTTAAATATGCTTATCAGACCGAAGTTACGTGGCGTTTTAGTAGTTGTATTTACAACTCGCCCTTCTCATAGTACCCGAAATGGTACCCAGACAAATAACCCCTATATAACAGAGGGTTAACAAGACCGAAGTCTTGGCTAAATAAGTACACCTTCAAATCTTGATCTGTGTGTGTATTTCTATACACTTTTACTCCCGTATGTTATATAATGCTAAATATGTAGTTACCTTGTTCTTTTATCCCCCTCAGACTACATGTGTCCCTGTTGGCTTGTTAGTGTGTTAACTAATAAGTTGATGTTTCTAATAAAGTGACTGTATTTTAAATTGATAGTGTTGAGTTTTGAGGTTTGTGTAACGTGCGTGCTGAATGTGTGGTGTAATTCCAAGCGTCACGAGTTGGGATAACCTCAATCATGTAATACTGCACTGTGTGCAATACCTGACTAGGCATTCCAAGTAGTGGTGCTTAGATGTATCCTAACTGCTAAACTAAGTATATTACACTAACTACTAAATTAAACTCACTACTAAACTAAGTTCTACACATGTATTGACAAATTAGACAAGTCATGCACTTTTACATGGAAGACGCAGACAAATTACAATGAATACGTTTTGCGTACAATTTGTCCGCCAAGTGTATCGTTCTCTCATTTAATCCTTTCACGCAGTCATTCACTCATCTGTCATTCAAAATAGTAATTGGCTAAAATATATACTTAAAGTTGAGGTAAGCGTTATTGCCCTTAGAAAAAATGGGCTAGGCGATATTTGCCCTTTAAGAAAATACGTACTTTTTGTACGATGAATGAAAAATAGGTTATAATTTAACTAGAGACACTTGTATAGGACGGTTATTTAGCATATGAATGGTACCGTCTGTAATATTAAAGTAGAATATGTACAAGTTACAGGTTAACACAATTTATATACATCATTAATGGAAATATAATACATATTTAATAGTAAACTAATTAATTAAATAACTCCAACGATGATGTGCGCGTTGACGTTCCTTCGTTCGTGTGTTATGCCATGAATGTTAAAGTTAGTATGGCTGTCTCTTGAGTGTTGTCGTCGATGTTGTTCTGTTTCGGCTGTTTGCAAAGTTTTGTAGCAACAGCAAGTATGGATTGCTCTCACTGTCCCGTATGAAATATTACAGTGTTCAGAGATAGTTCACTGGTTGATATAATTGGTTGAAATGAAACACAGTTACTGTTTCTTGCTGGAATCGTTCTAGAGCTTAGGCATTTGATGGTATAGTTCTTACAATATAGCTCTTCACGTATGTTTATAGGTGTCGTAATTAAACTAATCACTGAGAGTACTCTAGCAGGTGTAGAGTCACACTGTTATATGTAACGGAACTAAAAGTATCACAGTTTATAGTGTGGCTACTGGCCAATGTGATCAGAGTCATTCTACTGGCGCATTTGTCTGCCGTGATAAAAGGTCAGCCACTATGTTATCGGTGCCCTTAATATGGCGAATTTCGAAGTCAAAGTCCTGAAGTAGAAGACACCATCTTCGTAACCTGTTGTTTTTGGGCGACCCATGGTTAAGGACTAATAATGGCGAACTGTCTGTGAGGACCACAAAATGGCTTCCCAAGAGGTAACTTAGATAATCTCAATATACAGAACAAAAGGCTCAAACAATCCAATTCAACTGTGGCATAACGAGTCTCCGCCTTCTTCAGTTTGCGGCTTACGTAGAGGATCGGGTGTCGAACGCCATCCACTTCCTGCATTAAACATCCTCCTATTGCGATAGCGCTCGCATCTGTGGTCAAAATAAAGGGTAAATTTATGTTGGGTAATCGTAAGACTGGTGGATTAGAAAAAATATGTTTCAACCTACACATTGCATCATCTAAGCTGGTACTTTTACAAATTTTTGATGGATGATCTTTAGTTAACATATCAGAAAAGACTGAGGTGAGTTCTGCCCAATGTGGAATGAATTTAGAATAATAGTTAATCAGACCTAGTAAACTTCTAACCTGCTTCTTTGTGGTAGGTACTTCTAGATTAAGGATCTTGGAAACAATTTTATCATCAGTCAACAATTTTCCTTCAGAAATTCTATGACCAAGGAAGTCTATTTGTGTATAGCCTATTTCAACCTTGGAAGGTTTGATAGTAAGTCCAAAAAGAGAGATTTGGTTGAAGACTTGTTTAGGGTGAGTAAGTGAGAAGTCATATCAGAAGAATGGACGCATATATCATCAATATAAGCAACTACGTCATTAATTCCGTGTAATAACAATCTTGTTAGTCTCACAAATGTGGCCGGTGCGTTCTTCAGGCCAAAAGGAAGATATAGCCATTCGTATAACCCGAGAGGTGTTGCGAATGCTATTATATGTCTACAAGAAGGGTGTAGAGGAACTTGCCAATATCCTTTCGCTAAATCTGTCTTAGAAAATAAGGATGATTGAGCCATATCTAAAATAAGATCTTCACAACTGTTCATAGGCTCTGCATCCGTTGTTGTTCTGGTATTTAATATTCTATAGTCGATGCACAAGCGGATTGTCTGGTCTTTCTTTTTCACCAAGACAATCGGTGAAGAATATTGAGACATAGATTTTTGAATAATGCCATTCTTCTCTAAATCTAAAATTTCTTTATCTAAATTAGATCTGTAATGGATAGGAATAGAATATGGTCTACATTTGACCGGTCTCAGATCTGTTAGCACAATTGAATGTGTTATTCTATCAGTGCGTCCAGGTTTGTTGGAAAAGATCGTCTTATAGTCGTCTAGGAGCGTCAAAATGTCCTGTCGCTGTTGTTGTGTCAAAGTGTCAGAGATATGTATGTCCTTTATACTTCCGTCGTCAGTCATAATTGGCACAGGGATTTCAGTATTGTCCATGTCTGTCTGATTTATCACAGATGCTACAGTTTGTAAATTGTCTTCAATGTCATTGTCGTCGTCGTCGAGATCGATCGTCAATATGTCGTCAAATTTGTCGTCATTGTCAATATCACAGATTGTCGGTAATGTCCATATGTCTTCGTCGTTTTCGTCGTCGTAAGCGTGTGTCGTTAACGATGCTTCGTTTGTCGAGGTGTCATTCCGTTGGGAAATTGTCGTTTCGTCTCCGTCAACAGTTTGTTGCGTCTGTTCATTTGTCTCATTGTCCTGTCTAGCATAGTATGGTTTCAACATATTTACATGGAATAATTTCAACTTTCCATTTACAGAGAATGTAGTAGGGTTATTCCCCTTGACCAGTTTATGACATATATCACAAGATGTACAAAATGTTTTAATGTCTTGGTCGAACTTTGGCCAATAAAACTTGGTCAGGACAATTGCCCTGGTCATTTCGTATCCCATATGACCTCCAAAAGGGGAGTCATGGGCTATTTTTAGCACTTTGTTTCGATGTGCTTGTGGTAAAACAATTTGCTGTGTCGTGGTCTGCTTTGTTGTGTAAAATCTAGTTAAGATGTTGTTCTGTAGCCTAAATGTCCACGATGCATGTTTAGTGACTTTTGGTTTAAGTCCTACTAATTTAAAGTATGGTGCAAGTGTTGTATCTGCTTTCTGTTCATTACCAAAAGTGATGTTAGTTAAGTTTGGCGCTACTATTTCTAATGATTCCTGCAGTTGGTCGGTGTTGGTTTTGTGGGTTGTCTGTCGTGTTATTGCGTTTGTGTGTTGTGTGTTTTGTTGCACATTTACAGGTTCGGTACTTGGTAGTTTGGTAGCATCCTCAATTCGAGGTTTTAATTCGGTCGTATCGTTTCTAGATTCGACCGCCCCTGCATTGTACACCTCGGTAAATTCTTTCTGAATTACCTCAGTGGTTGTCTCCCTTGGTATTTTGGCAGCTTGAGACAAGCAAGAATGGTGTTTCTCTTTTGCGTCGCTATTTCGTGTGGTGGATACCGTGTTTTTGCTCCCACCTTTTGATTTCTCTTTCAGAGCATGGATGTATGTTGGGTAAATTACCAAGTATAATATCCGCGACTGGATTTTCAAGGATAGCACACAATACTCGCCCAGATATGAACGGTGTTTGAATTTCGACCAAAGCAAGGGGGTATTTCTCTATCGTACCTGAGAATGTGCGACACGTCACATGTTTGTCTGTGTAGTCTTTAGCGTCTATTAATGTTTTCCTAACCCCACAGAGAGTTGCGCCGGAATCACGAATTAACGTGCACTTTTTGTTGTTAATAAACCCTGTAAAAAAAACTAGCTTGCCTGTAGATGACAAAGCAGCGTTAGCTGTTTCATTTGCAATAGGGATCGTGTGTCCACAATGTAGTGTTGTGTCAAGTTGGAACTTCGTACAGGTGTTGCACTTACTGTCTGTTATGGTGTTTATGATGTCTACAGCATTCCCAAGCTCGCTTTCATTGTCGTGTTGATTGTCACATTCATTCAGTGACTCAAGCTCTTCGTCTGACGACGTTTCTACTAATGCAGCATTGGCCTGTTTCAATAACTTTCGGCCTTCACAATTCCTTATTATAGTGACCCCAGCTATTGCAGAAATAACATTTAATTGCTCTGTGGTAAGCCATGCGTTTAGCTGTTTGCTTCTCCACCATCTTTTGAGGTGTTGAGGGTAGGTGGGTGCTTTGTCGCACATCCCGTAACTGTCGTGATGGTAATTGCAATATTGGCATTTTACTACTTTACCGACATTGGATCGTGGTTTAAATCTACTCTGTGATTGTTTGGAGTATTTGGTGTTCACTACTGCAGCTGCTGTATCATTGTGACTTATGTTATGTTGAAAAATATCCCTATTTGCTGTGAAAAATGCATTCCCCTTTGCCTCGATTTCCTGAATGCTCTTACAGTCCATTTGTTTTAAGAACTTGGCAAAAGGTGTGGGGATGGTGCTAACTATTTTATCTATTATAATAAGCTCCTTAAGTTTATCATGGCTATTGTTGGTTTTAGCCGAGTTAATCCATTTTGTGCATATGTCTTGGACTGTACTGACATAATCTATAAAGGTTTGGTTTGGTTGTGGAGATAATTTGGCAAATTGTTGTTGGTAACCTGCAGTGTCTAAAGAAAAATGTTGGAGAATGCGTTGTTTTAGGTACTCATAGTCTTTTCGCATTTCCTGTGGTATTGTCTCTATTACTTTCAGTGGTTCAAGAGCTAAGTTCTCATTAGAATAAATGCCCAATCTGATTTACTGATTTTATGATGAGACATGAGACACTCAAAATTTTCTAAGTAGGCGGAGATGGAATCTCCAGAACAGAAAGCCTTCACGAGACCTTTATATTTATTATATTTTTGTTCTTCTTCTTTGCTTCTTAACTTATTTATTGATATCTCTGTAGTTGGACTCCATTTCCATCTGTTTTAGTTTAATCTGTGTCTCGGCATTTAACTGGGCCTGTTTGGCGGCGGCCTCAAGCTCCATCTGTTTCTCCTGAGCCTGCAATTGTATTTCTTCTCTTCTGCATTAATTTGCATTTGCAATTTCTTTTCTTCGGCTTCCATTTGCATTTTCTTTTCTTCTGCTTGCATTTGCAATTTTTTTTCTTCGGCCTCCATTTGCAGTTTCCTTTCTTCTCGTTCTATCGCTCTTTCTTCACGGGCAATGTTTTCTGCGTGTGTTTTCTGTGCCCATTCTGACAGTTTCTCTTCTTTATAACCTAACTGTATTCCTTGCTCAATGCATTTATCTAAACTAGACATTTTGTGTTTTACTTGTTTGTTAAGTTTATAGAGTTAAATCCCTTAGAAAAATATGTTATGTGGTCAGAAAATTTGGTTAACTCCCCTAATTATTAATGTGTAAATCAAAATGCAAGGTTATGTTGGTGACAAGGTTATGAATATGCAAAGAAATCAATATGATACAAAATAATACATTGATGAAACATGAGAAGTACAGCTTAGAAGTACAATGAGTATGAGGTGAAACTTAGCTCTTAATTGAAGAACTCCTCGATGTTGTCTTGTACTCTCGTCACTGTTGGAAAGGTTTCATCGGTTGGACGCGGCACTTGTTGCGGAACAATCTGCTCGTGGAGCGAGAAAACATTAGTCACTGTCACAAAAAAAAATGTCAAAATAGTAACATGTCAAAAAAAAATTGTTTACAGAATCAAAATAATGAGGCAGCTGCATGGGCAATGGTGAGACATTGCCGAGGGACTCAGATTATTTCTATTTTATCGCTAGATAGCTACTAGTTTTATGTAAACTTGTAACGTTAACAATTTCTTTGATTTAAACAAATCAATGTGTTACCAAAATCAATGTTTTATCAAAATCAATGTGATATGATTAAATAATTAATTTTACATGGCATTTAACAGGTTTTTAAGAAAACATTCTATGCCAAAACCGGAAAACTAGCCCCCAAAAAGCCTGTCATCATCTTACTCTTATCTAAATAATGGTTCGGGTTCATACAGGCAACAATACACTGTTCGCTAGGATATAGAACATTTATTGTATAAAGTGTACAGTTGGCGCAGTGGGTAAACAGACCCGCGCTCTCTTATATTACATATCACAGATAGTTAAACATCAAACATATAGTTGTCATACAACAATCTAGCACACTATCTAGCCTAAGTATATCTATGAATATCTATGAGTCCCTCTCAGGCAGGCCTTGTTGTCTCTCTCCAGTCCGTTTGTCCTCTGCCGGTCTCCGCGTGTCCTAACTCGACACGGGCGGTAACTCTGTCCGAGTTCCTCGTGGACCCCGCATTAGGCGGGCCACATCAGTGTCCACGGAATCATGGACTTGGTGACCAGCTCTTTCGAGAAGGTTCTAGATTACTCGGGTCCTGCGCGACTCAATGGTTTCCCTTGGGCTGGAGTTGCAGCCCTCTATTATATGTGAAAGTGAGGCGGTGACAGGATCCCTCCTCCCCCCTGACATGATTTGTTGTTGGGTAATTAGATCCGTTCTAATTCTGTCACCGAATCACATAAAGTTGGTGTTTGTAGTTTGGTGGATAGTAACCTGGTAACCTACCTACTAGCACTAAAAACTCATGTATTCTACCATACAACACTTCTCTGATTTGGTGCAGAGATCCCTGTCTCTCGTGTGCTTAAATATGCTTATCAGACCGAAGTTACGTGGCATTTTAGTAGTTGTATTTACAACTTGCCCTTCTCATAGTACCCGAAATGGTACCCAGACAAATAACCCCTATATAAAAGAGGGTTAACAAGACCGAAGTCTTGGCTAAATAAGTACACCTTCAAATCTTGATCTGTGTGTGTATTTCTATACACTTTTACTCCCGTATGTTATATAATGCTAAATATGTAGTTACCTTGTTCTTTTATCCCCCTCAGACTACATGTGTCCCTGTTGGCTTGTTAGTGTGTTAACTAATAAGTTGATGTATCTAATAAAGTGACTGTATTTTAAATTGATAGTGTTGAGTTTTGAGGTTTGTGTAACGTGCGTGCTGAATGTGTGGTGTAATTCCAAGCGTCACGAGTTGGGATAACCTCAATCATGTAATACTGCACTGTGTGCAATACCTGACTAGGTATTCCAAGTAGTGGTGCTTAGATGTATCCTAACTGCTAAACTAAGTATATTACAATAACTACTAAATTAACTCACTACTAAACTAAGTTCTACACATGTATTGACAAATTAGACAAGTCATGCACTTTTACATGGAAGACGCAGACAAATTACAATGAATACGTTTTGCGTACAATTTGTCCGCCAAGTGTATCGTTCTCTCATTTAATCCTTTCACGCAGTCATTCACTCATCTTTCATTCAAAATAGTAATTGGCTAAAATATATATTTAAAGTTGAGGTAAGCGTTATTGCCCTTAGAAAAAATGGGCTAGGCGATATTTGCCCTTTAAGAAAATACGTACTTTTTGTACGATGAATGAAAAATAGGTTATAATTTAACTAGAGACACTTGTATAGGACGGTTATTTAGCATATGAATGGTACCGTCTGTAATATTAAAGTAGAATATGTACAAGTTACAGGTTAACACAATTTATATACATCATTAATGGAAATATAATACATATTTAATAGTAAACTAATTAATTAAATAACTCCAACGATGATGTGCGCGTTGACGTCCCTTCGTTCGTGTGTTATGCCATGAATGTTAAAGTTAGTATGGCTGTCTCTTGAGTGTTGTCGTCGATGTTGTTCTGTTTCGGCTGTTTGCAAAGTTTTGTAGCAACAGCAAGTATGGATTGCTCTCACTGTCCCGTATGAAATATTACAGTGTTCAGAGATAGTTCACTGGTTGATATAATTGGTTGAAATAAACACAGTTACTGTTTCTTGCTGGAATCGTTCTAGAGCTTAGGCATTTGATGGTATAGTTCTTACAATATAGCTCTTAACGTATGTTTAAGGGTGACGTAATTAACCTAATCACTGAGAGTACTCTAGCAGGTGTAGAGTCACACTGTTATATGTAACGGAACTAAAAGTATCACAGTTTATAGTGTGGCTACTGGCCAATGTGATTAGAGTCATTCTACTGGCGCATTTGTCTGCCGTGATAAAAGGTCAGCCACTATGTTATCGGTGCCCTTAATATGGCGAATTTCGAAGTCAAAGTCCTGAAGTAGAAGACACCATCTTTGTAACCTGTTGTTTTTGGGCGACCCATGGTTAAGGACTAATAATGGCGAACTGTCTGTGAGGACCACAAAATGGCTTCCCAAGAGGAACTTAGATAATCTCAATATACAGAACAAAAGGCTCAAACACTCCAATTCAACTGTGGCATAACGAGTCTCAGCCTTCTTCAGTTTGCGGCTTACGTAGAGGATCGGGTGTCGAACGCCATCCACTTCCTGCATTAAACATCCTCCTATTGCGATAGCGCTCGCATCTGTGGTCAAAATAAAGGGTAAATTTATGTTGGGTAATCGTAAGACTGGTGGATTAGAAAAAATATGTTTCAACCTACACATTGCATCATCTAAGCTGGTACTTTTACAAATTTTTGATGGATGATCTTTAGTTAACATATCAGAAAAGACTGAGGTGAGTTCTGCCCAATGTGGAATGAATTTAGAATAATAGTTAATCAGACCTAGTAAACTTCTAACCTGCTTCTTTGTGGTAGGTACTTCTAGATTAAGGATCTTGGAAACAATTTTATCATCAGTCAACAATTTTCCTTCAGAAATTCTATGACCAAGGAAGTCTATTTGTGTATAGCCTATTTCAACCTTGGAAGGTTTGATAGTAAGTCCAAAAAGAGAGATTTGGTGGAAGACTTGTTTAAGGGTGAGTAAGTGAGAAGTCATATCCGAAGAATGGACGCATATATCATCAATATAAGCAACTACGTCATTAATTCCGTGTAATAACAATCTTGTTAGTCTCACAAATGTGGCCGGTGCGTTCTTCAGGCCAAAAGGAAGATATAGCCATTCGTATAACCCGAGAGGTGTTGCGAATGCTGTTATATGTCTACAAGAAGGGTGTAGAGGAACTTGCCAATATCCTTTCGCTAAATCTGTCTTAGAAAATAAGGATGATTGAGCCATATCTAAAATAAGATCTTCACAACTGTTCATAGGCTCTGCATCCGTTGTTGTTCTGGTATTCAATATTCTATAGTCGATGCACAAGCGGATTGTCTGGTCTTTCTTTTTCACCAAGACAATCGGTGAAGAATATTGAGACATAGATTTTTGAATAATGCCATTCTTCTCTAAATCTAAAATTTCTTTATCTAAATTAGATCTGTAATGGAGAGGAATAGAATATGGTCTACATTTGACCGGTCTCAGATCTGTTAGCACAATTGAATGTGTTATTCTATCAGTGCGTCCAGGTTTGTTGGAAAAGATCGTCTTATAGTCGTCTAGGAGCGTCAAAATGTCCTGTCGCTGTTGTTGTGTCAAAGTGTCAGAGATATGTATGTCCTTTATACTTCCGTCGTCAGTCATAATTGGCACAGGAATTTCAGTGTTGTCCATGTCTGTCTGATTTATCACAGATGCTACAGTTTGTAAATTGTCTTCAATGTCATTGTCGTCGTCGTCGAGATCGATCGTTGTCAATATGTCGTCAAATTTGTCGTCATTGTCAATATCACAGATTGTCGGTAATGTCCATATGTCTTCGTCGTTGTCGTCGTCGTAAGCGTGTGTCGTTAACGATGCTTCGTTTGTCGAGGTGTCATTCCGTTGGGAAATTGTCGTTTCGTCTCCGTCAACAGTTTGTTGCGTCTGTTCATTTGTCTCATTGTCCTGTCTAGCATAGTATGGTTTCAACATATTTACATGTAATAATTTCAATTTTCCATTTACAGAGAATGTAGTAGGGTTATTCCCCTTGACCAGTTTATGACATATATCACAAGATGTACACAATGTTTTAATGTCTTGGTCGAACTTTGGCCAATAAAAATGGGTCAGGACAATTGCCCTGGTCATTTCGTATCCCATATGACCTCCAAAAGGGGAGTCATGGGCTATTTTTAGCACTTTGTTTCGATGTGCTTGTGGTAAAACAATTTGCTGTGTCGTGGTCTGCTTTGTTGTGTAAAATCTAGTTAAGATGTTATTCTGTAGCCTAAATGTCCACGATGCATGTTTAGTGACTTTTGGTTTAAGTCCTACTAATTTAAAGTATGGTGCAAGTGTTGTATCTGCTTTCTGTTCATTACCAAAAGTGATGTTAGTTAAGTTTGGCGCTACTATTTCTAATGATTCCTGCAGTTGGTCGGTGTTGGTTTTGTGGGTTGTCTGTCGTGTTATTGCGTTTGTGTGTTGTGTGTTTTGTTGCACATTTACAGGTTCGGTACTTGGTAGTTTGGTAGCATCCTCAATTCGAGGTTTTAATTCGGTCGTATCGTTTCTAGATTCGACCGCCCCTGCATTGTACACCTCGGTAAATTCTTTCTGAATTACCTCAGTGGTTGTCTCCCTTGGTATTTTGGCAGTTTGAGACAAGCAAGAATGGTGTTTCTCTTTTGTGTCGCTATTTCTGTGGTGGATACCGTGTTTTTGCTCCCACCTTTTGATTCTCTTTCAGAGCATGGATGTATGTTGGGTAAATTACCAAGTATAATATCCGCGACGGGATTTTCAAGGATAGCACACAATACTTCGCCCAGATATGAACGGTGTTTGAATTTCGACCAAAGCAAGGGGGTATTTCTCTATCGTACCTGAGAATGTGCGACACGTCACATGTTTGTCTGTGTAGTCTTTAGCGTCTATTAATGTTTTCCTAACCCCACAGAGCGTTGCGCCGGAATCACGAATTAACGTGCACTTTTTGTTGTTAACAAACCCTGTATAAAAAAACTAGCTTGCCTGTAGATGACTAAGCAGCGTTAGCTGTTTCATTTGCAATTAGGGATCGTGTGACCACAATGTAGTGTTGTGTCAAGTTGGAACTTCGTACAGGTGTTGCACTTACTGTCTGTTATGGTGTTTATGATGTGTACAGCATTCCCAAGCTCGCTTTCATTGTCGTGTTGATTGTCACATTCATTTAGTGACTCAAGCTCTTCGTCAGACGACGTTTCTACTAATGCCGCATTGGCCTGTTTCAATAACTTTCGGCCTTCACAATCCTTATTATAGTGACCCCAGCTATTGCAGAAATAACATTTAATTGCTCTGTGGTAAGCCATGCGTTTAGCTGTTTGCTTCTCCACCATCTTTTTGAGGTGTTCAGGGTAGGTGGGTGATTTGTCACACATCCCGTAACTGTCGTGATGAAATTGCAATATTGGCATCTTACTACTTTACCGACATTGGATCGTGGTTTAAATCTACTCTGTGATTGTTTGGAGTATTTGGTGTTCACTACTGCAGCTGCTGTATCATTGTGACTTATGTTATGTTGAAAAATATCCCTATTTGCTGTGAAAAATGCATTCCCCTTCGCCTCGATTTCCTGAATGCTCTTACAGTCCATTTGTTTTAAGAACTTGGCAAAAGGTGTGGGGATGGTGCTAACTATTTTATCTATTATAATAAGTTCCTTAAGTTTATCATGGCTATTGTTGGTTTTAGCCGAGTTAATCCATTTTGTGCATATGTCTTGGACTGTACTGACATAATCTATAAAGGTTTGGTTTGGTTGTGGAGATAATTTGGCAAATTGTTGTTGGTAACCTGCAGTGTCTAAAGAAAAATGTTGGAGAATGCGTTGTTTTAGGTACTCATAGTCTTTTCGCATTTCCTGTGGTATTGTCTCTATTACTTTCAGTGGTTCAAGAGCTAAGTTTCTCATTAGAATAAATGCCCAATCTGATTTACTGATTTTATGATGAGACATGAGACACTCAAAATTTTCTAAGTAGGCGGAGATGGAATCTCCAGAACAGAAAGCCTTCACGAGACCTTTATATTTATTATATTTTTGTTCTTCTTCTTTGCTTCTTAACTTATTTATTGATATTTCTGCGTTGGACTCCATTTCCATCTGTTTTAGTTTAATCTGTGTCTCGGCATTTAATTGGGCCTGTTTGGCGGCGGCCTCAAGCTCCATCTGTTTCTCCTGAGCCTGCAATTGTATTTTCTTCTCTTCTGCAATTTGCATTTGCAATTTCTTTTCTTCGGCTTCATTTGCAATTTTCTTTTCTTCTGCTTGCATTTGCAATTTTTTTTCTTCGGCCTCCATTTGCAGTTTCCTTTCTTCTCGTTCTATCGCTCTTTCTTCACGTGCAATGTTTTCTGCGTGTGTTTTCTGTGCCCATTCTGACAGTTTCTCTTCTTTATAACCTAACTTTATTCCTTGCTCAATGCATTGATCTAAAGTAGACATTTTGTGTTTTACTTGTTTGTTAAGTTTATAGAGTTAAATCCCTTAGAAAAATATGTTGTGTGGTCGAAAATTTGGTTTACTCCCCTAATTATTAATGTGTAAATCAAAATGCAAGGTTATGTTGGTGACAAGCTTATGAATATGCAAAGAAATCAATATGATACAAAATAATACATTGATGAAACATGAGAAGTACAGCTTAGAAGTACAATGAGTATGAGGTGAAACTTAGCTCTGAATTTTGAAGCTCCTCGATGTTGTCTTGTACTCTCGTCACTGTTGGAAAGGTTTCATCGGTTGGACGCGGCACTTGTTGCGGAACAATCTGCTCGTGGAGCGAGAAAACATTAGTCACTGTCACACAAAAAAAATGTCAAAATAGTAACATGTCAAAAAAAAATTGTTTACAGAATCAAAATAAAGAGGCGCTGCGGAGGCAATGGTGAGACATTGCCGAGGGACTCAGATTATTTCTATTTTATCTGCTAGATAGCTACTAGTTTTATGTAAACTTGTAACGTTAATAATTTCTTTGATTTAAACAAATCAATGTGTTATCAAAAATCAATGTGATATGCTTAAATAATTAATTTTACATGGCATTTAACAGGTTTTTAAGAAAACATTCTATGCCAAAACCGGAAAACTAGCCCCCAAAAAGCCTGTCATGGTCTTACTCTTATCTAAATAATGGTTCGGGTTCATACAGGCAACAATACACTGTTCGCTAGGATATAGAACATTTATTGTATAAGTGTACAGTTGGCGCAGTGGGTAAACAGACCCGCGCTCTCTTATATTACATATCACAGATAGTTAAACATCAAACATATAGTTGTCATACAACAATCTAGCACACTATCTAGCCTAAGTATATCTATGAATATCTATGAGTCCCTCTCAGGCAGGCCTTGTTGTCTCTCTCCAGTCCGTTTGTCCTCTGCCGGTCTCCGCGTGTCCTAACTCGACACGGGCGGTAACTCTGTCCGAGTTCCTCGTGGACCCCGCATTAGGCGGGCCACATCAGTGTCCACGGAATCATGGACTTGGTGACCATCTCTTTGGAGAAGGTTCTAGATTACTCGGGTCCTGCTCGACTCAATGGTTTCCCTTGGGCTGGGATTGCAGCCCTTTATTATAGGTGCAAGTGAGGCGGTGACAATGATGATGATGATGATGATTGATGATTGATGGATGATGATGATGATGATGATGATGATGATGATGATGATGATGATGATGATGATGATGATGATGATGATGATGTCGTCGTCGTCGTCGTCGTCGTCGTCGTCGTCGACGCCAACGATGACAATCATGGTCAAACTTTACTGTTACATTTGTTTGTACTTTTCAGTTTAAACGGATGCTCAACAGAGAACTTAGTCATTTTGCGGAGTCCAGTAAATCAGGAAACCAGATAGCGGAGTACATCTGTAGTACATATTTAGGTGAGTATGTCTTTGTTGTTTGCTTTCATTTCGACATCTATTTTATTATTGTTGCGTGCCTGGAGCATTTGCTAGGGCAAAACCTGTAAATATTTTGTAAAATGGGGTTTAAAAAGCGAGAGGATAGACTCATATGGCCCATCTCTTTTGGCAGAATCGCCCGACAAAGGCGTCGCACAAAGCACGAACTCCGTAGCACCGCCGACGTTACCCAGGAATCTCCGAGAAAAACTGCACTCGTGAACCGGATGCCGTAGCCCAGAATCAATCCCGCAACTTTAGGAGCGCGAAACAGCAACTTGACCACGGAGAATCCCAGACTGGTATTCACACTCGTTGTATCCAGTTGCTTTATTGGTGTAGGCTTTAATGGTATTCAGCGCCAGTGATGACGCAGTTCAATAGTAATCTTATCTTAAGGGGGCTGAGTGGTCACGAGGTATGGTGTCCGCCTCGAGTGCTGAAGGTCCCGGGTTCAAGCCCCGGTGAGGGCTGGGATTTTTTCACGTGGACTTCTAGTAACGAAATTCCCCTGGTCTCTGGGTAGTGAGATCGGACGCTCGTGTGTATATTTGCGCACGAAAACAATCCCTTGGCAGTTGGAAATCGAAAAAGAGTAGCCTAACCGCGCTGCCTGGGAAAAATTTCGAGTTAAAAAGCTACCCAAAGTATTTCAGGATCCTCGCCTGTGCTACGGAGTTCATGGACTGAGCTGACTGAATTTCTCCAGACTCAGGCTTGAGTTAGGAATAGAACTGAGCACTTATCGGTTACACCCGTGGGTCGTGATGTTAGTCCCGTCGACTCAACTAAATCCTATCTTAAGGATCCTTTTGTGCGTCTTAGAACGCATTGCGCTAATGGTGATAGATCCATAGTTTTATAGACCAATCGGCATTTGGGGGGAGAGGGTCAGTTTGTAACTTTCTAAGATATTTTCTAGTACCAGGTGTAGGTTGGGACCACCTGGGCGCCGAGGTAAATTTTTTTTTTTTTCAAATCCGAATCGCCAGATGCGAATTGAGCGCATATTATTGGTAGTAGTAGTCCTCCAGGTTGGGGGTTGAAGCGTGGGGTTAACATCCCCACCTTTGTAAAAACCTTTCTTTGTTACGAAACAAATACATGAGCCTCGATTAGAAATATTGACTCACTTAAAGGAAAAAGCCCAACAGATGGGGCTGGTTATCAACCAAGATAAGACAGACCTACAAGCACTTGGAATCAACGACTGGCAAGAGAAGGTCCACCAGAGAGACGAATGGAGACAGATTGTATTTGCAGCAAAGAACCTCAATGGCTCGGAATGCTGAAGAAGAAGAAGAAGAAGTAGTAATAGTACAAACTACTGAACGTAAACTTGTCAAGGCATCAACAGCAGCAGTACACTGCTGATGTTAACAGCGATGTCCTGTAAAAAGAATATGCAAAATAAAAGTAATAGTAGTAGTAGCAGCAGCAGCAGCAGCAGCAGCAGCAGCAGTAGTAGTAGTAGTAGTAGTAGTAGTAGTAGTAGTAGTAGTAGTAGTAGTAGTAGTAGTAGTAGTAGTAGTAGTAGTAGTAGCAATTGTCGTAGTAGCAGCAGTTGTCGTAGTAGTAGTAGTAGTAGTAGTAGTAGTAGTAGTAGTAGTAGTAGTAGTAGTAGTAGTAGTAGTAGTAGTAGTAGTAGTAGTAGTAGTAGTAGTAGTAGTAGTAGTAGTAGTAGTAGTAGTAGTAGTAATTGTCGTAGTAGCAGCAGTTGTCGTAGTAGCAGCAATTGTCGTAGTAGCGGCAGTGATAGTAATAGTAGCAATAGTTGTAGTAAAAGTAGCATTAGAAGTAGTAGTAGTGGCTTCTTTTTTTTTTTTTTGTTATTGTTGTTGTTGCAGCAGTAGTAGTAGTACAGGCATTTTTACTCTTATGAGTATTACTAATGTTGTTGTAACATTATGTTGTTGCTGTTGCTACTGCTGCTGCTGTTGCTGCTTTTGCTTTTGTTGTTGCTGCTGCTGCAGCTTTTGTTGTTGTTGTTGTTGTTGTTGTTGTTACTGCTGCTGCTGTTGCTGCTGCTGTTGTTGTTGTTGTTGTTACTGCTGCTGCTGTTGTTGTTGTTGTTGCTGTTGTTGTTGCTGCTGCTGCTGTTGTTGTTGCTGCTGCTGCTGCTGCTGCTGCTGTTGTTGTTGTTGTTGTTGTTGTTACTGCTGCTGTTGTTGTTGTTGTTGTTGTTGCTGCTGTTGTTGTTGTTGTTGTTGTTGTTGTTGTTGTTGTTGTTGTTGTTGTTGTTGTTGTTGTTGTTGTTGTTGTTGTTGTTGTTGTTGTTGTTGTTGTTGTTGTTGTTGTTGTTGTTGTTGTTGTTGTTACTGCTGTTTCGTTACCCTTTTTAGTCTGTGCCCCAAACATTTACTTATTGTCTGATGCTAGATTTCCTTTGAAAAGGGAGACAATCCAGTTTTTAAGCGTGCTCCACACAATTGCTTCTACTTCTGGTGTACTGGGCTGATATTTTAATGTGGCTTAGCTGTCCCTGTTACCAGTGTCCCTCGCCATCCGGCGAACCCACTGGGTCTTTTGAAATACATGTTATTTACTTCTCCAAAGTCAAAAATTTACATATTTCTGCTTGTTTGTACAGAACGTGACCTCATGACATACATTCGCACTTTAATTTATAGCGCAAGACAATACTGTTATGGCGGCAAAGGCTTGTACAGGGTACGGTACTGTATGATGATGATTAACAACGATTTGTTATCTTCTCTCTAGGTAAACCGGTGGCAAGAAGTTAAAGGTAGTTGTGTATCTTTTACATGACTTTGCAATCAATCCCAGCATTTATTTCCTGCTTGTAATTCACTAGTCAATTTTTACAGTAGTCTGCCATTGATTTCTGAAAGGCCGAAGTCTCGTACCATTGAAATCAACGCAAAGACGTCTGTTTCCAAATCTCCGTGGCTGGTTTAACAATGTTATTTCAGTCTCCGATATTTATTTATAAAGTCCTACCTGCACAACTATATACCCACCTGCCTACCTACATAACTACCTACTTACCTTATTACCTATCTTCCTACAAAGTTACTAACCTACCCATCTATCTATCTATCTATCTATCTATCTATCTGTCTGTCTGTCTGTCTGTCTGTCTGTCTGTCTGTCCATTCACCCGCCCGCACGCCCACCCGCCCGTCCGTCCGCCCGTCTGTTTGTCTATCTGCATATGTATTTATCTTTCTGAACATCGCATTCATCCCCAGCATTCTTGGGCCCTGTTTATGATTTTCTAGGCAGTGTTACATTCATGTCTTTTCCATTGCTTTCAGTTCGACCGACCCTCATACAATTTTAAAAATCAGCGCAAAGCGATCTTCTTCCAAATCGCTTGCGACTACTAAGAACCCGGATTGTCAGAATTTCAAAACTGGACTCACTACCCCAAGGCGACAGACGCCGACTTTCCCAGTTGAAATAACTAAATCAGCAAACTGCCCTTCTTCGCGCCTTAAGACGCATTGTGCTTATAGTAAAGCCACTTTACGACACACCAATCGGCATTCGGTGGGTTATGTGGTCAGAATCACAAGGTCGCCTTTATTACCTGATACATTTCTTGGTACCGTAAATCCTCGCAAATAAACAATCCCCTTGAGCCGACATGACCAGAAGCTAAATATACTCACATGTGCGCTCTGGAATTTGGAATTACATGCCCTTGTTAACCAGTAGGTAAGATTATCTCCCTTCCACAGATGTGGAGTATCCTGAGACTGATAAGGGAAATTACCAGGAATTTGTTTGGTCTATGTCGTTGAGTGCGTGAATAACTCACATCCGGGTGTTGCTACAGAGAAGATGCATGTTCTACAGATGTTTACTGTGATGTGTTTGTTGGTGTTGTGTCTGAAATGATTAATGTTGTACGTCCTTTGCAGAACGTAATGATTAACGGCAAGGCTATGTTTATTTTCTCGCCAAGTTTACTTCCAGTAGTTGGCCATTGCTTTGTGAATAGGAAATTAGTGATGTCCAAGTGATCAGTGTGGGGGCTTGAAAGCCTTTATCCCCGACATCAGCGTACCAGGAGTTTAAGCACAAGCGCATGAATTTACCAGTTAAAAAGTTAGTTGCATATCCTTTACATGACGTTGCAGTCAACACCAGCATTTGTCGCTGTTGTGATCTCTTGCTAAGTGTACTTTCAGTAATTTGCCATTGCTTTCTGAACGACCGGCACTCATACCTTGTTTTAAAAAACCAACGCGAGGCGGCCTGTTGCCAAAGTGCCCGCATCTGTGTTTTAAACGCGGAAATGAGGGATTACGAACTGCGGCCGTATCATCTTCGCCTGGAAGCCGGACAACGCATGATGCCCTGCGGACATCGCATGATGCCCTGCGGACATACTGCAGGAGATCCTCTTCCTGGAACGTCAAGCATTCTTTGTCCACATTGTCAAAGAACATTTCGATCTAAAATAGGCCTTATCAGCCATCTTAGAACTCACGGCTCCATACTTTCAACCCCACTGGATGAAATGAATGGTAATCATCATTCTTGATGGACAAACAACAACAACAGTCTTCATAATGATGAACATCTCTGCATTGCTATGGCCAGTTTCTTCTGGCGTTTTCCTTTAACTGTTTAAATCCAATGGGATGATTAATTGTCTTAAGCGACTTCCCTTATCTTTCATGGCTTATATACAATAGCGTTCCCAATGCAACCCCGCTTAATTTGATATATAATAGAGCACATTTGTTACCATATTAACAACTGTAAGGTGATAACTATGACACACTCCTACTTCACATATTCCGCCATCCATTTTTGTTTGGTCCAACCAACTTTTTCTTTGGCACAGAATATGTTAATAGTCCCTTTGTTGTTAGTTATGTAGCTTTTCCAAGTTTGTGACGTTTTGAATTCTTTCATTCATCATCATCATTATCATCATCATCATCATCATCATCATCATTATCATCTTCATCATCATTATCATCATCATTATCATCATCATCATCCACTTTTGCCGTAAAGCGGTGTCGGGAGGAATAATTTACGTTCCAGCGCCGGATGGAGGCACTGGATAGTGTCATTCCGTGTCATTGTACAACGTCTTCAATGTCGTTAATCAATTTTCGTCTCGGGCGTACTCTAGCTTTCGTATCAAATCTTCTTTGATGTTGGTAGTTGACGGTTTTGCATTCTAACGAGATCGGCGAATCGTTTGATCTTCTGTCTTTCAGTATTAGAGGCACAAGGTGTTGATCCCACCGTCTGTCCTCATAAGATCATTTCTAACTCGTTCTCGGAGAGTTAAGTCGGAGCTCTTCTCATGCATCTTATTTCGCAAGTGTTAATTTTGCGTAAGTGTGATTTAGATAATATCCAAGTTTGACATTAGTTGATTGTAATTTGTTGGTTTTGTCAGTGGGGACTACATATACATACACACACACACACACACACACACACACACACACACACATATATATATATATATATATATATATATATATATATATATATATATATATATATATATATATATATATATATATATATATATATATATATAAACGCAAGGGTGGGATTCGAGAGTCTCCGTGGAGAAGTAGTCAAGTCGTCTGCTTCGCGCTCCGATGGTCGTGAGTTTGATTGCGGGCTACGTCTTTCTATTCACGAGTGCATTTTCTCGGAGACTCCTGGGGGTCGTCGCTGGCGCTATGGAGTTCGTGCTCTGTGTGACGCTTTCGGTATGTCTCCCTGCGGAAAGAGACCGAGCTATATTGGAAAAAAAAAACCGGTGCAATGAAGTCGATCCTTTCTACTTTTAAAACTTTTGTTAAGCGTAAAACCACACTACACCAACGCGGGTCCCGGATTTTAAAAAAACATGGGCTGAGTCGAAAAGCTATGGGTAACATCATTTGCATGAATAACTCAAGATTTGTTTCGTAACTTAAAGCACTCGTTTCTCGTATTTATTTTTAGTTTTCTATTTAAACCTGGAATTTCTTTCCTTTCCTTTCATTCATAAAGCACTTATCTTTACAGAAGGATAAAATATTTATCTGCCCAGTGAGATGACACCTGGGGCTGGAGTTTTATCGCCATGGTTATGGATACGTATATAAATCATCCTAAAAAATCAACCTATCTGCCCTCATAATCTTATCTCTTCGCCTGCCATCTTGGTTGGAGGAAAGATTGGAATGAGCGTATTAAGACTTTTAAGGAAACAAATTTTCCAGAAGTGCTTATTAGCTTCATTAGAATGTGTTGTTATTTATAATGTTTTGAATGCGGAGAAAACGACTTCCTTGTCGAGAGTTGCTTCAGCGTGAAATGGTAGAAGGGCTCAAGCTGTTGGTAATGAAAGAGTACGGTTCATACGCTGATAAAGAAGTGGGTTGTGGAGTAGAAGTCATTTTTAAGGACTTGGGTGGCTGAGATGTAAGGTATTTGTTTTTTATACTGCCCTCCGATATCTCTATAAGTTTGAATACGAAGATACAAACAATAGATTGCGCGATTTATTGCCTGACATCTCGTCGGGTACATACTACAGAATTCACACAACATAAAGTAAAATAACTAGACAAGTCCTTCAACCTGAAATATACACATGTTCGCACACTAATGTCAAAAGTCTACCACGGTAATTTTAAACTGTATAAGTCTCCTAATCATAGTTTCACACAAGGATAATTTCAGCACAGAGCATGAACTCCCTCATTACGGGGAGGATCCAAGTGTGGAAGGAAGGGGAAGACCATTTCACACGCTTTAATCCGCATTGGGTATATGATGCTAGACTCATATTTTCATACATTAAACGTCAGTGGTTGGGTTACGTGGCCAGTATCTCACCGGTCGATTTTACCTCCCTGAACATCTCCTGAAGCACATTTGAGCCTGGATCGACTTTGGGGTTCTCATCAATTTTAACAATTGGCCTCCGTCACGATGGAGATCGAGTCTCTAACCAGCGGTCTGGCAGGCGAGCGTATGGTCATATACGCTACTACGGCTCCAATCTACGCTACCGGGGCTCCAATCTGAGCTATCGCGGCTCCCATCTACGCTACCGCGGCTTTCATCTACGCTAACGCGGCTACCATCTACGCTACAGCGACTCTCATCTACACTGCCGCGGTTCCCATCTACATTACCGCTGCTTTCATCTACGCTACCTTGGCTTCCATCTACGCTACCGCGACTCCCATCTGCGCTACCTCGGCTCCCATCTACACTACCGCGGCTCCCATCTACACTACCGCGGCTCCCATCTACGCTAATGCGGCTCCCATCTACACTACCGCGGCTCCCATCTACGCTACCGCGGCTCCCATCTACGCTACCTCTGGTCCCATCTACACTACCGCGGCTGCCATCTACGCTAATGCGGCTCCCATCTTACGCTACCTCGAGTCCCATCTACACTACCGCGGCTCCTATCTACGCTAATGCGGCTCCCATCTACGCTACCGCGGCTCCCATCTACGCTACCGCGGCTCCCATCTACGCTAATGGGGCTTCCATCTACGCTACCGCGGCTCCCATCTACGCTACTTCTGGTCCCATCTACACTACCGCGACTCCCATCTACGCTACCTCGAGTCCCATCTACACTACCGCGGCTCCCATCTACGCTACCTCGAGTTCCACCTACACTACCGCGACTCCCATCTACGCTACCTCTGGTCCCATCTACACTACCGCGGCTCCCATCTACGCTACCGCGGCTCCCATCTACGCTACCTCGGCTCCCATCTACGCTACCTCGAGTCCCATCTATGCTACCGCGGCTCCCATCTACGCTATCTCGAGTCCCATCTACGCTACCTCGAGTCCCATCTACGCTACCTCGAGTCCCATCTACGCTACCTCGAGTCCCATCTACGCTACCTCGAGTCCCATCTACGCTACCGCGGCTCCCATCTACGCTACTTCGAGTCCCATCTAAACTACCGCGGCTCCCATCTACGCTAATGCGGCTTCCATCTACACTACCGCGACTCCCATCTACGCTACCTCGAGTCCCATCTACACTACCGCGGCTCCCATCTACGCTACCGCGGCTCCAATCTACGCTACCTCGAGTCCCATCTACGCTGCCGCGACTCCCATCTACGCTACCTCGAGTCCCATCTACATTACCGCGGCTCCCATCTACGCTACCGCGGCTCCCATCTACGCTACCTTGAGTCCCATCTACGCTACCGCGGCTCCCATCTACGCTACCGCGGCTCCCATCTACGCTACTCGAGTCCCATCTACGCTACCGCGGCTCCAATCTACGCTACCTCGAGTCCCATCTACGCTACCGCGACTCCCATCTACGCTACCTCGAGTCCCATCTACACTACCGTGGCTCCCATCTACGCTACCGCGGCTCCCATCTACTCTACCGCGGCTCCCATCTACTGTCAGAGTCTTGCGTAGAGCAAGATAAGTAGCTCGTTTTCTGGCAAGTGTGAAGCGATATCAAACTATCAAATCACACGAAGTGAATATCCGAAACTGTTATTTACAAGCTTTATTTACGCGCTGCATTCATTATCGCACAGACATCGCGCAATGACAATTCATAGCAATCATCACAGCATGAACAATATCAATACAATACATAGGGATACATGCAATCAATATACATATCACTTACAAGCCAAAATACTCAAGCGTTCGAACCAGTCTCCCACTGTCGCACAGGCTAGCTCTCAAGGCAGATTCAAAACCACTCGCAGACTCATGCGACCTGTCCATACAAACGCCTAACCCGGTCTGCCTGGCCTTTCGTTCTACACGCTAGTTGGCGCTCAAGTCAGCTGGTGTGACCCCTGCAAGGTTCACGGGGTGTACCGCTGACCAGCGGTAGTTTTAGCGTCGCTCAGTTGCTGTGCCTGGCTGCTTATACGGGCGTCGTCGAAGACGCCGCATTCCCTCTGCAGTGTTTAACATCACTCAGGGTTGCGCGTTGTTATGTTGCCTGGCGTTGGTACAGACAACGCGTCGCAACCTCAGATGTGAGACTTTGACATCTACGCTACCTCGAGTCCCATATACATTATCGCGGCTCCCATCTACGCTACCGCGGCTCCCATCTACGCTACCTCGAGTCCCATCTACGCTACCGCGGCTCCCACCTACGCTAAGTCGAGTCCCATCTACATTACCGCGGCTCCCATCTACGCTACCGCCACTCCCATCTACGCTACCTCGAGTCCCATCTACATTACCGCGGCTCCCATCTACGCTACCGCGACTCCCATCTACGCTACCTCGAGTCCCATCTACACTATCGCGGCTCCCATTTACGCTAATGCGGCTTCCATCTACGCTACCGCGACTCCCATCCACGCTACCTCTGGTCCCATCTACACTACCGCGGCTGCCATCTACGCTACCTCGGGTCCCATCTACATTACCTAGCCTCCCATCTAAATGTGTATATTTCAGTATCAAACAGTCATAAAACCTCCGTCGTGAAGCAAGTACGACAGGAGGTTTCTGAACGTCAGAAGTATCCCTCTTCCCGGAATGTTACGGTACTTTACTTTCATGATGGGATTTTTAATCCAACCCTATTTCACACGATTTTAAGATAACTTCATCCTTGTAAAAGAAGAAGAGATGTGGCAACGAAAACAAAAAAGCAACGAGAAAGGGAATTAGTAACTTAATCCCACACTTACGTGACTCAGAAAGGGTGGAATTTATCTGCAGTTTGTCTTTGTCAAGCAAGATGAGGGAACGAGTTCTCAAGAGCTCGTATATTGAGTCAACCCAGATGTACGAAAGCGGCTCATTGACAATTAGCATACAAGTTTGGAATTATGTTAAAGCTGCCGTGATGTGGTATTATAGAAGAATGATGAGAGAACCGAGGGCGCATATCTTGGATGAAATAAACTTACAAAGACAAATGATTACGCGCATCATAAAAAGACAGGTCTACATTCTGTGGCCACGTCAAAAGAAGAGAAAAGCTCTAGCATGTCGTGACAACGGGAAAGTTGAAGGGGTTGAGAAGCCGATCAAGACCAAAAGAGAAGACACTGGACAGTTTGACAGCATGTCTTGAAGGAACATCAGTATCAGACATGATTGGCAGAAGACAAAATAGAAGGCTGTGGACAGACATGATCACCAACGCCACACGGCATGAACTATAAGAAGTACCGGTGTAATGCCCTATAATTCCCCAACCCTCCGGCAGTATCAGTCTTGTAATTACCTGTGTTGCACCTTTATTTCTGAAAGCGGTCCGGTAATAAAGCAGTTAATCTCGTTATACCTGGTGACGTCTGAACACAGGAGGGGGCCTATTTTCTGATTCTATTTACGGGATTTTCTGGGTAAAGACAAAACAAGCTCGACGTCTGTGATCGACGAAACGTCATATCGTGGACTTTGGGATTAATCCGCCCTGTCTATTTGAAAATGTACTATAGGTCACAGTACTTTCCTATAGTGTGTTTACTTTTGTCTGCCTCAATATAAAAGTCCATATCTTAGTAACCAACTGAGGGAAAATGATGAGATTTAGCATATAACCTTATCATTATGTCCACCCAACAAAAAAATGTTTGTTCTGGAGATTGTACAGCAGATTTCAAAGTTTGTTTATGTGCGATATATAATTTACGGGTCAGAGATGAAGTGCACATTATTAAATGTATTAGTCTTCACAAGGAAACATTAGCGCTGAATAGTTAATTTTCTCGTGGAACATGGGATTGTCCTTATGACAGTAGTGGAACGGGGCATTACTGTAAAACAAGTTTGTTAGCGAGAAATCACTAGTTTTTCACCAAAACATCAAAGAAATGTCGCCGCTTTCCATGATTTAAGTTGCCTTTGGGCCTATCAAAGACATATTCCTTGGATGGGGGTAAATATAAGACGGCAGGAAAAATTTCATAACGATGCAACAGACAGTTTTCAAAATAATTGATCGTGAATGAAGGCATTCATTTCTGGACAGACTGTAATTATTGAACCTTGCTTTCTTATTTTTATTTTGCGTTCGCTGGCTTTGAAGTCACGCGTAGTCCTTATACATGCAACTACTTCTAGTGCGCTGGGCTGATTTTTGCGTGTGGATTAGCCTTGTTACCAGCTTTTCTAGCCATTAGGTGAACCCACTCCGACTTCTGGGGTACTTGTAATTTACGTTTCCAAGTCAAGGTCGAGACGTCTACATTTTAGTCCAACTGATTTGTGTAGGGATTGAACCCTCTATCTCGGCATCAGCACACCGGAAGTTTAAGAGCGAGTGTTCTTATCAATTTAGCCACGCTGACCTTGAGCCTTGCTGTGAAATTGGGACGAGGAAACCGAAAAGGTCAACCTTACCAGAGCGGTGGCATAGAGCTTGGTGCTCTCTCTCCCTCTCTGTCTCTCTCTATCTCCTCTCTCTCCTTCCCTGTCTCCCCCCTCTCTCTCTCTCTCTGCCTCTCTCTATCCCTCTTGCTTTGTCCCTCTCTCTGTGTCTTTCTCTGTCTCTCTATGTCTCACTGTCTCTCTCTCCTTCTCTCTCCCTCTCTCTCCCTCTCTCTGTGTCTCTCTCCCTCCCTCCGTCTCTCTCACTCCCTCCCTCTCTCTCCCTCCCTCCCTCTCTCTCACTCCCTCTCTCCCTCCCTCCCTCCCTCTCTCCCTCCCTCCCTCTCTCTCCCTCCCTCCGTCTCTCTCACTCTCTCCCTCCCTCCCTCTCTCTCCCCCCTTCTCTCTCACTCCCTCCTCCCTCTCTCCCTTCCTCCGTCTCTCTCACTCTCTCCCTCCCTCCCTCTCTCTCACTCCCTCTCTCTCCATCCCTCTCTCTCACTCCCTCCCTCCCTCTCTCCCTCCCTCCGTCTCTCTCACTCCCTCCTCCGTCTCTCTCCCTCCCTCCGTCTATCTCACTCCCTCTCTCCCTCTCTCTCCCTTCCTCCCTCTCTCTCACTCTCTCTCTCTCACTCCCTCCCTCCCTCCCTCTCACTCCCTCCCTCTCTCCTCACTCCCTCCCTTTCTATATCCCTACCTCCCTCTCTCCCTTCCTCTGTTTCTCTCACTCTCTCTCATTCTGTCTCACACTCACTCTCCCTCTCTTCCTCCCTCTCTATATCCCTCCCTCCCCCTCTTTCTCCCACTCTCTCTCCCACTATCTACCCCTCAGAGATCCTTATCAGAAACAAGAGACGAGTATTGCAGTTTATACTTATAATTCGCTTAACGTTCGCCTAATGGCGAGGGACACAGGTAATAGGAAAAGCTAATTCACACGCAAACACCAGTCCAGTGCACTAGAAGTGGTAGCACGTGTATGAACTATGCTTGTGTTCAAAGTGAACGATCAAACCAAAACAAAACAATAGCTTTTCCAAGCAATCATTAGTAGTTACACTGGCGGTGTCGGGTATTTTCTCACTGGCGGTGTCGGGTATTTTCTCACTGGCGGTGTCGGGTATTTTCTCACTGGCGGTGTCGGGTATTTTCTCACTGGCGGTATCGGGTATTTTCTCAGTGGCGGTGTCGGGTATTTTCTCACTGGCGGTGTCGGGTATTTTCTCACTGGCGGTGTCGGGTATTTTCTCACTGACGGTGTCGGGTATTTTCTCACTGGCGGTGTCGGGTATTTTCTCACTGGCGGTATCGGGTATTTTCTCAGTGGCGTTGTCGGGTATTTTCTCACTGGCGGTGTCGGGTATTTTCTCACTGGCGGTGTCGGGTATTTTCTCACTGGCGGTGTCGGGTATTTTCTCACTGGCGGTGTCGGGTATTTTCTCACTGGCGGTGTCGGGTATTTTCTCACTGGCGGTGTCGGGTATTTTCTCACTGGCGGTGTCGGGTATTTTCTCACTGGCGGGGTCGGGTATTTTCTCACTGGCGTGTCGGGTATTTCTCACTGGCGGTGTCGGGTATTTTCTCACTGGCGGTGTCGGGTATTTTCTCACTGGCGTGTCGGGTATTTTCTCACTGGCGGTGTCGGGTTATTTTCTCACTGCGGTGTCGGGTATTTTCTCACTGGCGGTATCGGGTATTTTCTCAGTGGCGGTGTCGGGTATTTTCTCAGTGGCGGTGTCGGGTATTTTCTCACTGGCGGTGTCGGGTATTTTCTCACTGGGAGTGTCGGGTATTTTCTCACTGGCGGTGTCGGGTATTTTCTCACTGGCAGTGTCGGTATTTTCTCACTGGCGGTAGTCGGGTATTTTCTCACTGGCGGTGTCGGGTATTTTCTCACTGCGGTGTCGGGTATTTTCTCACTGGCGGTGTCGGGTATTTTCTCACTGGCGGTGTCGGGTATTTTCTCACTGGCGGTGTCGGGTATTTTCTCACTGGCGGTGTCGGGTATTTTCTCACTGGCGGTGTCGGGTATTTTCTCACTGGCAGTGTCGGGTATTTTCTCACTGGCGGTGTCGGGTATTTTCTCACTGGCGGTGTCGGGTATTTTCTCACTGGCAGTGTCGGGTATTTTCTCACTGGCAGTGTCGGGTATTTTCTCACTGGCAGTGTCGGGTATTTTCTCACTGGCAGTGTCGGGTATTTTCTCACTGGCAGTGTCGGGTATTTTCTCACTGGCAGTGTCGGGTATTTTCTCACTGGCGGTGTCGGGTATTTTCTCACTGGCAGTGTCGGGTATTTTCTCACTGGCAGTGTCGGGTATTTTCTCACTGGCAGTGTCCGGGTATTTTCTCACTGGCAGTGTCGGGTATTTCTCACTGGCGGTGTCGGTATTTTCTCACTGGCAGTGTCGGGTATTTTCTCACTGGCAGTGTCGGGTATTTCTCACTGGCGGTGTCGGGTATTTTCTCACTGGCTGTGTCGGGGTATTTTCTCACTGGCGGTGTCGGGTATTTTCTCACTGGCGGTGTCGGGTATTTTCTCACTGGCGGTGTCGGTATTTTCTCACTGGCGGTGTCGGGTATTTTCTCACTGGCGGTGTCGGGTATTTTCTCAGTGGCGGTGTCGGGTATTTTCTCACTGGCGGTGTCGGGTATTTTCTCACTGGCAGTGTCGGGTATTTTCTCACTGGCGGTGTCGGGTATTTTCTCACTGGCAGTGTCGGGTATTTTCTCACTGGCGGTGTCGGGTATTTTCTCACTGGCGGTGTCGGGTATTTTCTCACTGGTAGTGTCGGGTATTTTCTCACTGGTAGTGTCGGGTATTTTCTCACTGGTAGTGTCGGGTATTTTCTCACTGGTAGTGTCGGGTATTTTCTCACTGGTAGTGTCGGGTATTTTCTCACTGGTAGTGTCGGGTATTTTCTCACTGGTAGTGTCGGGTATTTTCTCACTGGTAGTGTCGGGTATTTTCTCACTGGCGGTGGCGGGTATTTTCTCACTGGTAGTGTCGGGTATTTTCTCACTGGTAGTGTCGGGTATTTTCTCACTGGTAGTGTCGGGTATTTTCTCACTGGTAGTGTCGGGTATTTTCTCACTGGTAGTGTCGGGTATTTTGTCACTGGTAGTGTCGGGTATTTTCTCAGGAACCACATCTCCGTTGCTTTCAAGCTCTTTCTGGTTAGACCCAACTCATAAAAATGGACACCCGGAAATTTTAAGAATTTTCTAGAAATTGCCTAGGAAGGAAAGTCGACGGGTACGGAAAATTGTTTTTCCTCTGCATATGTGGTGATCTAGATTATGAGAAAGACTAACAGTTTACACCTCAACGGTAATATCTTATTACGAAAGAAAGAGTTTGACTTTGCGACAACAAAGCTTTCATCAGCATTAACAAATAAACCAAGTCAAACAGACGATAATTACACAGTAAACATTAGTTAGTTACATGCCCTGTACAGGACGTCACAATCAACTCCAGCGTTTTTTTGGCTATTTTTATTTATTTTTTTTTATTTTTTATCTTTAGGCAACTTTACGTTCAGTAGTTTCCCTTTCTTTCTGGACGACTGACTCACATACCTTTGTTAAAATCAACGCAATGCGATCTGTTTCCTCATCGCCTATAGTTGATGTAAAACCCTGTATGCGGAGACATTATCATTCTGGTAAGGCAGCGTAGACATTCACTTCACATCAAAATGTCCGGCCTTCGTGTTCCGGATCAATTCCACTGATGATGCTCTTTCATACCATGGTCTAAGACAATCAAGCGTCAGTTCCTTTTCATCCGGCCACTTCAAACGCCGATCTTTCCCGTCGTCGCAATGTTCTCCAACGCCTCGCATCGCATTACGTGCCCAAAGATCACTGTTTGTCTCCTTCATTTTGTCTTCTTGTAGTCCATGATGTATGGCGTAGAAGATCATGTCTGTCCACATCCTTCTGTCTATTGAACTGTCAATCTTCTTATAGTACAAGCTGTGTAGTGTTGATAATCATGTCTGTCCACAGCTTTTTTTCTATAGTACTGTCAATCTTCCTATAGTCTATGCCGTGTAGTGTTGGTGATCATGTCTGTCCATAGCCTTCTGTCTATTGTACTGTCAGTCTTCTTACAGTACATTCTGTGTGGCTAAGATGATCATATCTGTTTACACCCTTTTGTCTATTGTACTGTCAATCTTCTTATAGTACATGTAGTGTAGTGTTGGTGATCATGTCTGTCCACAGCCTTCTTTCAATCTTCTGATAATCCATGCCGTGTGACGCTGGTGATCATGTCTCTCAACAGCCTTCAGTCTCTTGTACTTCCAATCTTCTTATACCCCACGCCGTGTAATTTTGGTGATCATGTCTGTCAGCTTCTGCCTGGTTTAATGCAAATCATTTCTACTACAGATATCCAGCTAAGCCATGATGTCAAACCGCCTAGCATCTTTTCTCTTGATCTCACCCTGCCTCTCGTTCTTTCCAACATCCCCGTTGTCACGACGTGCTCCAGCTCTACCCTTCTCATGAAATACCCAAAGAATACGGACAGTCCTGCTTCTGATGCCAGTAGCCAGGTCTCTTTCTCTTTCTTTTAGTTGTCTATAATGTTGTATCTACACCAGCCTCATTATTAGTTACTTGGCCATGCAAGTTATTTGCTACAATCCTCTCACAATCATTAATTCTGTATCGTACTTAATTTATTTTTTTTTATTTTGTATGTCTTTTGCAGCCGGCTCTGTGGCGATGGGGTTAACGGACGCAACTCGTAACCCCGCATATCACGTTCGAAACACAGCTGCGGGCGATTTGGCAGCAGACCACCTTGCGTTTTGGTTTTGTTTTTTTTTTTTTTACGAAATAGTATGGGTGCCGGTCGTTCAGAAAGCAATGAGAACGTAAACTAACCAAGAAATCATAAACAGCCAAACAATGATGGGGTTGACTGCGACGTCCTGTAAAGTGTAAATAACTAACTTTTTAATGTCCTTTACAGGACGATACGATCAACCCCATGTTAATTTTATAGGCAATTTTACGTTAAGTAGTTTGCCATTGCTTTCTGATCCAGACATCAACGTTTAAGGCCAGCTTAATACCGGTATTGGGGCTGAACCACCTACCTTACCATCAACGCACCGGAAGTTTAAGAGCGAGCGGTTTTAACCTTCCGACCTCGTCTCGTCATACATTTTTTAAACTATTGCATGATCTTTGCAGGACGTTGCGATCAACCCTAGGCTGATGATTTTCATGGAATTTTTATGTCCAGTAGTTTGCCAAACTGTCATTTAAAACTGTCATTTACTGTCATTATAGTACCTTGCGGTGTAGGGCAGGGAGAATCTTGAGCCTGGGGAATTAAGGCCGCCTGGCTAGTGCAGTCGCCGTGAACTATGCAGGTTAGGGTTTTATTTTTTCCCCCAACGGAAAAAAAACTCTACACCTTACCGAGGAATCGAACCCGGGTCTCCCAAGTGAGAATCCGGCATTCTGGCGGACGATGCACAACAGAGATTAATAGCAGAATAGGGCAAACCAAAGCTGCATTTCAGGAAACGAAATGTATCGTATGCAATAAGTCGCTATCATTGAATGTAAAAAAGAGAGTGCTGAAATGATATATAGAAACTGTTTTGCTGTATGGCAGTGAATCTTGGAATGTAAATGAATAAATTAGGAAGTACTTGGAAGCAACAGAGATGTGGTTCCTTTGACGAATTTTGTGAATTCCTTGGACTGCCAAAGTAGCTAACAACGTTTATCTGAAAGAGGCTAATGAAACTATAACATTATATACACCACTAAGAAAGAGTCAAACAGACTTCTTTGGCCATGTGATGAGAAGAGAGGCATTGGAGAACATCGTGACGACTGGAAAGATCGACGGAAAGAGAGGCAGAGGCCGACCAAGAGAAATTATACGGAGTGGATTGAGGAATATCAGCAGCAGAGTTGATCCAGAACACCAAAGACAGATCTGTGGAGAGACATGAACGCCTACGCCAGTTGACATGGCACATGATGACGATGAGTTTGTAATTACTTTCTGAACAAGAAGTCAATTTTTATCAATCATAAATCGTGTATTGTTCTGGTCTTAAAGTCTACTTTACTTGACAAATTCATGGGCGATTAGGTAACACCATTTTTCATAAAGCGTGGGATTTGTCCACACAATGGGATCTCAGATTCAGGAACCGGTTGTCTAGACAGGGGAGAGAGAAAACATGACGCACGGAGGGTTCCCAAAGCTGTGAGGTGCGGGAACCGACAGTCAAGGCGTAGAAGTGGAAAACGGGTGACTTGTTTGGATACAGAAGAACCTTTTTGTGTGAAACTAGTAGTAGACAATGTGGGATTTGTATTTCTGTAACCTCGGATCTTGCTTTTATTTGTTTTTGGTATGACTCATATTCTATTCCATCCTGTTGAGTTACACTTGTTTGTATTGTTTGGGCAATTTTATTTCACATAATTCGTGATACTGGCTTCGTCTGGTGACTTGTTTGTGTGTGTGCGTGTGCTCGCGCGCGCGTGCGTGTGTGTGTGGGAGGGGGGATGGCTGGCTGGCTGTCTGTCTGCCTGTCTATCTATGTGTTTTGATATGTGGGTAGGTCGGTTTTGTCTCTGTTGTATTTTATGTGACAAAGAAGTAAAGAACGCCATTTCTCATCATAATATTAGCAGCTTGAAGGATTTATCTTATCACTTTAGTTTGTGTTGTGTGGTTTCTACAGTATGTACCTGACGAGATGCAGTTTAATATGCCGGGAAATAAATCGTGCAATCTATTGGTTGCATCTTCGTTATTTAAAGTAAATAATTTGTTAATTGCCACCTTAGAGATAGGCACCGTGGCGCAGTGGCTAGCATTCATGCCTTTGTCACACGTTCGAATTCGTATTGATTTCTAAAATTGATCTGGACTGCCTGGTCGACCAATCTGAACCGTTAACCAGGAAATGTCTTGGGAAGTAAACACAGCCGGTGAAATGTTGACGACACTACCATCAGAGCACCCATTGGTCAATAAAACTATGGTACTTAAAAGTAAGTCTTAAAAGTCGAAAAGGATCGACTTCATTGCATCAAGTGGCGAAGTGGTCAAGCCGTTTAACTCGGGCTCCGACGGTTGTGGGTTCGATTCCGGGCCGCGTCCTTCGGTTCACGAGTTAAATTATTCGGAGACTCCTGCTCTGACGTCGCTAGAGCTACGAAGTTCGTGCTTTGTGCGACGCTTTCCGCGCTGCGGAAAGAGACCGAGCCATATGGGATCAAACTCGGTGCAATGAAGTCGACCCTGTCGACTTTTAAGCGACTCTTTAAAAGTTTTATCCCATATGGCTCGGCCTTTTTCCGCAGAGCGGCCAGTCAAAAGCGTCGCAGAAAGCACGAACTCCGTAGCTCCAGCGTCGACCCCCAGGAGTCTCCAAGAAAAATGCACTTTTGAAGCGAAGGACGTAGCCTGGAATCGAACACACAACCTTCGGAGCTCGATGCAGATAGCTTGACCACTTCGCCAAGGAGACTTCCGAAGTATGGTACCAGCACCAAGGATACTAATACGTTAGACGGCGTATAACAAGGATATTTTTACTTACTGTGATGACATGGCACAACGGATACTCACGCAAAGCTCAGTCCTGTATGACATCACGCTGATGTTGGACAACAGGATGTCTTCATCCGACATACAGGACTTTGCGTTGGAGCTCAAGCCAACGAACACAAGCAAGCAAGCACTTACAGTGATTTATTTACTGCAACGGATCTCAAACATTGTCTCTCGCCTTGATTATACATTGTGTCAGACTGCCGTTTGTCCATCCCTTGATGTTATCTTCCCATTTGTTTCACTGCCTACCTCTTACTCGCTTGCCTTCAACCTTTCCCTCAAGTATGGTTTTTTAAGAGTCTTTTAACGTGGCGGAAATATTTCACATTATTCTTGTTATTTCTTTCATCAACTCTCTTTTCATTCCCAGTTTTTGTAGAATCTCTGTATTTGATTATTTTTGTTTCCATGAAATACGACACATTCTTCTGTATATCCACATCTCCAGGGCCTCTGTTCGATTTTTCAATTGCTTGTTTTCGTTGTCTTGAGGCTGAAATGCCCTTCTGCCTTTATTGGAGTCACTGGCGTCTGAATGAGAGGGAAGAAAGAGTGGGAAGAAACGGGAAGGTGTGTAGGTGTAGGAAGAAAAGAAGAACGTGGATGAGGGGAGGAGGAGGAGATGAATGAAACAGTGGAGACTTTGAGATAACAGGAGCAGCAGGAGTAGCAGCAGAAATGAGATAGAATGATGAGGGGAAGAAGAGAAAGGGAGGAGATGTGTAGAAAGAAGAAGAAGACGACGACGACGAAGAAGAAGGTAATGGCGGAGGCGAAGTAGGAGTGACGGCAGGAGCAGCAGAAGTAGCAACAGTAGCAGCTGCAGCTGAAGAAGACGTAGGAGGCGAAAGATAAGTGCTGGCAAGAGGAGTACACATCTAGAAACACACATGTGAAGTGAATCCGAGAATGCAGGCAGCTAACTGCAGCCTAAGCAATGAGAGACTGCGAAACATGTTTATGCATGCTCGATGTTTTGGTTTTGCATTTCTTTCTTTAAACCGAGGAGGAAGCATGTTTATTCCGAAACGTTTCCTGTGTTTCTGTGTTATATTTCTACGATCAAAAACCAGCTCTGTTTGTTTAACCATCCCCTGTCGGCAACTTCCTGCGGCGGCCTCTTTCAGTGCGTATATAAATCAGTTGCCTCGCCTGTTATGTCACATGCCATGGCAACCGTTATTAGTTTCCAAGGAAATTGTTCCGCCATTTCTGTCTAGAACACTGCCTACTTTTATAACAGTCCGTGAATCATTTAGTTACCTGTGCGTGAGTACGCCCCTTGACCTGTCTGCAGGAGTGGATGAAGTAGTCGACCTGATGAGTGCAAAAGTGCGACTGTTGACCTCTTTGTGTGAGTGCTTCAGCTTGACTTTTGTCTTTGTGCTATAGGTACTTGTGGTTTACCGTATGTGGGCTTTCGGGACCCGAAGCGCTATCGGCGACGGTTATGGGCGCAGTGGGCGGCCTGGTAATGTTTCCATATTTAGCTGGGGATTAAATCGTAATTTATCTCTGTGTGTATGTGTGTGTCAGTTCGCCCGTCCGTCTATCTGTCTGGGTGGGTGTATGTATGTGTGTTTGCGCGAGCGCGTATATGTACGTGCTTCTGTGCGCGTGTGCGTGTGTGTCTGTCAATATGTCTGTGTGTGTTTAAGCGTTTTCAAATGGCACAGTATGTTGGTTGGCTGGCTGGTTGATTGGTTGGCTGGCTGGCTGGGCGGTTGGTTGGTTGGTTGGCTGGTTGGTTGGCTGGTTGGTTGATTGGTTGGCTGGCTGGCTGGTTGGTTGATTGGTTGGCTGGCTGGTTGGGCGGCCGGTTGGTTGCTTGGTTGCTTGGTTGGCTGGTTGGTTGATTGGTTGGCTGGTTGGTTGATTGGTTGGCTGGTTGGTTGGTTGGCTGGTTGGTTGGTTGGCTGGTTGGTTGATTGGTTGGCTGGTTGGTTGATTGGTTGGCTGGTTGGTTGATTGGTTGGCTGGTTGGTTGGTTGGTTGGCTGGCTGGCTGGTTGGTTGGTTGGTTGGCTGGCTGGCTGGGCGGCCGGTTGGTTGCTTGGTTGCTTGGTTGGTTGGTTGGCTGGTTGGTTGATTGGTTGGCTGGTTGGTTGATTGGTTGGCTGGTTGGTTGGTTGGCTGGTTGGTTGGTTGGCTGGTTGGTTGATTGGTTGGCTGGTTGGTTGATTGGTTGGCTGGTTGGTTGATTGGTTGGCTGGTTGGTTGGTTGGCTGGTTGGTTGATTGGTTGGTTGGTTGGCTGGTTGGTTGGTTGGTTGGCTGGCTGGCTGGCTGGGCGGTTGGTTGGTTGCTTGGTTGCTTGGTTGGTTGGTTGGTTCATTGGTTGGTTGGTTGATTGGTTGGCTGGCTGGCTGGGCGGCCGGTTGGTTGGTTGGTTGATTGGTTGGCTGGCTGGCTGGGCGGTTGGTTGGTTGGTTGGTTGGTTGATTGGTTGGCTGGCTGGTTGGCTGGGCGGCCGGTTGGTTGGTTGGTTGGTTGGTTGCTTGGTTGGCTGGCTGGCTGGGCGGCCGGTTGGTTGGTTGGTTGGTTGGTTGGATAGCTATTTGGATGGTTGGATAGCTGGTTGGATGGTTGGTTAGGATGAACGGGATGATAAGAATGAAACTATGAAGAAAAAAAAAATGAGAACAACGAAGAGAAAATAAAACATTGAAAAATATTTGCTACTTATCTCAGAATGCCAGATTGGGATACTGTATCGCAGCCTTGAATTCTGAGATAAGTAGCACATTGTTTGTTTGTTTTTTTAATTTTTTTTTTTTTTTTTTTTTTGGGGGGGGGGGGGGGGGGGTTTCTTCCAATTTTTCATTTTCTCTTTGTTGTTCTCATTTTTTCATCTTTTCATTCTTCTCATCCTGTTATCATGTCTTAATGTAGTCACTGTAGCGTCTTCTCCATGATTATATGTTGTGGTTTGTGTATTTATTTGTTGGCTGATGAAGGTTAGTCGCCGCAACGTCCTGTGTTTTCCGTAATTGTGTTATGTAAAGCTGCATTACTTTGTGTTATTTTATATTGTTTATATTTCCAGTTTTAACTCAGTTCTTCTAATTTTATACTTTAATCATTGATCCACGACAAATAGCGGCCAGATGATGTAATCGTCTACAGGGATGACTCTGTGTTGAGAGGTAACTGAAGTGCCTGGAGGTTCATGGCGAAGGTTAGTGGACAGTGTTTGGTGCAGGAGGGCCTGGCACATGATACCACAACATCTAGGCTGAGAATGGAGGTGGAGGCAGTCGCGGTGGCGTTCCATTGGCTGGAAGACAACCAACGAACGCATGTTGTAATTGTAACGGACTCACAAAGTATGACGAGAAAGGCATGCTTCAGGCAGAGTGTCAGGCTTCCATTTAACAATCAAAAATAGAGAAATCCTGCTTTATTTTTTCCCCGAACATGCTGGTGTGGTGGGAAACGAGCAGGGGGGACGGATTGGCTGGGTGTGCACCGCTCGGTGGGGTATTGGTGCATGATAAGGCAGATGTGGTCGGAGACCCTTTGGAATCTTGTGTATAGGTTAGAAGAACAGGTAGATCATCACGGCTGGGAGAGAATGGTGCTTCAGGGAGTGACCAGAGGATCTGGCCGACACTCAAAACTCCGAGGAACGGCCAAACAAACACTTAATCCGACTGTTACTGGTACCATTGATATTGGGACTCTTCGCTGACTGTTGCAGATGGTGACGGAGCACGTATGGGAATATCCCGAGTGCTGTGATGTCGGTTGTGACTCACGCCGCCTCACTCACAAAGTGCAACACGAAACACCATCCAAACCAATATTTCTGTCGGATGTTCCCGGCCTGACCTCGTTATCACTGCAAGAAAAATGGTTACTGTTGTAGCAAGAGTAAGTATAATGGCAGTGACGAAGGTGTTCATTTTCAGTATCGTGTACTTTTATCCAGTGAATGTCTGAACGTTTATTTGAAATATCGGACACCTGTTTGCGTCTATTATTTTTGTTTATTTCTATGGCTACCGTGCTTTTGTTCTCAATATTTGTTAAATTACTTACGTTCAATTATCTCTTCATATTTTTAGTTTATAAATGTTTCCTTGGGAATATCGATACAAGAAGCCCATAATCGGGCACTCTCATGATGTTTATACTTCACCTCGACACCGCAAGGTACAAGAGAAACATGATGAGATGAGATGAGATGAGATTGGTTCATAATTGTTTCGTTGATTTTGAATCTCTAATTTGCTTTATAATTGTTTCGCTGATGTTCATTTATCGCATGTTTTTGCTCATAATTGTTTCGTTGAAGTTTGTATCTGTCATTTTGCTTAAATAATTGTTTTGTTGTTTTGTCACTGCCATGTATGTCCTTTCTAAATGAATATATGTTTCAATTATTGTTGTACTTTGATTGAATTTAATAGATTAAAGGAACAAGACAAAGAAAGTATAGGAGGGAGAAGAGGAATGCAGGAAGATGAGGAGGGGGAAGGAGGAGGAAGGAAGAAGATTGATGAAGGAAGAGGACAGATGAAGGAGGAAGGAGGAGAAAGGAAGACGAAAGGAATACGAAAGAAGAAAGAGAAAAAAGGAAGAAGATGAGGAAGGTAAAAGAAGAAGGAAGGATGGAGGAGGAGGACGACGACGAGGTTTAGGATTTGGGGGAGAAAAGGAAAGAGAAGAAGGAGAAGGAAAAGACAAGAGGAGGAAGACGAGAAAGGAGACGGAAGAAGAAAAATAAGAAAGAGGAGGAGAAAAGGAAGAAGAAGAAGGAAGAGGAGGTAGAGGTAGAGGGGACGGGGAGTGAGAGGAGGAGAAGGAGTTGAGGAGAAGAATAAGGAGGAGAATAAGAAGATTTAATTGTCTGCAAAAACCATGCAGTCGTACACAAAATAAATTACTTGAACTGTTGTTTTGTTTAATCCACATCATCTCGTGAACTTACAACAATTAAACCGCCCCATTTTCGTCTGCAAACATCTCACATGGGAATCAAACAAAACCAAACGCTGGCTGTGTTTTTCTTGCACCGTGTTGACCAAAATAAGACAACTATTGTTGCGCAAAGAAAGATTGACCAAACAACGGTTAATGGTAAAAAAAACATTCTGCTGGGAATCGATGGAAATAAAAGATGTTTTCTTTAGAAAGACGTGGAGTAATAAAGTATTTATGATCTTGCCCTTAGTTTTGTCTTTTTTATTTCCTTCTTATTTTTTTTTTAATATTTTTTTTCGGTCATTTCTCTTTTTATATTAGGGAGTGGAAGCAAATAAAATGTTATCAAAAGACAGTTATAGAATAGGAGGGACAGAGACACTGGTGGAGGGAGGGAGGGAAGGCAGAATGAAGGACGGGAGGAAGAAATGAATGAAGGAAGGAGGAGGAGGGAGGGAGGGTGGAAGTACGAACGGGCGGAAGGAATGAGCAGATAGTTATAAAGAAACAAAGAGAGAAAGATAAAAAGGCCCACCGACAGACAGACAAATAGATTGATAGTGTGAGTGAGGGAGGGAGAGAGTAAGTGAGTGAATGAGTGAGTGAGTGAGTGAGTGAGGGAGGGAGGGAGTGAGAGAATCAGCACTTGTGAGCGTGCGCGCGTGACGGAAGGCAGGCAGGCAGGCAGGAAGGGAGCCAGGCAGGCAGGCAGGAAGGGAGCCAGGCAGGCAGGCAGGAAGGAGCAGGCAGGCAGGCAGGAAGGAGCCAGGCAGGCAGGCAGGAAGGGAGCCAGGCAGGCAGGCAGTAGAGAACCAACCTGCCAGGCAGGCAGACAGGCGAACATTTATAATTATGTGGGAATTATCTGGGAAGCACAGGGGGCGAGGCAAGAAATCAAACCCTCCACCTCGTCATGCCGTGGCGAAGAATATGCGGGGGTCTAGCCTCGACACCCCAAAAATATTATGGGATATTGGACTCTTTTCTCTTATATAAATGTGCCAGATTAATGGTCGGAGTTTGTGGCTTAGGCGCTGTGAGCGCAGTTTCACAACCCCAACCTACCGGGTTCGATGTCAACCCGCAGGTCACGTAGGAGCAGGTTGCTTTATGTTGATTTTGACAATGGTGCGCATGTCGGTCGATCAGACAGCAATGGCAAACTACTGAACGTAAAGCTGCCTATGAAATTACTCCACTTGATTGCGACGTCATGTAAAGAAATTGTAACTAACAGATTAATGAGTTCGTGAATGGTTCCCCGAGTATCTCATTGGGATTAGAGTACAGTTGTAGAAAGAGGTAGGGATTAGAGGATTGTAGAAGGCAGTAGAAGAAATTTGAGGATTGTAGAAGATAGAAGTAGGTATTAGAGGATTGTAGAAAACTATAAATAGAGATTAGAGGATTGTAGAAGACATAAGTAGGGATTAAAGGATTGTAGAAGACAGAAGTAGGGTTTAGAGGATTGTAGAAGACAGAACTGGGAATTATAGGATTGTAGAAGACAGAAGAAGGGAGTAAAGATTGTAGAAGACAGAACTAAGAATTATAGGATTGTAGAAGACAGAAGAAGGGATTAGAGTATTGTAGAAAACATAAATAGGGAGCAGAGGTTTGTAGAAGACAGCACTAGGAATTATAGGATTGTAGAAGACAGAAGAAGGGATTTGAGGATTGTAGAAGACAGAAGTAGGGATTAGAGGATTATAGAAGATAGAAGTACGGATTAGAGGTAACTCTAGCTTTCAATTGTTATGTTGTCTCGTGCGTTCTCTAATCCCTACTTCTTTCGTCTACTTCTACGAGCACCAAACATCGGTAGCCTTCAATTTGTTATGTTGTTTAGTGCGTCCTCTAATCTCTATTCTTGTCTTCTTCTTCTATGAGCGTCAAACATTGGTAACTATAACTTTCAATTGTAGGGTTTCCAGGGGCGTGGGGGGGGGGGGGGGGGGGGGGGGGGGGGGGGGGGGGGGGGAATGAAGACCATTTCAAGATCGCGTTAATACAAGAACCGATTACTTGATATTGTTTTTCCCTTCATACTTTACAGTTACGTACGTCTCATCCTTCTAAAATTCATTTTATAAAGTAAGTAGACCCACAAATCATGTTTTATGTGGATGTCTAGACTTGTTTTAGTATATGCTATTAAATTTACCTTCCATTTTTACGTATACTGTTAGGGGTGGGGGGATTTTTAGATAGGAAATATGAATGGGGGAATGACGTTACTGAAAATACGGTGAAGGGGGGCACGGGCCAAATTTTTGACAGGAAAGGGGGGGGGGGATGACGTTCTGAAAATATGGTGAAAGGGGGCACGGGCCAAAAAAGGTTGAGAACCACTGGTCTAGAGCGTCCTCTGCCGGTCTACCTGGCATAGGGGTTAAGGACGTTGCTCGTAATCCCGTGTACTCTCGTACGAAACACAGCTTCACGTGATTCGGCAGCGTTTCGCGTCGCACTGGTTACTTACGGAGGTAAGTGAGCCGATCACTCAGAAATCAATGGCAAACTACTGAACGTAAAACTTGACATCAACTGAAGCTGAAAAATTATGGTGTTGACTGCAATGTCCTGTAAGGATATGCGGAAAAACAAATGCTTCCTCTAATCCCTACTCCTCTCTTCTACTTCTAAGTGTCAAACATAGGTAACTTCTACTTCTGTGAGTGCCAAACAATACATTTGTGTTTATTCGGCATAGATAGCCGGCTCTGTCCTGGTTTGAATTTGATCCCAAGGGACGATATTTCAAGAGAGAAGACGGAGGAATTGGAGGAGGAAAAGACAGAAAGAAGAGAAAGATGATGAAAAAGAAGAAAGAAAGGGGGAAGACAATAAAAAGAAGGAGGAGGAGAGAAAGAACAAGAAGAAGTTGCAGCTGTTGCGACAGCGCTATTAAGCTGATGCATAATTTTCAAATAACCCGATCTTTAATTTACCAGTTGTCGGTCGAAAAGCCATGATTCGGTGAAATTACAACCCAGACTGGGACTATTTGACCAGGGAATGGCGGAGTAATTAACCTACATATACTACCATCATTAACCGTATTCATTAACGATGTTTTCTCACTGTGTGTGTGTATATGCAGGCGTGAGTGTGCGTGAGAGAGAGAGAGAGAGGGAGGGGAGAGAGAGAGAGGGAGGGGAGAAAGAGAGAGAGAGAGACAGAGAGAGAGAGAGAGAGAGTTGTGTGTGTGTGTGTTTGTGCGTGTGCGCGCGAGCTTGTCTTTACAGTGCAAGAAGTTTGCTCTCACATATTCCCAAGTTAATTAATTCATCAACAACCCTCATGAACACAGAACAAAACACACAACTGACCTCGTCCCACAGAATAGACATGATCTAGTTTACTTTTATAAACAATCAGATATATCTGGGTAATACTGAATAGCTGATTAACCTGAATCCACGTGACTGTACTCGGGACACGCACATCGGGGTTTATACTTGCTGAATTCCCCCATAGCGTGTTCCCGTTAAGTACAAATTGGGAATGCGTCTATATTGTCCCTACTTGCTACTTTCACGTGTGATGCCAAATGGCAAAACGTTCCAGCCGGATTGATTCGTCAGACTGTTTCCATCTGTAGTAACATGACATATGTGACACGCGCTGTATGCCCTTTGTCCATCATCAGCACCTCAAAGATTGATGCCTTTGCGACCATCGAGTCGTCATAGTCGTGTCCCAAACCGATAGGCCTGGGAGATTGGTTTCTGTCGGCCATTTCACACTATCTTGTCGTGGATCAGGTCTGTGTTCTTGTCCCAATTATGAAATGTGGTACACTGTCATGTGACACGTGACAAGAAGTAGACAGGCTGAGAAACATCCACAGGCAGTGGATATGTGGTTTTCTGAGGAAAATGCCAAAAATGCCATAGGCGGAGAGAAAAAACAAATAAGACAGCCCTTCAAGAAACAAACAGCAAATCGTAAGCTTATCGGGGTAACTAGACGAAGATAACAAAGATTTCTTGGGCACGTTATGGGGAGATGTACACTTGACAACTTAGTGTCATCTGGCATACTTCCTGGGGAAAGAAATAGGGAAAGACAGAGAGATAAATACATGGGTGGCTTGGCCACATGGCATAATCGGGACATGAGCACAGAACTGGTCCAACATCGATGATCGTCTGAGCTGGCTAACCATGACCGACCACGCCTGTCGGCACGACACACGATGATAATGATGGCATGTTGGTGTGGCTTTAACATGCTCCCAACACCAGGTTAATTAATCACGCGAGCTCTATATTCATTAACCAGCTCTGTGGTCAGGGCTACAGACGCAATTCGTAATCCCGCATACCGCGTTCGAAACATAGCTGCAGGAGATTTGGAAGCAGACCGCTTCGCGTTGGTTTTCACAAAGTGGTATTACTGCCGGTTTGCCTAGAAAGCAATGTCAAGCTTTTATGGCATATCCTGTTTACAGGACGTCGCTGTCAACACCAGCATTTTACTGTTGTTTACAGTAAATTTGCCAAGAAATAACAAACAGTCAGTAAAATGCTGGGGTTTGACTGCGACGTCCTGAAATGGATATGCAACACACTATATCAGAGAAGGAACCACAGCAGCGCAATGGCTGGCAAGCTAGCCTTCCGGCCTTATGGTCATGTTTTCAAATCGACTGTGTCGAGGATTTTATTTTTATTATTATTATTATTATTATTATTATTATTATTATCATTATTAGTTTACCTTGACCTGAAATAATGGGAAATTTGTCTATTAAATCATAAACATCTCTCAAAACATGCTGGGGTTGATTGTGGCGACCTGTAAAGGCCAGGCAACACGCTCCAGCAATGACCTGAGTTTCCTGGTTCACCCAGCCTAACACTGGGTTTGCCTTATGCAGTAATGTGTGGCTGCTGGTTTTCTAGTGAGTGCCGCTTCTGTCGACGATGAACTGCATTTTTCGTGGCGGACTTTGTGTTGGCATTCTGGCAGCGGCATTATGGATAGTATACCTGTGCGGACTGTTGGTTTGTCGAGACTCCTGTCTGTTCCACTTTTCACAGGGGGCATTGTGAAGCATTTTGAATGATATTCACTGGCACCGGAATGGATTATGATGGGGCGACTCTTTCCGTGAAGTTGGAACCGCGACTTACTAACCCAACTTAAAAATCAAGCAGTCATTTCTCTTGAACCTACGGAGTTAACGGAATAGAGGGTGCCCCAAAAACACACGGGGGGATGGGGGGAATTAGAGACACAGGTGACTAATATTACGAGGTCAAGGAGGGGGATGCGGAAAACAGCAAAAGACAGGGACGCAGAGGTGTTTCCAAGGCACCAGAGCCAGGTTTTATACTGGCCAAGACCTACTAACACGTCCTAGTCGTGCGTCCTGGGCAACAGGTCCCTTCGGGGTCCTGGCTAACGTAGTAGGATCGCTGATTCTTCCGAAGTCGGAGAGTATCTGCCTGCACGGCGAGGAACCACCAGTCTGCACACCAATAAGCCAGACATGGGACAACGGATACTCACGCAAACCTCAGTCCGGTATGACATCACACTGATGTTGGACAACAGGATGTCTTCATCCGACATACAGGACTTCCCGCTGGAGTTCACAGCCAGCGAACGCAAGCAAGCAAGCAAAAGACAAGGCGATTTGGCGTTTGTTGGCAGAGGATGGCATATGATCCAATGGGCGACAAGCAGAAGAAAACGTTATGAGCATGTTTATATGTTTACTGGTTTTTAAAATCTCATTTCTGCTTCCGTAATCGGAAACTGGCGTTTACTTTAATATTTATAGAAATATAATTCGGTAGCGTAATGTTGTGCTTTCATTCGAAACTGGATCATCATTAAATGTGTCAGCTGTTTTATCGTGTTTCCTCTCAAATAAACGGATGGCAGTTTGTTTGTTTTGCAGATATTGATATTCTTTTTACGTATTATTCCCTCTTTGGTATTGTTTTGTATTTGTTTTGTGCGTGTATTGTTGATGTTTTTAGGTTAATTATAAATGGAAATTAGGTCACATATTAAGAATTAGAGCTGTGGCATTTTAATGGCTGTTACGCTTATTTATCTAGATCAGGGGCGGGGATCGTCCGGCCCGCGGGCCGTATAGGTCCTCGAAATCATTTGGTCTGGCCCAGACAAGGATGCCTCAGGCAGAACTCGAAATTCAATCAATCTGGGAAGTTATTTCATAGAAAGATAAACCTATCTTGATTTAATCATGAAAATAACTTAAAGTTTGCGAATAAACATGTAAAGTCCATTACGGGATAGACAGGACGTCCACGAGTACGTAATGACAGACACGGGTGCTTCTCGTCGGCCTCCGGCGGCCCGTCTGCAGTTATTTTTTTTTTAGTCAAAGGCACACCTGTGTATCTAGTTTGTGGCGATGCGTTAACAATAATGAAAAAGAAGCCAATCTGGAACTCATTACAGCTAAAAGCATGTCAAACTCAGGAAATTGAAAGGCCAAATCCGTCTGAATAAAAATGACTGCTCTTAAGCAGAGTTTGGAACCACAACAAGCCTTTTTCACTAGGCCTCATTGTTACAGTTGCATATCCTTTAGAAGAAGTCACAGTCAACCCCAGCATTGTTTGGATGTGTTTGATTTCTTGACAAGTTTGCAATCAGTAGTTTGCCATTGTTTTATGAACCACCGGCACTCATAGCTTTGTATGAAAACCAACGCAAGGCGGCCTGCTGCCAAAATCGCCTGCAGTTGTGTTTCGAACCCTGTATGCGGGATTACGAATTGTGTTCAAAGCGAGCGTGTGTTCAGATTTATTTTACTCTGTAATTGATGACAATGATGATAAGGATGTTGTCGATGATGGTGTTAATGATAATTATGACATCGATGACAACGATGACAACGACGCTGATTTGGATGTTGTAGTAAATTAAAACCCAGGGCCCAAAACCCTCCATCAAAACATCCCGCCATGGAAAGTTCATGTTGCACAGTTCTCAATCCGGAACTACTACCTGTTCACAACAAGTAGTTATTGCCTATTGTGTGAGCAAACCACCTTCAGTTAAACGATTTTTTTTTCTTTCTTTCTTATGTGAACAATACGCGTTTATTTGAACAACGTGTGTGTATGTGCGCGCGCGCGTGTTTGGGTGGGTGTGTGTAGGGGGAGGGGGTGTATGCTCGCGCACGATCAAACATATTATGCAAATAATCTTACATTATTAGGGTTAGTTAATAATGCGACAAGCAGACCGTGCTATTTAGAATTGTCCCAGATTAATTAATTAAACGAGTTCTACATTCAGAGCGACGTGGTTCAGTAGCTGACATGCTAAAGTAACGGCCCTGTGGTTATATTTTCGAATCTGCGTGGAGGTGGGGAGTTTTGTTTTTTCTTTCCTTTTTTTCCCACTTATCTGAGCTCCCTGTTCAATCCGGCCCTAATACAATCAACAAATACAATTCTGGGAAGTAAACACGGTGACGTGACATTGACAACATGAGTCATCAACCACCGACTGGTCTATCAAATTATGCTGATGATGATGATGATGATGATGATGATGATGATGATGATGATGATGATGATGATGATGATGATGATGATGACGACGACGGTGACGGTGGTGGTGGTGGTGGTGGTGATGATGATGATGATGATGATGATGATGATGATGATGATGATGATCATGATGATCATGATGATCATGATGATGATGGCGGCGGCGGCGGCGGCGGTGGTGGTGTTGATGGTGATGGTTGTGATGATGGTGGTGGTGGTGGTGATGATGATGATGATGATGATGACGACGACGACGACGATGATGATGATGATGATGATGATGATGATGATGATGATGATGATGATGATGATGATGATGATGATGATGATGATGATGATGATGATGGCTTGGATGTTGTATACTCAACAAGCCCCAAGGTACGAAAAAGTGTCCTTTACTTTTTATATCCTTAGTGATTGTCACTAATTTAAATAAATTTGCCCCGAAGCATGTTTCCACCATGGCTCTGAGGTATGATAGTGATATAACATTTTGTAGGCCAGAGAACAAGGAGGTATAGGTGTTCAATCTATCCCTCACTTTGACAAGCGACGAGCCTTGGCCTCTAATCCGCGTCCAAGTGTGCTCATGACATCACCAGCCTGGTTAGCCAGCAGTTGCCACTACGGGGGGTTTGTGTTCATAATGATGAGGGATGCAAGACGGACGGATGGAACAGGTATGGATGTTGCAATGTAAGTGTGGGTGCTTGGAAATGTGGTTATCTTCTTCTTCTTCTTCTTCTTCTTCTTCTTCTTCTTCTTCTTCTTCTCCTTCTTCGTCTTCTCATTCGTTTCTGTCGTCGTTGTCGATTTTGTCTCATAATCCTTGGTGAATTTTTCAACACCCCCTGCTTGTAAATAACACTATTAGAAATCAACGTATCATTAGTTGTACAAGACGCTGTATTCAGAGAAAAGGGTGACAGGCTAAGGAGGGGCAAATCATGGATGGGTCGGGCGGAAGATGTCGTCGGACAGGTCTGCAGTCTTACCAGTATCAACCCCGGCAAGGAATGGGTGCCGGTGCCTCCAGCTTTTAAGTGTACCTTCTCCTGCATTATCACACTCGACAGACGGTGCAGAGAGCAGAACCCTGCCGCTGTCAATGCAGAGGTTAACGCGCTCATCTATGATCACTCAGATAGCCCCGAAGTGCTCATCTATACAGATGGATCTGTTGTAAAGCAGCAGAGAAGTGCGTGGGCATTTACAGCCCGTTCAGCGGGCCGAACCGTTCAAGAATCCAGTGGTGCCCACTCTATGACCACGAGCAGCATGACGATGGAGGTGATGGCAGTTACACAGGCTTTCATATGGCTGGAATCACAGCATTACACCAACGTGTGTGTACTGAGTGATTCAATGAGCATGATTCAGAAGGTCGAAGCTGGATCTGTACGTAGACAGTGGACTGAGTCGCTGCGGAAGTCTGTTGTCCGCAAAGTCACCTTCATCTTCGTCCCGGGACATGCGGGAGTCGAGGGAAATGAACGAGCTGATAAATTGGCTGGCTCTGCACCCCCTGTAGATGGCCAGCCCATGGATCGTGCGGATGTTATTAACGCCCTTAAAGATATAGCGAGAACAGAGGATTTTGACGCCAGTGATTCCACATCGCTCTCCAGGATGAAAGACCTGGGAGTAAGAATCGGCACAGCCAGACGCGAGAGGTACATCGGGAAAACAAAGCGCCTCGTCAACCAACACAGAACTGGCACTATTAGCCACCGGACGCTGATGCATATGCTGGGGGGAGGATCTGAGCACCTATGGACATGTCCGGAGTGCAACGAAGATACCCCAACTGATAACTAACTAACTAACTAACTAAGTATCATTAGTTGCCTAGTTTAGAATGATATAACCCACTCAAAGACTCTAACCCCTATGATAACAGTCACTCTTTAGCCCTACCCTAAGGTCTAATCCCACCCACCCGCCTTTTCCCACATACCGCAAAGCATGCCGGTCTGTTTCCACCGCGTCTATCAGGGGCGCTGCTAGGGCTAGCAAGCCGGGACACACACAATCGATTGCCTACGTCTGTAGACGGTGCGACTGCTGATATATAAAAGGCGCAAACTGCACCACCACAACAAACTTCTCGTGGCGATGGAAATACGGGAACTTGTAATAATATTGTTTACATAAATATTTTAATGTGGTGCTTCGTGATCACGTTCGGTGACTTGTTATTGTTTAGAATTAGAAAATTGTTAAAGTAAGTGTCTTCTCTGAAAATATATGTGAAAAGAGAGATAGAGGATATCAGCGAGAGAAAAGTTTGGTCAATCTTGTTTCAACACGAATTGATCCATGCCGTTGGAGATTGCAAGATGTGGAGAGGCATGATCACACACGCCAGTCGGCAAGGCACTTGATGATAATAATGATGAATTTTTATTTATTTTGTAAAAGATAAGAAAACAAACGAAATAATTATGTTTAAGGGAATTGTAAAATTACGTGTGTTGTCTTAAATGGTAGAAAATAAAATAAACGAAACAATTTTAGTATAACAAGAATTGTTAATATGCCATTAACGATGGGTGTAATCTGTTTAGAGAAATGCATAGGACAAATTTTATATTCAGATAGTGGTAGTACCACAGATTGTTTATGTAAACTGGTATTGTGAACTGCCGGTATCTGTGGGGAAGAGGTAGAGATCGCGATTCGTAATCCTGCATACCGCGTTCAAAATAAGATGTGGGTAATTTAGAAGCAGGTCGCCATGACTTGATTTTTAACAGTAGTTTGAGCGTCGGTCGTTCAGAAACCAATAGCAAACTACTGAAGGTAAACTTGCCTAGTAATTCACAAACTGGTCAGGAATGCTGGTTTTTATTGTGACGTCATGTAACGGGCGTGGAACTAACTTATTGAATATAGTTTAAAAGAAAGTTAGTAGCATATCCTTTACAGGACGTCGCAGTCAACACTAGCATGTTTTGCTCTGTGTTATCTCTTGGCAAGTTTACGTTCAGTAGCTTGCCATTGCTTTCTGAATGACCGGCATTAATAACATTTCGTAAAATACCAACGCAAGGTGATCTGCTGCCAAATCGTCCGCAGCTGTGTTTCGAACGCGGGTATGCGGGATTGCGAACTGCGTCCGTTACACCTTCGCCACGGAGAGGCTTGATATATATAGTGAACTACTAAACAAATAGTATATAACGTTTATATTTAGAACTACCACACAACTGTGTATGTAAACTATATAGAAAACTATACCTCAAAATATATATGTGAAATTTATATGAACAACCATACACGCTGTAAATGTAAATTATATTTTTTTAAATGACCACACAACCTGAATATGTAAATTATATATAAAATTATCTTACAGGCGGTATGTGTAAATTAATTAGAAACCTACCTCACAAACTCTATTTGTAAATTATATACATAACTTCACAGACCGTTGCCTGAACTAAAAGACAGTGAAATTTTACCCATGCGGTAACGTTGGAGAAAACGACAATGTAATTCAAGCGAACAAAAGAAGAAAAGAAGAATACACATACCTACTACATAAAGCGCATAAAGGCCGGACTTTAAAGACGAGGGAGTGACTTCATTGCACCAGGTGTACCCCATATGTAAAATATATGTAACAATACTGAGAATTACTGCACAAACAGTGTTGAGTGTAAAGATCAGTTGTATAATGATAATATAAGCTGAGAACAGAACTGCACATAAAGTTGAAATAGACTTTCATTTGTGGACGATTGGACTTCTATGATGCCTTCCGTGTGTGCGTTTCGCCCAGTACAAAATCAGTGTTTCAGCTCAGTGTTTTCCCGAATTAATGGTGCTGTTTTGAATGCTATGAAAACGGAGCCGTTAATCCTGTCAGTTGCGAAGGGTCCCAACGCCTACAGCTCCAAATATGACAACGGCTCCAGCTATGATGTCTACACTTGTAAGTTATGAGCCGTGAGTCTGTTGTGTGTTCGACAGAAAGATAAGCAGATAGAGAGACAGGCACATACAAATACAGACAGACAGACAGACAGACAGACAGACAGACAGACAGACAGACAGACAGACAGGCAGGCAGGCAGACAGACAGACAGACAGGCAGGCAGGCAGGCAGACAGACAGGCACTGAGGCAGGCAGGCAGATAGACAGGCAGACAGGCAGACAGACAGAAGCATAGACACACATATAGATGGACGAACTGGCGGGTAGGCACAGTAGACAGACTGATGGAGAGACAGACGGATGGATGGATGGATGGATGGATGGATTGATGGATGGATGGATGGATGGATGGATGGATGGATGGGCGTGCGGACAAACACATGCACGCACGCACGCACGCACGCTCACAAGTACAGTGGCATAGATAGATGGATCGATAGTTAGCTAACTAACAAGGTAGGAATGTAGGTGAGTGACTGGCACCTTGCCGTCTTGACAGACGGCAATTTGTAAAATGGAGTTATAACTCTCCATAACACAAAGTCTGGGCTGAGTTTAGAGACCATGTGTTGCCCATGCAGCATGATCCCTCTCTCGGCCTGCCTAGTTTACCCCCGAGGAAAGGTAACACCAATACGTCCGGAACAAGAGGAGTGTAGGTAGAATGAGACTAACTGACAAGACAGACACACAGACATGACAATAACAAACTGACTGACAATTATGACAGACAGAAAGACTGGCAGACCGGACCGTCCGACTGACCGACCAACCGACAGACAGACTTTTTTTACAATTAAGATTTATGTATCACCCCAAAAAAAAAGTTAGCTGCATATCATATACAGGACGTCGCAGTCAACCTAAGAATTTTTTTGTTGTTGTTGCTATTTGTAATCTCTTGGTAAATTTACGTTCAGTAGTTTGCCATTGCTTTCTGAATACAGGCCAGTCTAATTATTGGATCTCCCGAAGACGCATCTCAATGTGTCCTTTCCGACTCCAGCTAGGAAGTCTTCGTGGCGATATGCTTACGCCGTCTGCCTCGCGCTCCGAAGGTTGTGGGTTCGAATCCGGCCTACGTCGTTCTGTTCAGGAGTGCAGTTTTCTCAAAGACTCCAGGGGGTTGTCGCTGGAGTTACGGAGTTCGTGCTTTGTGCGACGCTTTCAGCAGGACGCCCAGCGGGAAGAGACCGGGCCATATGGGATAACACCCGGTGCAATTACGTCGATTATCTTGCTTGTTATCGACTTTAGCTTTAGAAGTGATCCACCTGTTTGACTCGGGCTCCGAAGGATGTGGGTTCGATTCCGGGCCGCGTCCTTCGGTTCACGAGCGAAATTTTTCGGATACTACTGTGGGTCGTCGCTAGAGCTACGGAGTTCGTGCTTTGTGCTACGCTTTCCGCGCTGTGGAAAGAGACCGAGCCATGTGGGATAAATCCCGGTGCAATGAAGTCGACCCTGTCGACTTTTAAGCGACTTTTTTTAAAGACTTTAGCTAATGTAAGGATCTACACGTTCCAGTTATAGTAGGCTGCAATTACATGGAAGCCGCGGTGGTGGTGTGGCTAGCACACATATCTGCTGCCCGATGTTCGTGGGGTCGAATCCCCAACGAGGCGGGGAAATTTGGTAAACTCAACTGGTCAGCTAAGCCTAAAATCGGTACTAGAAGATGTCATGGGCAATGAAAGTGGCCCCAGTATGATATCGACCCAACCACCCGTTGGGTTTAGGAAAAACAAAAGATGCACAGATGCCATCTTTGCTCTTAGACAACTTATAGAAAAATCAATGGAATTTAATGCAACACTCTACTTAGCCTTTGTCGACCAAGAAAAGGCGTTTGATGGAGTAGATAGAAACAAGCTGTGGGAAACTCTTAAACAATATGGAGTGAGTACACATCTAACAAACCTACGTATAAGCTTATGCAACAACAGTGAATGCATAGTGAGATGAGATGAGATGAGATAAGATGAGAGACCTATTGAGTACCTATTGATCTACATAACTTAAGTGCTAACACCGTATACCTATATGAGCCTAAAGAAAAAGAGTCTTTTACTAAATTTCCAGTCGTTACATACATCATAATCGTGATCTGTCTCTCTCCTTCTCACTCTTTCACTAACTCACTCACACACTCGGTCATTCACTCACATTTGTTCTCATTATCACTCTCTCTCTCTCTCTCTCTCTCTCTCTCTCTCTCTCTCTCTCTCTCTCTCTCTCTCTCTCTCTCTCTCTCTCTCTCTCTCTCGCTGTCTCTCTCTTACCTCTTACTCTCTCTCTGTCTCTCTATCTCTCTCTGTCTCTCTCTTACTCTCTCTGTGTCTCTCTCTTACTCTCTCTCTGTCTCTCTCTTACTCTCTCTCTCTCACTCACCCTGTCTCCCACTCTCTTTTTTCCCTCTCTTTTTCTTCTTCACTGTCTCTCGCCCTCTCTCTCTCTCTCTCTCTCTCTCTCTCTCTCTCTCTCTCTCTCTCTCTCTCTCTCTCTCTCTCTCTCTCTCTCTCTCTCTCTCTCTCTCTCTCTCTCTCTCTCTCTCTCCTTCCTGCCTAAAATGTTGCCATCTGTTGTTATAGAAACAAGCAACATACATAGCTAGAGCCTTGATTCCATCCTTATCGGTAACCGATGAAATCACCATCTTGAAATTCCCCCTAAGAACATCATGACATAACACAAACATTCGACATTTCGAGATACGAAGTTTGGGGCTGTCCACATATTCATATTTGTTGCTTATGTATAATTATTACATACGCCATATATATATATATATATATATATATATATATATATATATATATATATATATATATATATATATATATATATATCAATTCTTTTCCTTCACTTATCGCCTTGGTCTGCTTCTTGCACTACTCTGCTATTGCCCTCACTTTATTCTCTTCAGTATCAATATGGTCTAGTCTATTGTTTGAGCGATCCTACAATTGCGTCTTGAAATCTTATGTCATTCTTCAAGAAAATTCCCCGTAACAATCCCAACCTTCATATTAAAACAGACGTCAGCAAGGATTTTCCCCCGCCCTTTCTGTTGATGAAGTCGATCGATACCTGACTACTTCATCCAAATATGTGCAGTGAGTAGTTGTATCGATCCTGGGATTTTACATCACTCCTATATAAGCTAGTGACATCGATACCTGACTACCTTCTCCAAATATGTGTCAGTGAGTAGTCGTATCGAATTTGGGTTTGACATTCCTGGGTTTTCTGTGTTTAGTCACTGTTTTGTGTTTGTCCTTTGCCAGGCATAGCAATCACCGCCCTCCTTTCCCTTCGTCATCTCTTGGCTGTTTGTGATGAAGCTAAAGAAACAAATTCATGAAAAACATGAGAGGAGAAAAAAAGGAGGGAAAAGACGACGAAGAAGAAGAAAGGAGGGGGAAGAAGAGGACGAGTAGGAGAAGGAGAAGAAGAAACAGAAGAAGAAGAAGAAGAAGAAGAAGTGGAAGAAGAAGTCTAGGCAATTTTACGTTAAGTAGTTTGCCATTGCTTTCTAAACGGGAAGTCAACCTTTAAGTCCAAATGCCCGTTGTGTGGAATGAACCCACTTCCTGGCCTCAGCGCACCGAAAGGTTAAGCGCAGGTGTGTTAATTACATCGGTCATGTCGACCTGTTTAGTCAATACCTGGACTTACGTTTTTGTATGGCTTAACTCTTAAATGACAGCAAGGCAATATTTAGGGCGGGTTGTCCTTGGCGGATGGTCAGTACTTGTGGCGGATGGTCAGTACTTATGGCGGATGGTCAGTACTTCTGGCGGATGGTCAGTAATTATGACTGGTGGTCAGTACTTGTGCCGGATGGTCAGTACTTGTGGCGGATGGTCAGTGATTATGGCATGTGGCCAGTACTTGTGGCTGATGGTCAGTACTTGTGGCGGATGGTCAGTGCTTATGGCGGATGGTCAGTTCTTATGGCGTATGGTCAGTACTTATGTCGGATGGTAAGTACTATGACGGATGGACAGTACTTATGGCCGATGGACAGTACTTATGGCGGATGGTCAGTTCTTATGGCGGATGGTCAGTACTTGTGGTGGATGGTCAGTACTTCTGGCGGATAACTTTAACCACATAGCTTGCTTCTTCTCACAGGGAAATAAGGTCCGAACTAAAACACAAATTATGACCAAAAAACTACACGAATCCTAACACACACATAGATGCTGTAGAACGTTTCGACAAAAATCGCTATCAGGGAACGATGAAACGAAACCACACAAATTATACACACAAACTCATACATAAGACAAACGAATACTTATCTCGGCATCCGAGTAGTAATCCTATCAATATAAAACTACTCCTCGAATGCCGAGATAAGTTTTCTTTTGTCTGGTCTTTTGTTCTTTAGTTTTTGTCTTTTCTTATTTTGTTTTATCTTTTGATCTTTTGTTTTATATTTTGTTCTTTTGTTTTATATTGTGTTCTTTTGTTGTTTTATATTGTTTTATATTGTGCTCTTTTATTTTATCTTTTGTAGTTTTGTTTTTATTTTTATTTTCTCGTTGATAAAGACGTTGGTCGAAACGTTCTTCTGTCTGTCTGCGTGTATGTGTGTGCGTGTGTATGTGCGTGCGTGTGTATGTGCGTGCGTGTGCGTGTGGTTTTTTTTTTTTCATTCCTGAGTTTCTTAGTCATACTTTGTCATATTTTACCATCATATGAAAATAACTGCCCCGTAACGTGTTAATATACAGACTGGTAACATTGTATTGATCCCCTATATTGATAGGAACTTCCCGAACCGCAAATAAGGAAACCCGCATGTCATTTCAGAGCTAGAGAATATTTAGGCTGTAGTGAGGATTTAAGTACAGGCGCCATAAATAAAATATTGCACGATTTATATATTGCCTGGCATATTTCGCTGCATCTCATCAGGTGCATACTGAAGAGGTGTATATCTTGTTATGTAAAAACTGGGTGATACTTTGGCTGAAATATGATGTACATCGTTGCTGACATTGCGCGTAGAACGTTATATCCACAGAAGTCTACATTTAGCAAGAAGTCCTTCTGTTTACATAGTAACGGCTGGAATTAAATAATGTATAATGCTTCGATATATTTCAGCAGTGGATTATTAGTCGTAGAATACAGTATATGAAATGCTGAGTTTTTATTGACTGTGTGGTTGTTGCTCAGCAAATGTTCCGTGATGGCCGAATTCGATGTTTTATGACCAGTCGACTTCATTGGGATTCATGGACATTGATTAAGCTCTCTTATCCACCCACTCTGGTATATGCTCGACTACTCGATTTGTTGTATTTCCGGTTCTACCTATGTAAGTCGCTTGTTACTCACACTGGAATTCATCAATGTCGTTTGATTTGGTGTACGGAGCCAATGGTTCTTTCGCAGATGGAATAGATATCGAGGTGGTTTATATCTGATAATTAGTTCAGCAGCAAAGAATGTGCAGTTGACCGATGTTTACGCCGATCGTGTGTTTGTTTCATTACATTGTCTCTTCGAAAGATGAGCTGAAGAAACACTTGAAGTTTTAGGGATCTTTGATTCTGTGGAGGTTAGTTTGGGTGGCTGGTGGTGACACTTGATGAAACCGGTTGGATGTCCATTAGATTTCATAATCTGGTGAAGAATGTCTAGTTCATCCTTTAGTGTGTCGTTGGAGCAAATCTTCCCAGCTCGATTGCATAGGCTCCGTACCAACCTAAGCTTATATTGGATGGGAATGTCAAAGCTACTGGAATTCAGGTTTTGGTCCGTCCATGTTCCATTTCGATGGATTGCTGTTTGGATGGTGCCATCCTCTCGATGTCGGATACGGATGTCCAAGAACGGTAAGGCGTCGTTATGTTCATGGTCAATAGTCAAGAAAATGTTTCGTGTGGGTTTGCTTCATGCTGGAGTGGAATGATTCTGCTCGTTGTCTGGTCTCTGTGGGGAATAATAAGCCATCCACATACCTGAGGTATAGAGCAAGGTCTTTAGTATTGGAAGATCGTTGTGCTTCTACGTGCGCCATGAAGATGTCTGATAGAATGCGACATAGAGGACTCCCCATGGGTGTTTACAGTAGTAGTTGTTTCTCAAGTTTAGATGTTGGTAGGCCTAACTTTAATTTCTTCACTTGTATGCGATCACAAATTATCTTTACTGTTTCAACCAGGGTAACGTTGGCGATAAGAGAGTAATGTCCATTGACGCCACGTACTTTTGTTTAAGGTCAACGATGTCCAGTAGTTCAACCAGTTCAGATGAATATTTTAGTATTAAGGGGTCGAACGATTGTCGCACTGACTTAAGAATTTCGGCAAGCCATCTAGCCATCCTGAGTTTGGCGGAGTTAACCATCGATAAAGTAGATCTAAGTCAGTGGTTCTCAACCGGTGAGGAATTCCCCTTCCCCCCCCCCCCCTTCAAGGGGGGAACTTTAGGGTTTCCAGGGGGGGGGGGAATGAAGATTATTTCAAGATCGCGTTAATACAAGAACCGATTACTTGATATTGTTTATGCCTTCATACTTTACGGTTCTGTACGTCTCACCCTTCTAAAATTCATTTTATAAAGTAAGTAGACACACAAATCACGTTTTATGTGGACGTCGAGACTTGTTTTGGTATGTGCTTCCATTATTACGTATACTATGTAGGGACAGGAGCGGGGGGATATTTAGGTAAGAAATGCGAAAGGGGGGATGACGTTCTGAAAATATTTTGAAGGGGGCACGGGCTAAAAAAGGTTGAGAACCACTGGTGTAAGTGGTATCCAGAGCTTGTGCAGTCCAGAAGGCCATAAAGTTTTGGGGTTTGTGAGCCCCTTGGGGTGGGTAGCTGCGCAGTCGTCTCACTGATAAATTTATTATCTAAAAGGAACTTAATTTGTTTTCTCACTTTCGAATCCAAGTCCCGTGGTTTGCTGGCTTTTGGATGTAACTGAAATTTTGATGGATCCGATTCAAAGTTTGCATTTTCTTGACTGGGTTGACGATTCTCATTTAAAAGGTCCCTTGCAGGATGTCACTCTCATCATAGCACACAAGAAAGACTTATCACTTCTGTATTCTTCGCAAACTCCCCTGTTGCATGCATATTTATGTCCGGGTGTTTTTAACTGATTCAGTGCTGAAGAATAATATATCGCCACGTGTGGCCTCCAATTTAGACAGAAGGACGATATATCACCATACAAGGGTCAACGTTTCATTTGTTTCGTTTCATGGCATCTTCCGTAATGCCATGCTCAATGCACGGAAATGTATATTATAATACTTGTTCGTTTGATTGTGTCCCGCGTTTAGTCCAACCTTACTTTGTGTTTGACATTGAATAAGTAAATGTCCTGTATCCACCTTCTTTTTCGTCGGCCACTGCCTCTTCTTTCAGGCAGTATGCTTTCCATTTCTATACTTTCGAAACCACTGTGACCTTTAATATGGCAAAAGAATACCATTTTTCCGAGTAATGATATTGTCCGTGCGTCCGTTTTTCTTGATGCTCAGATTGTTTAGAATGTCATTTGTTCCCCTCGGAGTATGTATAGGAATGTCCCGAGTGTTAAAATGTCGGTTCTTGACTCAGACCAACTCAACTCAACTCAACTCAACCCAACTCAGCTCATCTCTACTCAACTCAGCGCAACTCACCACCCCTTGATTCGCCATGTTCCATGTATATTAAGCTTGAAAGTCTCGATTTTCTAGTTAAGTTGTGTGCGTGCGTGCGTGCGTGCGTGCGTGCGTGCGTGCGTGCGTGTGTGTCTGTCTGTCTGTCCCCCCGCCCGCGCGCATACAATCGACTATAAATCACATCCTATGCTGCCATGTCATGTTTTAAACATATTTATTTCTATTTGTTTTCCGGCGGTGTACAATACAATCCACATACGTGCCTCATATTACATCAAATGTTCGGAAAGTCATGAACGAACAGTTTTTAAAGCAACTGATCGACATAATGGTTTTGGACTATCTATTTTTAAACGTTTTTATTTTTATTGTCAGCGATTCTTTCCTCTACACATATCACCGTTTCGAGCCGCACTAATGTACCGCGCAGCATCCTGTGCAGACAACATACATATTATGTTACATTACGTTGCAGATTTTAAAAAAATGTGTGTTATGCCCTTTATATGACGTTGCTGTCAAGCTCAGTATTTGTTGACTGTTTGTGGTTTACTATGCAATATTATGGTCAGTAGTTTGTCATTGCTTTCTGAAAGGCCACCGCCTCATATCATCAAAGCAATCGCAAAACGATCGTCTTTCATTTTGCCCGCGACTGATTTAAAGTCCTTAACTGAGTTTTATTAACCCCTAAGCCACAAACATTTTTGGGTACGTTATGAGCAGAAATAAAGTGGAGAACTTGGTTACAACTGGCAAGAATGAGGGGAACAGAACAAGGGAAAGGCACAGAAGTAAATATCTGGATGGCTTGGTCGAGACAAGAACACAGAGCTGATCCACGACACTGGTGATCGTGTAAGATGGCGCAATATGAATGCCCGCGCTTATCGGCATGGCACATGATGATAATGAAGCCACGGACTGCAGGTGCCAGTTTTCATTATTATTCATTAAACGTCATTTCCGTAAAAATAACAACCAATGAACAAGTCCTTCAAGAAACAAATGAAGATCGAAGGGGAAGAGAGGCAGAGGCAGACCAAGAGAAATTATGCCGAATGGATTGAGACGGATATTAGACAGTCAAAATTTTTGGGACATATTATGAGAAGAAATGAATTGGAGAACTTGGTGACAACTGGCAAGATAGAAGGGAACAGACCAAGGGGAAGACCGAGAAGTAAATACCTGGATTGATTGGCCATATGGCATGGTCGAGACAGGAACACGGAGCTGATCCACGACTCTGGTGATCGAGTGAGATGGCAGAACATGACCGCCCATGCTTATCGGCATGGCACTTGATGGATGGATGGAACAACAAAAACCTAAATGCAACGACACAAACTCACGAGAACGCCTCCCTGCAGTTCAGGATCAGCTTTGGTTCGCAGACGTCTCCTGTTCTTCTATTTCTGATCTCCCTGCTGACGTCATTGGCAAATTATTACATTACTTTCCTGATGGAATACGTAAACTAATAGTCAGTCGTATGCCTCTCTGTGTGTAGAAAAGGGCTTACGGAAGCAATTCGTAATCCCACATACCTCGTTCGAAGCACAGCTGCGGGCTATTTGGAAGCAGACTGCCTTGCGTTGGTTTTCATAAAATGGTATGAGTGAACCGGTGGTTCGGAAAACAATGGTAAACTACTGAACGTAAACTTGCCAAGAAATCACAAATATCTTATATCAGTCTTATATCGCGCTAGCCGTGGTAGCGTAGACGCTAGACATTTGCCTACAGACCCAGTGGTTTGTGTTCTTATATCGCGCTAGCCGTTGTAGCGTAGACGCTAGACATTTGCCTACAGACCCAGTGGTTTGTGTTCTTATATCGCGCTAGCCGTGGTAGCGTAGACGCTAGACATTTGCCTACAGACCCAGTGGTTTGTGTTCTTATATCCCGCTAGCCGTTGTAGCGTAGACGCTAGACATTTGCCTACAGACCCAGTGGTTTGTGTTCTTATATCCCGCTAGCCGTGGTAGCGTAGACGCTAGACATTTGCCTACAGACCCAGTGGTTTGTGTTCTTATATCGCGCTAGCCGTTGTAGCGTAGACGCTAGACATTTGCCTACAGACCCAGTGGTTTGTGTTCTTATATCGCGCTAGCCGTTGTAGCGTAGACGCTAGACATTTGCCTACAGACCCAGTGGTTTGTGTTCTTATATCGCGCTAGCCGTTGTAGCGTAGACGCTAGACATTTGCCTACAGACCCAGTGGTTTGTGTTCTTTATATCCCGCTAGCCGTTGTAGCGTAGACGCTAGACATTTGCCTACAGACCCAGTGGTTTGTGTTCTTATATCGCGCTAGCCGTTGTAGCGTAGACGCTAGACATTTGCCTACAGACCCAGTGGTTTGTGTTCTTATATCCCGCTAGCCGTTGTAGCGTAGACGCTAGACATTTGCCTACAGACCCAGTGGTTTGTGTTCTTATATCCCGCTAGCCGTTGTAGCGTAGACGCTAGACATTTGCCTACAGACCCAGTGGTTTGTGTTCTTATATCCCGCTAGCCGTGGTAGCTAGACGCTAGACATTTGCCTACAGACCCTGTGGTTTGTGTTCTTATATCCCGCTAGCCGTTGTAGCGTAGACGCTAGACATTTGCCTACAGACCCAGTGGTTTGTGTTCTTATATCCCGCTAGCCGTGGTAGCTAGACGCTAGACATTTGCCTACAGACCCTGTGGTTTGTGTTCTTATATCGCGCTAGCCGTGGTAGCGTAGACACTACACGTTTGCCTACAAACACGGTGGTCTGTGTTCTTATATCACTCTAGTAAGTAGCGTAGACGCTAGACATTTGCCTTATCTGGGCTCCCAGGTCGACTCAGTCTAACATCGGAACCAGGAAACGTCTTGGAAAGTAAAGGCGGCCTATTTGGTAGTGACCACAGCACCCACCCAGTTTTGTTTGATCTACAAATAATGTGGGTCTAGCACCATCTACCCTATCCCCCTTAACTGATTAATTACCATTGGGCGATTAATCGTCTTAATTGATTTCACGCATGTGCCATGGGAAGATTAATCGTTTTAATTGATTTCCCCTATGTGACATGGGCTCTACGTTGTCACTGCGAAATGTCTCAATTAAAATTTAAATACAATAGTTTTCCAGAGCAACCTGCTTTAATTTTATATATAATACAACATGCCTGCATTCATATTAAAATCTTTTAGGTCATAGCTGTGATAGAACACTGCTTCATATTTTCCGCCACCCATTTTTGTTTGGTCTTTTATTTGGCACTGACCCTGTTAAGGCGCGCGAAAGAGTCCCTCACTTTTCGTTTTGTACTTATATCTTAGTTTCCTTCCCTCCCTCCCTCCCCCCCCCCCCCCCCCCCCCCCCCCGCCTTCCGTCTTTTCTGACTGTCTAATGTTTTAGTTTCAGTTGCTTTTCAAACCTTCTGTCATTCTTTCAACTTAATTTTCATATTTCGTTATTGTGCCTTTCTTTCTACATTTTCTTGTTGTGGTTATTTTCTTGTCGTAGGAGTTCGTAAGAGCTATATTGAGTCAATCCTGATGTACGGAAGCCAACTATGGACAATTAACAGACAAGCGAAGAATTATGTTTAGGCTTCGGAGAAGAATGATGAGAACACCGTGGAACAATACAAAAAGCAGTGACGATATCTCGAAAGAAGTTATCTCACTAAGAGAACTGATTACTCACATCACTTTTTCCACACAGTCGCCCTGTTTCATCTTCTCTCTCTCTCTCTCTCTCTCTCTCTCTCTCTCTCTCTCTCTCTCTCTCTCTCTCTCTCTCTCTCTCTCTCTCTCTCTCTCCCCCCCTCCCCCTCTCTCCCTCTTTGCAAAAACAAAGAATCTGCCACTTTGTCGTTGACCGGTCTGGCAGAATGACGTTTGGAATGTAATGTAGTTACATCCTTGGCAATACTTGAGACGATTCCACTGTACACGCGTGTAGATTTCCTACATGCCACCATGAAGCCAGACAGTTCAGCCATTGTTGTTTTGTGGTTTCTAGGGAAAATGAGAGAAGATTGCAGAGCAGATTGTACATAAAATACAAGGGTTCTCTGTGGGCAGGGGTTTATTTTTAAAATCGTGTCAGAGGTCGCTAATGTCTGCGAGGGGGAAAACCCTGAACTGCAGATCCAATCTCATTTTCTGAAGAGTTTTCTACATCCTTATTGAGTACAGTTGTAAGGTTGCTTACATCGTTGTATTATTTATTATTCGTTGTAAGATTTCACTTGTGTACAGCTGTTTTCAGCCTGTCTAACAGCGGAGTTCTTCTTCTTCTTCTTCTTCTTCTCTTCTTCTTCTTCTTCTTCTTCTTCTTCTTCTTCTTCTTCTTCATCACCTTCTTCTTCTTCTTCTTCTTCTTCTTCTTCTTCTTCTTCTTCTTCTTCTTCTTCTTCTTCTTCTTCTTCTGCGATGTGTTTGTGCGTGTGGAGGACGGGGTGGGGGCGTGTATGCTGCGTGTGTGTTGGTGGGTAGGTGGGAGGGTGAGTGTGTGTGAAGTGTTTTTTTTTTCTGTTGTCTTACATTACATTCTGTAGTTTAACGCTTTCTGTGATAACAAAGAGTGCTGAAGTGCTATATAGAACCAGTTGTCTGCATGACTGGGAATATTGGAATGTACATGAACAAATTAAGAAGAAAATAGAAGCAACAGAGATGTGGTTCCTGAGACGAATGTTGCCAATTCCTTGGACTGCCAGAGTAACTAATAAACAATGATTGTCTGAAAGAGGCTAATGAAACTAGAACATTATATACAACAATAAGAAAGAGACAAACAGCTTTCTTCGGTCATGTGATGAGAAGAGAGGCGCTTGAGAACATCGTGACAACTGAAAAGATCGAGGGGAAGAGAGGCAGAGGCAGACCAAGATAAATTATGCCGGACGGATTGAGACAGTTGCATGGAGGAATATCATCAGCAGACTTAATCCAGAACACCAAAGACCGAAATCTGTGGAGAGACATGAACGCCTACGCCATGTAGCAGGACACTTGATGATGATGATAATAAAATAAAGGAAACTTGACACCACATAGGTGTGACCTTTATGTAGAATGCTAAGAATTAAATGAACGACTAAAATGCCCAATATCAAAGGACTGCAAGAGGCCAATTCACAAAGGTATTTATTCAGTAACACCAGGACAAGACAATGATCATTTGTTGGGTACGCTCTAAGACGACAGCGTCTGTTTGTCATTGGTTGGGTGCTTTATTTCTCAGATTTGGCGAGAAGATAGAATTACCAGTGTGCACATTGGGCACGTTACAAAACCATTCTGCGGTTGAAAATCCTAAAATAAAGTAGATTGTGGAACCTCCGCACTGGCAAAGTTTCTAAATCCGAGCTCAAATGCCCAGAACATAATGTTTAGTATATGTTGATGCGGCAATCTAACCCTTGTCCTAAATAGGTAAAACTGATGTCAGATGAAGCAGCCAGTCAGCGAATATATCACAGTTGTACTGAAAACATGTTGTTCTTGCATGTTACATAAAACCAGTTTTAACATACTGCTGCGAATCTTTGACAATTAGTAAACAGGCGAAAAAAATCCATGGCAGCCGTAGAGATTTGGTTTCATAGAAGAATGCTGAAAATTAATTGGACAGCCAAAATGAGCAATCAGGACATTTTAGGAGAAGCTGAGTCGCAAAGAAACTTATCTCACAAACATCAGAAAGAGGCAATATTTTCAAAAACCCCACAGTCATTAAAAATACACCGTATAGAGAATGGTTGTTGTTAAACCTATTATCTGGGTATAGCAGTTGGGCGGTGTCTAGATTCACCGGGGTGAAAACATCTACCGAACACCGGGTATATTACAAGTTAAGCTGGTACCGGTGTACTGTTTCATTTTGACGTCCTAGGATGGCATAGATCCAAGCCAGAACTTAATCCTGGAGACACCTCAGTGTGAAGTCGTGACATTGCAAACGTCAATCTATACTATTAAACTGTCATCACCTCGACAAGTTTTTTTTTAATTTCTTTTTGTGTTGGCTCGCTTTGAACTCAAACGTAGTCCATACACATATACGTGTTACTGCTTCTAGTGCGCTGGACTGATTATTGCGCCTGGATTATTTTTCCCTACTACCAGTGTCCCTCGCCATCAGGCGAACCCATTTCGACTTCTAAGGTACTAGTAATTTTCACCCTCAAGTCAAGGACGATTATTCAACATTTTAGTCCAACTGACCGGTGTAAGGGTTGAACCCGTTACCTCAGTATCAGCACACCGGGAGTTTAAGAGCTAGTGATCTTATCTATTCTGCCGTGCTGACCTGCAAGTTAACTCTTAGTATATTTATAGCCACTTGCAGTGGCGCGAAGTTCAACTGACAGGTCACTTCTTTATTTATGTGGGTGATGGTAGATAGTCCCGTTAGGCCTTCATATAATCTAGGCCTTGATATATGAGCTTGGATGTATGGTTCTCTTTTCTCTCATCTTTCCTTCCAAGACAATTCCTAGAAAACTAAAAATTGTATGGCACCCATATTTATGAGAATCGGTTGACTCCCAGGGCTGGGCTGATTGGAAAAAAAGTAATGCTGTCTCTGCTGTCTCTGTTGTCTCTGCTGTCTCTGTTGTCTCTCCTGTCTCTCCTGTTTCTACTGTCTCTGCTGTCTTTCCTGTTTCTGTCGTCTCTTTTGTCTCTGCTGTCACTGCTGTCTCTGCGTCTCTGCTGTCTCTCCTGTTTCTGCTGTCTCTGTAGTCTCTGCTGTCTCTCCTGTTTCTGTCGTCTCTGTTGTCTCTGCTGTCTTTCCAGTTTCTGCCGTCTCTGCTCTCTCTCTCTCTTTCTCTCCTCTCTCTCTCTCTCTCTCTCTCTCTCTCTCTCTCTCTCTGTTGTCTCTCCTATCTCTGCCACGGCTGCTGTCTCTTCTGAGGATTGAACCCACACCACTGACTCCTCTTCTTCAGCACACACTATAACTATTCGATTGTGTATCTTCTTCTTCATATAACCCACGCCGTGTAACGTTGGTTGTCGTATCTGTTCACAGCCTCCTATCTCGTGTACTGCCAGTAATTTCGATTTTCCCCCCATGTCAAGATGTCAAACCATCCAGAATCTTCTGTCTCGATCTCTCCAGCTTCACCCCCCCCCCCCTTTTTTTTGTGTGTTCAGCTCAGCTTTCCCTGTGACATGACCTACTCCAGTTATCCTTTCTTTTGATGTGCCCGAATAATATGTACGGTCTTATTTTTTCTGCTGCGATAACCAGCTATCTTTGTGAGCTTATGTCTGTGAATGTACCCGCATTAATCCATGTGTATAGGTCTCAAAATTTTATACATTTTGCAGCTACGTCCATGTCCTTTCCATTTTCTTTATTTCTGTTTCTATTTATCTTCTCCGTGAGCTTTTAGTTATTCCTCTGGCTCTTTTGCCCTCTGAATTCCAGGCTAAAGCTTCTCTAGTTATACTGTTCTCTCGTATTTTCGATGCATTCAGTACCAACGCTTTCATTACATCTTCTTCTTCTTCAGCGTTCCGAGCCATTGAGGGTCTTTGCTGCAGATACAATCCGTCTCCATTCGTCTCTCTGGTGGACCTTTTCTTGCCAGTCGTTGATTCCAAGTGCTTGTAGGTCTGTATATATATTATCTCTCCACCGTCTTCTTGGTCTACCTCGGGGTCTACGGTCATTTATTTCCTGAGTGTAAGAGAGTTTTGTTTCCCTATTATCTTCCATTCTTTCTAATATTCCCCAGCCATTGTAGTCTATTAGCCTTCAGCTTTCATTGTATGATTATGTTTATTTTTCTCAACCAGATAAACAGCAAGAACTTGATCTCCCGACCCTCAAAGTCGAACATGCAGAACAAAGTGCCAAGGACAAGGCCAGTGAGAAGAGCAGGCCCATGTGCCAGATTTCTGGCTTGAGGAAGCTAAAACATGCAAACAGCTTCACTGGGATCGTTCCCACACACGGGGTGGACACGCCACACAAGGAAGACCTCACGAAGGTATGTTTGGCAATTTGTTTCAACGACATGTGTGTGTGTTTAAGTCCCCGCTAATCACTGGTTTCGTGAAGGCTAATAGACTGCAATGGCTGGGGCATATAGAAAGAATGGAAGACAATAGGGAAACAAAACTCGCTTACACCCAGGAAATAAATGACCGTAGACCCCGAGGTAGACCAAGAAGATGGTGGAGAGATAATATACATACAGACCTACAAGCACTTGGAATCGGCGATTGGCAAGAGATGGTTAACCAGAGAGACGAATGGAGACGGATTGTATCTGCAGCAAAAAACCTCAATGGCTCGGAATGCTGAAGAAGAAGAAGAAGAAGAAGAAGAAGAAGAAGAAGAAGAAGAAGAAGAAGAAGAAGAAGAAGAAGAAGAAGAAGAAGAAGAAGAAGAAGAAGAAGAAGAAGAAGACGTGTGTGTGGGGAGGGGGGAAGAGTTGTCGTCATAAATTACCATATTGGGGGGAGGGGTCAGAGACCAACGTGGCCGAATGGATATGAGCCTCGCTAATAATCTTCCTCCGCGCTGACGACGAGGTAACTGGTAATTCCCTACACTAGTCATAGTGACTTAAACGTTGGTTTCTCGTTCAGAAAACCAAGGCAAAGCTAAGTTAAAGTTAGTTGCATATCCTTTACAGGACGTAGCAGTCATCTCCATTGCTAGGCTGTTTGTGATTCCTGGGCAAGTTTACGTTCAGTAGTTTGCCATTGATTTCTGCACGCCCGGCACGCATACCATTGTATGGAAATCAGAGCAAAACGGTCTGCTTCCAAATCGCCCGCAGCCGTGTTTCGAACGTGGTATGCGGGATTACGAATCGCGCTCGTAACTCCCTTCGCCATAGAGCGGCCTAATGTACTGAGCGTAACATTGCGTAGAACATCAAACTTGGGGTTGACCGCAACGTCCTGGAAAGGACACGCAAATATTTGTGTTAGGTATTTAATGGACCACTTTTCATGCCGGGAAGCTATTAGGTATATGGTGCTGGGTCTATGTTTAACTGGTCTGCACTCATAGTTGATGTGATCAACAACACGCCGGCCGCCTGTTCTTCCCACGGAATTCTGTGGTACCCACTGTAGGCGGGGTACGTCAGCCTAGGTTAGCACATACACACACACACAAAATGTCTGCCTTGAAGGAGATTTCAACACATGACCATCGGATCGACAGCTGTGTTATACTGTGATTGGTGAAATGTTATATGGACCCTCCCACTGATGCTTGATTGGTTGAATGCAAATGGTTCACCCAACTGATATTGTGATTGGTTAAATGCAGTATGAACCACCTTAATGATACTTGATTTGTTAAATGTATTGTGAACCACCCGAATAATACTTGCATTTACTACACAACTGATATTTGATTGGTGGCATTCAGTATGTATCACCTGAATGGTGCTTCGATTGATTACATGCATTATGAATTTAGCTCAACAATGCTTTGATTGGTTACATGCATTATGAACCCGCCTCAATAATGCTTTCATTGGTTACATGCATTATGAATCCACCTCAATAATTCTTTGATTGGTTACATGCATTTTGAATCCTCCTCAAGGATGCTTTGATTGGTTGGGTGCAGTGTGAACATGCGAATCTTTCGTAGCTTGGTTAAATGCAGCATGAACCATGCGAATCTTTCGTTGATTGATTAAACTCATTATGATCTACCCCAAGGATGCGTTGATTGGCTAATGACAATGACATGTACGGTTAACAGCTAAATGCTACACATATTTAAATAGTTTAGCTGATTCAGTGCCAAACGAAAAAGCAGGTTTGGACCAAATGATACAAACAAATTAACAAGTATTATAATGTAAATTTCCGATCACTGAATATTGACATTGTTGAGTATATCACGAAACACAACAAATAACTCGATAACCTTAGTGTGGCGATATATCATCCTTCTGTTTAAATGGGAGATCAAATATGGTGAATCTTTTGACAAGAAATCAGTTAATAACAACAGTATACATTATGAATCTTCTAGTGGAGTTATGTTTTCTTGTTGTAGTTTTTTTCTCATCAGATACTCAACGATGTGAACAAATGGGGAGTGGACATGTTCAAGATATACGAATACTCAAATACCAGGCCATTGACTTGTGTCACCTACACCATTTTTCAGGTATTTCATCTGTGACTATTTTACTTCATGTTGACGTCAGGTCTTAGTCAGATATGACTGAGCTACCCTATGACAGTAGACGGTACTACCTGCTTTCTGTTAGCACCGAATATTAGGCGGCACTTACCAAACCCGTCACCCTACATTGCGCCAACGGCTTCAGGCGGAGGAGCGCCATTTGGAGGGTACCAGACTTATCCTAGTGCGAGGAAATGCAACCTAAAGACTAAATGTCATGGCAGTACAAACCAGGCCCTAAGCCTTGGTTGGCTACTGGTCTAGGATTGAAGCTCCGACAGGCAGACATTTAGAGCATTGCTTTGCTGATCCGGTAGCTTCTGCAGCTTGTCTTGTTCCAGGCGTTTTGGTGTTACCTTTTCTCTGGAGTAAACAAGACAGGCCAAAAGAAGGATCATGCGTCATCGGCAACACATGGTCTCTAAATTTAGCCCAGGCTTTGTGTTATGGAGAGGTATAGCTCCATTTTACAAACTATCGGCTGCCAGTCAGTCAGTCACGTTACTTCATGTTACTGACACATAGTGGCTAGACACTCATCTCGTTGTCAAGGGTTCGATCCGCAGCTGGGCGATGTCGTTTTTTTTTTTTTTTTAAATTTACTTGGACTCCCAGGTCGACTAAGCCTAAAATGGGTACACTTATCTCGGAACAGTAATAACATCTGATGGGAGATGCCTTGAAGAGATTAGAACAAGAATCGCCATGGCGAAAGTAGCCTTTTGCAAGATGAAAAACATACTCACCAATCAAAAGATGTCATTTGCAACGAGAAAAATAGTGTTGAGCTGCTACATAGAACCTGTGATTCTGTGTGGATGTGAAGCGTGGAAACTGAGTAGTCAAGCTGAAAAACATCTGATGGCTGTGGAAATGTGGTTTCTGAGGAGAATGCAAAGAATATCATGGATAGACAGAAAAACCACTGAACAAGTCCTACAAGAAACAAATGAAAACAGTAAACTGGTTAGATAAATTAGATATAGACAGTCACAATATTTTGGTCACGTTATTAGAAGAAATAAATTAGAGAACTTAGTGACAACTGGCAAGATCGAGGGAAAGAGAACAAGGGGAAGACCGAGAAGTAAATACCTGGATGGCCTGGTCACGTTGTTTGGACGAGACAAGAACGCTGAGCTGATCCAAGACTCTAGTGGTCGACTGAGATGGCAAAACATGACTGCCCACGCTTACCGGCATGGCACATGATGATGATGAAAATGTGTACCAATAATCTTTCGGGAGAGTAAAGGCGGCCGTCATGATACAGGCCAGGCCACATCACTTAGCGAGTGTCGAGGGGTCTATAACCATATGGGAGTAGCACAATTTACACAGTACGGGCTTTACGGTATGTACAGTGTTGCCTTTGCTTGGGATAATCTAGATTTTTGTAAATCATTGCTTGGGATAATCTAGATTATTTTCTTTAATCACCGAACAGTCATAGCATCAGATTCGAGGTGCCATGAAGAGATTAGAACAAGAATCGTTATGACACAGGTAGCCTTTTGCAAGATGGAATAAATGCTGATCAATAAAACGATGTCAATTACAACGAGAAAATCATTGTTGAAGTATTAGATAGAACTTGTTCTGTTATGTTTGACGTGAAACATGGACAATAAGTAGACAAGCAGAGAAACATCTAATGACAGTGGAAATATGGTTTCTGGGGAAAATAGAAAGAATACCATAAATATACAGAAAATCTAATGAGTAAGTCCTACAAGAAATAAATTGACAACTGGCAATCTTGATGGGAAAAGAACATTGGGAAGTCAAAGAAGTAAATATCTAGATGGTTTAGCCAGATGGCATAATAGAAACAAAAACACAAAGCTGATCCACGACTCTGGCGATCGCGTGAGATGCCGAAACATTAACCCCCACTTATCGGTATGAAACATGATGATGATTCCAAATTTAACGTCTGTAATGCGTCTTTGCGGATCGCATCGCGTTGATTACTTACAGCCAGTCGCTCAGAAAGCAATGACAAACTACTGAGCGTAATCTTGCCAAAAACATCATCAACAGCTGAAAAATGCTGGTGTTGACTGCAACGTCCTGTAAGGGATATTCAATTTTTTTATGTCTCTTCTGACTGCTGGTACAAGTTATTAAACTCTACATCCCCAGGAGCGGGACCTGATGAAGACCTTCAAGATCGCTCCACACACATTGGTCACCTACCTGATGCATGTGGAAGACCACTATCATCGAGACACTCCCTACCACAACGCCATCCACGCGGCCGACGTTACTCAGTCCACACACGTTCTGCTCTCAGCTACAGCCCTGGAGGTGAGTTAGTCTGTCACAGCCCTACACTGTCTGTCACCGCCCTACACTGTCTGTCACAGCCCTAAACTGTCTGTCACAGCTCAAATCTGTTTGTCATATCTCTAATATGTTTGTCACAGCCCTAAACTGTCTGTCACATCCCTAAACTTTTTTTCACAGCCCTAAACTGCCTGTCACAGCCCTAAACTTTTTGTGACAGCCCTAAAATGTCTGTCACAGCCCAAATCTGTTTGTCATAGCTCTAATATGTTGGTCGCAGCTCTAAACTGTCTGTCACAGCCCAAATCTGTTTGTCATAGCTCTAATTTGTTGGTCGCAGCTCTAAACTGTCTGTCACAGCCCACATTCGTTTGGCATAGCTCGAATATGTTGGTCGCAGCTCTAAACTAAACTAAATTAAACTAAACACTTGAATTTAGGTTTAAAAACAGTTTACAAGTCAAGAGAATCCACTTCATTGCACTGGAGTTTATTTCCCTTGGCTTGTTCTCTGCCGAAAACGTCCCACAAAGCATGCTTTCCTTTGCTCCAGCCACAACCCCCCAGGAGTTTCCGTGAATATTGCACTCGTGAACCTAATGGTGTAGTCTGGAATCGAACATACAACCTTCGATGCGCAAGGTAGGCATAAACATTTCGCCACGGAAACTCCCCTTGAATTCAAGTTTGTTGATTAAACCAAGTTCTACACGTTTTCACCGCCCTGACCTTCACCTGACGCCGCCATGTTTCTTTCATGTCTGCTTAATCTGACGGTTTCCAAACGTCATAAGATATCTCATGTTTCCCGATGTTTTTATTACTATATCATACCAGCTTGATCCCGTAGTGCCAGCTAATACGTTTCATTATATTTGCATTTGTTGTTATTGTTATTGACATGTACTCGTATATCTTCATTTTTTTTAAACGGCTGTAGTCGTTGATATGTATCTGCCTTTTTTTGGTACGCGCGTGACAAAGTACACGTGATCCCGCAACAAATACTGATACGGATTTCTGCTAAAAAGGTTTCGAGGTAATGAAACATAGAAATTATGCGATCATCAAAGAGTAAATTATTCTTCTTCTTCGTGCCTCTTTCGAGGGAAGTGCTTCACACCCAGTTTATACATGAAAGGTTGGCGTGTCCGACTTCAAGCATGCAATCTCAGGCTTACATAATTTGATGCCCTTATCACATTACACACTTGTAGCGGGAAACTATTTAGGGGCAAATTATTTATGTTTATTTTTTTTTTATTTCAATGGTTATCATCATCAAGTGTGTCAGACCTTGTGCTGGCCGTGACGGTTCCTGTTCAGTCTATGCTGTAGGTGTCTTGTGCCGATCTCTTTACTTTCAAAGGCGCGCCTCTCTGTCTGTCTCTCTCTCTCTCTCTCTCTCTCTCTCTCTCTCTCTCTCTCTCTCTCTCTCTCTCTCTTCACTCACTCTCTCTTTCCCTCTTTCTATCCCTCTTCTTTTCCCCTTTCACTCTTGTTCTCTCTCTCACTCTCGATTCCATTGCACCATGTTTCCGTTATCTGGCTCGGTGTGGCTCCTGAGAATGGCACACCGCCTGCCGAGATCATAGCACAGATCACGAACTCCGTAGCTCCATCGACGACCCCTCTGGCGACGACCCCCAGGAATCTTCTGATAAACTGCAGTCGTAAAACGGAAGAACCGAGTCCGGAAATGAACCCATACCTTTGTAACACCAGGCAGGGAAAAGAAAAACGGTGAGAAAGGGAACCGATCATCCCATCTCATTATGCCTTGGTCTTGAATATGTAAGTGTTTAATTTTTTGTTTATTTATTTATTTATTTATTTATTGCGCTCGCTCGCTTTGAACTCAAGCGTAGTCCATACACAGTGCTTCTAGTAGCACTGGGTGGATTTTTGCTTGTGGGTTAGTTTTCCATATTACCAGTGACCCTCACCATCAGGCGATTCACTTTGACTTCTAAGGTACTTGTAAGTTACGTCCCCAAGTCAAGGACGAGAAGTCAACATTTTAGTCCAACTGTCCGGTGTAGGGGTTGAACCCCTTACCTCGGCATCAGCACACCGGATGTGTAAGAGCGCGCGTTCTTATCCATTCAGCCATGCTGACCCCAGATTGGCGCTGTGGGGTAGGGACAGGGGACACGTAACACAATGCCCCGATACACCGAGTCGAGGGTTCGAAATAAGCTGCGGGCGATTTGGAAGCATGTGGCCTTGCTTTGATTTTGATGGTTTGAGAGTTGATCGTTCAGAAATCAATGGCAAACTTCTTTTTTTTCGCATATCCTTTACAGGACATCGCTGTCAACATCAGCATGTTTCAGCTGATTGTTGATTTCCTGGCAAGATTACGCTGAGTAGTTTGAATGGAAAACTACTGAACGTAAAAATTGCCTAGTAAATCACACAGTCAACAAAGCTGAGGTTGATTGTGACATCCTGTAAAGTACAGGGTGTATTTTTAATGACTGTGCAGTGTTTGAAAATATTGCCGGTCCAAGTTTTGTATCCACCCGCTGTAAAGTTCATGCAACATAATAGGTAAATACAAAACTTGGACCGGCAATATTTTCCAACACTGCATAGTCATTAAAACTACACCCTATACATGCAACAGTCTTAACAATCCTTCTTTGGCACGGCTAAAAAAGAGATCCGTAAACACACGTACACCGCTCCCCCCCCCACCTCCCACCCACCCACACACACCACACACACACACACACACACACACACACACACACACACACACACACACACACACACATTCTACTAACCTCTAGTAACGCCTCTGACGCACGTACCCGACAAGATTAAAATAACGATTCAATCATTCTCTTCACATCCGTATAAAGTCGCATGGAAGCAAAATATTCGTGTCCGCTAAACAAACAACAAATACCTTTGCTGTATCTCTCGGGTGCCGCCAGAAACAAATATGTTTATTAACGTATCAAATAAACAAGAATTGTCACGTACTCAGTCGCTTAATCTGCAGATGACTCAAGGGTTCCCCCATCTTCATTCTAGGCTTTGAAGGAATACCCAAAGACGAGGGGTAAACAAGCAGAAACGCTGTTTCAAAAAGAATATCGGTATTTTGAAGGTGTATAGTTTTGGTAATAACAAATTTTAAAATGTTTGGTTTGTATCATAAGGTAGGGAATATATTTTAGTTTAGGGAAATTCTATGATCTCCTATGCAAAATATGCTTATTAATTGATATCAAATATACATGAAATGTCATGTACCCAGTTGCTTAATTTACCAATGACTCCATCACCCCCACCCCCTCCTTCCCCACACCCTTACCATCACCACCAATTCACCCTAAGGCTTTGCAGGAATACATAAAACAGCGAAGTAAACCAGGACAAACCGAGTGCTTCATAAAGAGTATCGGTATATTGAAGGTGTAAAGTCGTTGTAATAGCAACTTAATTTTTTTTTTCTTTCTATTTGCATCAAACGATAGATAATTTGTTCTAGTTTTGGGTAATTTACTTATTGTTATGTAAGTCAGTAGATTCATCAGAAAATTAAACGGATGACACAAGTCGGTATACAAAAATGTGTGTGTTGGGAGATACACATTCGAATTTTTTAGAGTTTAACTCTTGCTTTTTCCACACAAATCACATTGTAGTTAATGTACAGTTATAATCATCGTTATAGTCATGTGCCATGTCGAGTGGCGCCAGTGACTATGTTTCTCTATGATTATGTTTCTCTACAAATGTCTTCTATTTCTTCGTTCCTCATTCGAACAGAGTATTCAGACCTGGTAATTCATCTCAAAGGCCAGTGTATCCGATTTCGAAACGTATTTGTGTCAGGATTACTTCCTCAAGATAGGTTCCATCACTCCATCCCATGTAACGGGCTCTACCTACCAATAGGGAGGTTTGCTTCTCGCCAACTCTTTGGATTTCAACTGCCGAGGGATATTTAACTTGCACAATTTGAACACAGAGTATCCAGTTTTTCGCCCTTAACCGACAAGGATATGTATCCTACCACACCACCCAAGAGACCAGGGGCGTGTGATGTCATTAGATACCTATAGTTCTTGGGAAAAGTCCCAGCCCTGTGCGGGGATTGAACCGGTGCCCTCTGAACCTGAAACGGACACCGTGACCTCTCAAACTATTCCTCCTAGCTCTCGAGTCTACAAATTGTGATGGCACTATCACATCAAAGACCCATAGCGAGAAACTGCTTCAGCTTTAGGTAGTTCACAAATAAACACACATGGTATTGTTTGGCGCGCATAGAAGGAAAAGAAGGAAGTAGAAGAAATTAGAGGACGCACTAGACAACATACAATTTGAAAGCTATAATAGTTACCGACCGGGATCGAACCTGTCACCTCCAAATGTCGACGGCGCCTAGCTGCAGGAACAAGTGTACTTCGACGCATGACCAGCTAGACACTCCAGTTGGTTATACGTCGAAGTACACTTGTTCCTGCAGCGAGGCGCCGTCGTCATTTGGAGGTGACAGGTTCGATCCAGGTCGGTAACTATAGCTTTCAAATTGTATGTTGTCTAGTGCGTCCTCTAATTTCTTCTACTTACTTCTACTCCTTCTATGAGCGCCGAACAATACTATGTGTGTTTATATGTGAACTGTCTTAGTGGCCTCAAATAGTTCTCAAATTGATTTTCTGTGTAATACAAGTTTTAGGTATCGCTACTACCGGCATGAGCGCTGCCAGACAGTGATTTGAATGACGAAGACATAAACAATAGATTGCACGATTTATTGTCTAGCATATTTCGCTGCATCTCGTCAGGTACTTTCATATCATCTTAGCTTGTTCCTCTTGTACCCTGCAGTGTCGAGTTGAAGCATACACTGCGAGAGAGTGCCCGCTTATGGGCTTCGTGTATTGACGTTCATATCTCGTCAGGTTCCTAAATCAATCAATCAATCAATCAATCTCGTCAGGTATAAGCTGCAGAAATCACACACAGCATAAACTAAAGTAATTACTAGTAGATAAATCCTTCAAGCTGAAAAATACACAGTAATTTGAATTATCTACTACGGTAATTTTAAACTGGCTATTGCCATATGACGGTCTTAGTATTAATTCACAGTTACAAGGTGAGGACGTTACTTTCATTTGTTTATATATTTCAACGAGTTCTTTGCTGTTGCTGTGTTAATCTTAGAAGGGACGACATAAGCATCGAGGCAGCTATCATGGATGTCTGTTTGCACAGAGTTGGCTTCTGTAAATGGATGGCTATTGCTTCTGCTAGCCAGTGGAAGATAAACTCTATGGACCGCTGAGTGAACTAAAAAAAAGGCTGTTAGATTCATACAAGAGACAACATTGCAGTTATAGACATATTTCAGGCGAACGAAAGAAGAAGAAAAAGCTTCTGCTAGCTTTTTAACATGCTGCCATTTTGTGTGTTTGGGTTTGTTGCCAGCTTTCGTCATTCGTTACGGAATGGAAAAATTCACCATACACTCCTTCCTGCACTCCGCCCATCAAAAACTGATGGCGCTAACAGACACTTCCTACGCGGACACACATAATCGTCGTGTGTATAGTGCAGAAGAACAGTTAGACTACTGCGGCTTAGAGAGATCAGCACTGCAGGATCTGGCCGACACTTAAGACTCCGAGGAAAGACCAGACGGACACATAATCATAACTGCTACTGGCACCATTAGTATTGGTACTCTACGTTGGCTGTTGCAGATGAGGACGGAGCACGTTTGGGAATTTCTCGAGTGCTGTGATGTCGGTTCTTGTATTGTTTTTAATGTTCGCTCGGTGTGAACTCAGGCGTAGTTCATACACGTGCTACTACGTTTTAGTGCATTGGACTGATTTTTGCTTGTGGATTAACTTGCTATATTGCCGGTATTCTTCACCATCAGGCGAACCCACTCCGATTTCAGAGGTACTTGTAATTTATGTCCCCAAGTCAAGGACAAGAAGTCAACATGTTAGTCCAGCTGGCCGGTGAACTCAACACTTCCTACACCTAAGCAGGGTTTTGCTATTGGACTTTTTTTTTAATCACCATTTGGTGGTTTGGTCTGAGATCCCGGCCTACGTGCGGCCTGCCAGTGACACCCGCGGGTTGGCGTGTACACTTGTTTGTTGCCAGGAAGTTTTATAGTTTCCGTTGGCGATGAATCCCGTTAATTCTGATAAATGTGAAACTGCGTGTAATTAGATGACTCCTGCAAGATGATATGTTTTTTCCTTCATCGCTGTCTGTGTTTGCATCTCTCTCTATTTGCTTGGCTATTAGAGTTTATTAACCTCTCATTTATTTTTCACGCCCTGTTTTTAATCGCTCTTTTGCGTCTCCCCTTCTTACTTTTCACCTGCCGTTAAATAGCTAAATGTATCGTTTCTGCTGATTAGAAGAAAAACGATTTCCGTTCAACTATCAGTCTCTCGAAGTGTTATATTTGAGGCCCTATGGTGTTTCTTTTATGCAGGAATTTGGAATACCAAGGAAGTTAATTAACATGACCAAACTATGCATGGAAGATACTTATAATATAGTAACATATAAAGACAGGAAATCAGACCCCTTCCAAATAACATCTGGCTTGAAACAGGGTGATGCACTATCGCCGCTACTCTTCAATCTGGCTCTAGAGAAAGTTGTAAGGAAGGTAAAGGAGGAATGTGATATTGGAGGAACATCCAAGCTGCTTGGTTATGCAGATGATATAGATATTATAGGACAAAGTGAACAAAAGACATTAGAAATATTGACTCACTTAAAGGAAAAAGCCCAACAGATGGGGCTGGTTATCAACCAAGATAAGACAGAATATATGGTAATTTCCAGAGACGCAATGGCTAAAAACTCTGGCCACATACAAATAGATAATATGACCATTAAAAGAACGGAAACATACAAATACCTGGGTACAATCTTCAACTGCTCCAACATCATAAGGGAAGAAATACAAACTAGAATCAACTCTGGAAATAAGATATACTATGCACTACAACATCTACTAAATCAAAGGCGCTATCTCGTAACACCAAAATCACAATATACAAAACACTGATCAGACCAGTTGTGCTGTATGGCTCTGAAACCTGGAGTACAACGAAAGGAGACGAAGCCTTGTTACAAACCTTTGAGAACAAAATTTTAAGACGCATCTTTGGACCCATTAGGGATACACAAAGTGGAGAGTGGAAAAGAAGAAGTAACAAAGACATTTATGATTTGTTTAAGTCCCCGCTAATCACTGGTATCATGAAGGCTAATAGACTACAATGGCTGGGGCATATAGAAAGAATGGAAGATAATAGGGAAACAAAACTCGCTTACACTCAGGAAATAAATGACCGTAGACCCCGAGGTAGACCAAGAAGGCGGTGGAGAGATAATATACATACAGACCTACAAGCACTTGGAATCAACGACTGGCAAGAGAAGGTCCACCAGAGAGACGAATGGAGACAGATTGTATTTGCAGCAAAGAACCTCAATGGCTCGGAATGCTGAAGAAGAAGAAGAAGATGGTGTTTCTTTGATATGTCGGTGTCTGGATATGTCACTGTGTCTCAGACACGCTGTCTTTCTTTTTCTCGCTCTTGATATTTTCATTGTCTCTCTTGCCCTCTTTGTTTGTCCACATCTGCTTCGTCTCCTTCTCCCAGTCTTTATTTCTGTCTCTCATTTTCTGTCATATTTTTCTCTTTGCACTGCTATCTAATAATAATAAATAAGAGAAGTAACGGCTACAGCAGAATATAACAATAGCACAATAGAAAATTTAAACAGTCAGGTATTAGTGGCTTCTGTGAAAAAGTGAGAGATAATAAACAGTGAATAAACACAGCACAGTGCACATACCTTACAATGAACGCAAATCTGGCAAACGGAAATCACAGACTAAACATAACTATGATATTGATAATCTTCTTCTTCTTCTTCTTCTTCTTCTTCAGCGTTCCGAGCCATTGAGGTTCTTTGCTGCAGATACAAGCCGTCTCCATTCGTCTCTCTGGTTGACCTGCTCTTGCCAGTCGTTGATTCCAAGTGCTTGTAGGTCTGTATATATATTATCTCTCCACCGTCTTCTTGGTCTACCTCGGGGTCTACGGTCATTTATTTCCTGAGTGTAAGCGAGTTTTGTTTCCCTATTGTCTTCCATTCTTTCTATATGCCCCAGCCATTGTAGTCTATTAGCCTTCATAATACCAGTGATTAGCGGGGACTTAAACAGATCATAAATGTCATTGTTACTTCTTCTTTTCCACTCTCCACTTTGTGTAAACAATGATAATAATAACGTAAAAATAAGTTATACCACAAAGCAACGGAACTATTTTTCCAATCTTAGTGATCTTCATCAGGAATAAGACAAATGGATCTTCTTAAAACAAAAACATGAAATTAGACAAATTCATGCAAAAATTAAAACGTAAACAGAAAAAGTATTGGTATCGCATATTGTTAGGCCATTGTACATTGTCCCTGATGAAAATCACTATGGTCGAAACGCTAAATTTTTCGCAGTAGTCACATTTACCTGTTTTCATTTTCGTAATGCTACCTCCTATAGCAGTGGTTCTCAACCTTTTCTGGCCCGTGCCCCCCTTCACCATATTTTCAGAATGTCGTTCCCCTCTTTCGTATTTCCTACCTAAAGATTCCGCCCCCACCCCTACACAGTATACGTAATAATGGAAGCTAAATTTAATAGCACATACTAAAACAAGTCTAGACGTCCACATAAAACGTGATTTGTGGGTCTACTTACTTTATAAAATGAATTTTAGAAGGGTGAGACGTACAGAACCGTACAGTATAATGGGAAAAACAATATCAAGTAATCGGTTCTTGTATTAACGCGATCTTGAAATAATATTAATTTCCCCCCCCCCCCCCCTTGGAAACCCTAAAATTTCCCCCCCCCCCCCCCCCTGAGTGGGCGAGGAATTCCCCACAGGTTGAGAACCACTGTCCTATAGTTTTATCTCTGCTTTACTAATTGTCTCTCTCAAAGAAGACAGAAGGGTGAAGGTTACAGCTGGGGATTCCCTTGTCATCATGATCATCATCAGGAGCCATCTCCGCATTAAAGATCAGGTGTAATGAATCTCCGGTATCCTCTGTCAAAGTGCGCCATGAAACCACAGAACAGAGGATGCTGTCAACTTTTTACACCCAACTTTAATTGCGGAGATGGAACTTGATCATGATGATCAGAAGTCCCAAACAACATCATAGCAAACTTGCACGCACAATGTTGTAGGCGTGCTGAGAACGCTCACCTTTAGGGCAAACTGTTCTATATATAACTAACTAACTGATTACATTTCATAGCAAAATATAAAGAGACATCGCCATTGGCCATTGCCGGACTAATTACGTGACTATTCGTGACTCCCTAACTATTTCGCGTAGTCCCACCCAGGTCTATTTATAACTGACCATGTTCATTGAGTATGTTGTATGTTGATAAAGGAGAAACATAGACTAGTAATTGTCTGTCTACATTCCATAGTCGTGGGTTCCGGTGGATGATAGACCCGGCTAAAGAAAATATCTCTCTAGGGTGTGTCTAGTTGGTTTTCTGTGTGGGCTAGCTGTCCCTATTACCAGTGTCCCACGCTATCAGGCGAACTCACTCCAACTTCTGAGGTACTTGTAATTTACGTCCATATGTCAAGGACGAGAAGTCAACATTTGAGTCACCTGAAGTGTTTTTTTTTTTCTTTTTAGTTTATGCGCATTTTTAAGTTCATTTTTAATATTCACGCCACTTCTTTCAAACTACTTCATATAAATGTTTAGTGGTATACCTTTGAGGTTTCGTTGCTTGTAGTGTGTTTTTCTTGTTATATAATACCCTTTGTCCGTTTACAGTAGGTTGGATTTTGAATTTAAACAGAGTTTTACTAAGTTACTTTACCTCAACAGTGTACCATTACCTTGCCTATGGAGTAAACTAGGCAGGCCGAGAGAGGGATCATGCTGTATGGGCACCTCATGGTCTCTACAATTCAGCCTAGGTTTTGTGCCATGGATAGGTAAAACTCAAATCCTGGTCCCCGCCACGGGTTGTAATAATTATGCCTTTTTTTGGAGCACAGCGTAACAACAAACTATCGCTTGTCAAGATGTCAAGAGGCCTGTAGTATTGTATATATTACACGTGCTATCCTCTATACACAAAAAGCTTTTTCTTATGATACCATACTTCGCCCGTGTGAAACCATTCTTCGCCCGCGTGAAACCATTCTTCGCCCGCGTGAAACCATTCTTCACCCGCGTGAAACCATTCTTCGCCCGCGTGAAACCATTCTTCGCCCGCGTGAAACCATTCTTCACCCGCGTGAATCCATTCTTCACCCGCGTGAAACCATTCTTCACCCGTGTGAAACCATTCTTCGCCCGCGTGAAACCATTCTTCACCCGCGTGAAACCATTCTTCACCCGCGTGAAACCATTCTTCACCCGTGTGAAACCATTCTTCACCCGTGTGAAACTATACTTCGCCCGGTGCCACCATACTTCGTCTATGTGATACTAAGGGCGAAACATGTATCACTTTTCTACTCCCTGCTCAGTGAATAACTGCTATGGAAACATGGGTGTCGTTTTGCAACTCAAGCCACCGTGAAGTCATTGTCATTACCATCACTTCCATTGTCATTACCATCACTTCCATTGTCATTACCATCACCTCCATTGTCATTACCATCACCTCCATTGTCATTACCATCACCTCCATTGTCATTACCATCACCTCCATTGTCATTACCATCACCTCCATTGTCATTACCATCACCTCCATTGTCATTACCATCACCTCCATTGTCATTACCATCACTTCCATTGTCATTACCATCACCTCCATTGTCATTACCATCACTTCCGTTGTCATTACCATCACCTCCATTGTCATTACCATCACTTCCATTGTCATTACCATCACTTCCGTTGTCATTACCATCACCTCCATTGTCATTACCATCACCTCCATTGTCATTACCATTACTTCCGTTGTCATTACCATCACTTCCATTGTCATTACCATCACTTCCGTTGTCATTACCATCACTTCCATTGTCATTACCATCACTTCCATTGTCATTACCATCACTTCCATTGTCATTACCATCACCTCCATTGTCATTACCATCACCTCCATTGTCATTACCATCACCTCCATTGTCATTACCATCACTTCCGTTGTCATTACCATCACCTCCATTGTCATTACCATCACTTCCGTTGTCATTACCATCACTTCCATTGTCATTACCATCACTTCCATTGTCATTACCATCACCTCCATTGTCACTACCATCACTTCCATTGTCATTACCATCACTTCCATTGTCATTACCATCACTTCCATTGTCATTACCATCACCTCCATTGTCATTACCATCACTTCCATTGTCATTACCATCACCTCCATTGTCATTACCATCACTTCCATTGTCATTACCATCACTTCCGTTGTCATTACCATCACGTCCATTGTCATTACCATCACTTCCATTGTCATTACCATCACCTCCATTGTCATTACCATCACCTCCATTGTCATTACCATCACTTCCGTTGTCATTACCATCACCTCCATTGTCATTACCATCACTTCCATTGTCATTACCATCACCTCCATTGTCATTACCATCACCTCCATTGTCATTACCATCACTTCCATTGTCATTACCATCACTTCCATTGTCATTACCATCACTTCCATTGTCATTACCATCACTTCCATTGTCATTACCATCACCTCCATTGTCATTACCATCACTTCCGTTGTCATTACCATCACCTCCATTGTCATTACCATCACTTCCGTTGTCATTACCATCACTTCCATTGTCATTACCATCACTTCCATTGTCATTACCATCACTTCCATTGTCATTACCATCACCTCCATTGTCATTACCATCACTTCCGTTGTCATTACCATCACTTCCGTTGTCATTACCATCACTTCCGTTGTCATTACCATCACTTCCGTTGTCATTACCGTCACTTCCATTGTCATTACCATCACTTCCATTGTCATTACCATCACTTCCATTGTCATTACCATCACTTCCGTTGTCATTACCATCACCTCCATTGTCATTACCATCACTACCGTTGTCATTACCATCACTTCCATTGTCATTACCATCACTTCCGTTGTCATTACCATCACTTCCATTGTCATTACAATCACTTCCATTGTCATTACCATCACTTCCATTGTCATTACAATCACTTCCATTGTCATTACCATCACTTCCATTGTCATTACCATCACTTCCATTGTCATTACCATCACTTCCGTTGTCATTACCATCACTTCCATTGTCATTACCATCACTTCCGTTGTCATTACCATCACTTCCGTTGTCACTACCATCACTTCCATTGTCATTACCATCACTTCCATTGTCATTACCGTCACTTCCATTGTCATTACCATCACTTCCATTGTCATTACCATCACTTCCATTGTCATTACCATCACTTCCATTGTCATTACCATCACTTCCATTGTCATTACCATCACTTCCGTTGTCATTACCATCACTTCCGTTGTCACTACCATCACTTCCATTGTCATTACCATCACTTCCATTGTCATTACCGTCACTTCCATTGTCATTACCATCACTTCCATTGTCATTACCATCACTTCCATTGTCATTACCATCACTTCCATTGTCATTACCATCACTTCCATTGTCATTACCATCACTTCCATTGTCATTACCATCACTTCCGTTGTCATTACCATCACTTCCATTGTCATTACCATCACTTCCGTTGTCATTACCATCACTTCCATTGTCATTACCATCACTTCCATTGTCATTACCATCACTTCCATTGTCATTACCATCACTTCCATTGTCATTACCATCACTTCCATTGTCATTACCATCACTTCCATTGTCATTACCATCACTTCCGTTGTCACTACCATCACTTCCATTGTCATTACCATCACTTCCGTTGTCACTACCATCACTTCCATTGTCATTACCATCACTTCCATTGTCATTACCATCACTTCCATTGTCATTACCATCACTTCCATTGTCATTACCATCACTTCCATTGTCATTACCATCACTTCCATTGTCATTACCATCACTTCCATTGTCATTACCAGCACTTCCGTTGTCATTACCATCACTTCGATTGTCATTACCATCACTTCCGTTGTCATTACCATCACTTCCATTGTCATTACCATCACTTCCATTGTCATTACCATCACCTCCATTGTCACTATCATCACTTCCATTGTCATTACCATCACTTCCATTGTCATTACCATCACCTCCATTGTCATTACCATCACTTCCATTGTCATTACCATCACTTCCATTGTCATTACCATCACTTCCATTGTCATTACCATCACTTCCATTGCCACTACCATCACTTCCATTGTCATTACCATCACTTCCATTGTCATTACCATCACTTCCATTGTCATTACCATCACTTCCATTGTCACTACCATCACTTCCATTGTCATTACCATAACTTCCATTGTCATTACCATCACTTCCATTGTCATTACCATCACCTCCATTGTCATTACCATCACTTCCGTTGTCATTACCATCACTTCCATTGTCATTACCATCACTTCCATTGTCATTACCATCACTTCCATTGTCATTACCATCACTTCCATTGTCATTACCATCACTTCCATTGTCATTACCATCACTTCCGTTGTCATTACCATCACTTCCGTTGTCATTACCATCACTTCCGTTGTCATTACCATCACTTCCGTTGTCATTACCATCACTTCCGTTGTCATTACCATCACTTCCGTTGTCATTACCATCACTTCCGTTGTCATTACCATCACTTCCGTTGTCATTACCATCACTTCCATTGTCACTACCATCACTTCCATTGTCATTACCATCACTTCCATTGTCATTACCATCACTTCCATTGTCATTACCATCACTTCCATTGTCATTACCATCACTTCCATTGTCACTACCATCACTTCCATTGTCATTACCATCACTTCCATTGTCATTACCATCACTTCCATTGTCATTACCATCACTTCCATTGTCATTACCATCACTTCCATTGTCACTACCATCACTTCCATTGTCATTACCATCACTTCCATTGTCATTACCATCACTTCCATTGTCATTACCATCACTTCCATTGTCATTACCATCACTTCCATTGTCATTACCAACACTTCCGTTGTCATTACCATCACTTCCGTTGTCACACAGCCTGTAGTTGTAGCGAAGGCAATGCTGGGAGTCTGTAACAATTGAGCCATGTGAGCGAAAATTCATCGACCTGTCTTGCATATAACTGCATCCCCCATCGTCACAGCTGACACAGATAAGATCTTTCACCTTTGCCTATGTTAGTCAGTAAACAGATCCTCATCACTACACATCGAACTATTAGTCCATATGTGATCATATCTCCTTCTCTGTTCCTCCCTCAACGTGTAACGACTGACGTCATCAGTTCTGTGTTGGTCGATTATTCTTCTTTGATAAATAAATACACACATATTATGTGGCGCGCATAGCAAAATAATACGTGTGTATTTATTTATGAATTGTCTTATTGGTCTCAAGGGGTCCCCCAATTGATATTCGTCTTTGGCTCCCCGCATTACGCAGTTGCCTAGTTTGACCCTGTTTGACTTGGTGTTCTTGCAATGTGGTCATTGTTGTAGAATCTCCTTCATCCATTCAGACAGACCTCGGTACTTACTGCATAGCAAAATAATACGTGTGTATTTATTTATGAATTGTCTTATTGGTCTCAAGGGGTCCCCCAATTGATATTCGTCTTTGGCTCCCCGCATTACGCAGTTGTCTAGTTTGACCCTGTTTGACTCGGAGTTCTTGCAATGTGGTCATTGTTGTAGAATCTCCTTCATCCATTCAGACAGACCTCCGTACTTACTGCTGTGGGGTGTTAAACTCTGCATCTCTTGTCTATCTTTTAAAGACGTCTCTATAGGTTGCTGCATTGAGTACATAACTGTATATACAATGCCTGCCCTGTCCTATCTGATTATAATTATTTGTTGCTCTATCAGCGTGTTTTCAGTAGCATAGTGGTTAGTGCCTCCGCCTGTCATGCCAGGGTTCCAGGTTCTTGGAGGTTATTTTTTGTTTGTTTTTTTCATTTTCAGCACTAATTAGGCGAAAGCGACTTTTTCATAAAAAAATATTAATCGTTACAAACTAAAATATAGAACTAAGAAACTTGAAACTTCTGAATAAAGTGTTCTCTATGGATCGGTGGAAGCTGCCGGGGGTGCATCCCCCAGGCAGCAACAAGGTGATCGAGAGTCGGAATCGATGGATCCAATAGATGTCCTTTGTTTAACGTGAATTTTATTTGCCAAATGAAATATCGCCCCAAATTAACCACCTTCTTACTGGCTCAAACTAATATTGACTAGTGAGCGACCGCTGTGAGATGTTTGTTAATTCCCACAATTCTACTGCGAATAAAGCTCAGTTTTATTAGCAGTTCTAGCGAATAAAGTCTCCCCTTGTAAAATGGAGCTATACATCTCCTATAACACAAAGCTGAACTTAGAGACCATATGTTGCCCATGCAGCATGATCCCTCTCTCTGCCTGTATAGTTTACAGAGTAATGGTAACATCAATACGTGTGGAACACGACAAGCTGCAGAAGCTGCCGGATCAGCAAAGCAATGCTCTGACTGCCTATCGGAGCTTCGATCCTAGACCAGTTGCCAACCAAGGCTTAGGGCCTATGCCTTGATTGATCACCACACTTAATAATTATGTTTAAGCATTTTGCGAAATTACTAGATATCAAAAAGAAAACACTTAGATAAGCAATAAGTAGGGGACATAATCATCTAAGAGTGTTACAAATAATAGTGTTACAAGGGAGATTACTTAAATTTTAAAAAATAAAATCACATACTAGCGGTAATTAGTCACTAACTTTAAACTTCTCAACTATTCTATTGTAAATAAGACAATTAAAACAGAAAAAAAAAATATTTTAAGGTCAAATATAATGCTTTTAGAATTCTTACAGAAAATGTCTTTGATTTTTAAATACTTACATTTTATAAGCTATTTTTTAGTTACACATTTATTTTTTAAATATCATTTGTATACTTTTAATGTAAGAAGTCATATATCTTTACCAATATGAACTCCCTATATGAAGGGAAAATATTTTTTTACTGGCCTCCTAAGGCCACAATAAATGTGCAGAAAATTAGTTAGTCGAGGTTCCAGCTTCACGGCAACGTGTCGTCCCCATTATGCGACGTTCCTGTGCCAATGAATATCGCACAAAATGCTCCCCACTGTCCAATGTGAAATGTGGAACAGACAGGAGTTAAAAGACAGCATAGTCGAGACATGATATCATGTGAATTGTGTAGATAAATCATCATGGAATGGACAGACTGGTGCAGTATGGAGTAACCAGAGAATCTGACCTACGCTCAGGAAAGGCCAAATAGACATTTAATGAGACTGAAACTGACACTACTAGTACTGGGACTCTTCGCTGGTTGTTGAAAATAAGGACGGAACACAGATGGAATATCGCGAGTGCTGTGATGTCGGTCCTTGACTAAGCTCAAATAGAATATATTCGCCTAACTGACATAATTTGGACTCTGTCTTCTCCTCCACACAGAACGTGTTTACAGATCTGGAGATTCTGGCAGCAATATTCTCCTGTGCAATCCATGACGTCGATCATCCAGGGCTGACAAACCAGTATCTGATTAATACCAGTAAGTGTATCTGGCGACTGTCTGGGTGGGGGTTGGATGTTGCGTCTAAGTGGTTGTCTTTAGTCTGCTTGTTGATAGGCAGGCCATGATAAGATGGGATGGACAAGACAGGTAAGATAGACAAGACTGATAGGATAAACGAGGAGATAGAGTAGACAAGACATCGGAGATAGAAAAGACATCTGGGATAGATAAGAAGATAGAATAGACAAGACAGATAGGATAGACAAAGAGATAGACAAGACGGATAGGATAGACAAGACAATGCAGCTATTATAGATAAGACAGATGAGTAAGACAAGACAGATAATATAGACATGATAGGTAGTATAGTCAAGATAGATAGTATAGACAAAATGGGTAAATAGTCAAGACAGATAGTAGACATTATAGGTAGTATAGACAAGACAGCTAGGATAGATAATAAATAGGGGATGGACTAGATAGACAGGCTAGACAAAAGAGAGATAAGACAGATAGGATAGACAAGACCAATAAGTTAGACATGAAATATAGGATAAACAAGATAAATAGGATAGACAAAACAGACAAACGTACAAGATAGGCAGATAGATAAACAAGACAGACAGGATAGGCAAGACATATATAATAGACAAGCCAGATAGACAGAAAATAGCATAGACAAGACAGATAGCATAGACAAGACAAATAGGATAGACCACTAGAAACAATACACAGAAAGTTAGTACAGACAAACTAAAACAGACAACATAGACACGACAGACAGTATAGACAAGACGGATTAAATAAAGTATTGTGAATTATTAGACTAAGCGAACCATAATTTCTTGTCTCTTTTTTTATATATTTTACTAGGTTCAGAACTGGCGCTCATGTACAATGATGAATCAGTGCTAGAAAACCACCATTTGGCGGTGGCATTCAAGCTGTTGCAAGAAGACAACTGTGACATTTTATCCAACCTCAACAAAAAACAGAGGCAGTCTTTGCGAAAAATGGTTATTGACATGGTAAGTGGTCAAACGTAATTACTAGGCTAAGGTACAGTCACTATTTGTATATTTTAGATTCAGCCATTGTCTATAAATATATTTCAGATTCAGAAATTGTCCCTCAAGATATTTTTCATTGAACCATTGTCACTAAATATATTTTCGATTTAATCATTGTCCCTAAATAAATTTTAAATTTAACTATTGTCCCTAAATATACTATAGATTAAACCATTGTCCCTAAATATATATTACATTCAGCATTGTCCCTAAATATTATTTTAGATTGAACATTGTCTCTAAATATACTTTAGATTGAACATTGTTCCTAAATTTACTTTATACTGAACATTGTCCCTAAATATAATATTAGACTGAACAATGTCCCTAAATATACTTCAGATGGGACCACTGCCCCTAAATATACTTTAGATTAAAAATTGTCCCTAAATATACTTTATACTGAACATTGTCCCAAAATATAATATTAGATTACATTGTCCCTAAATATACTTTAGATTGAACCATTGCCCCTAATATATTTTAGATTGAACATTGTCTCTAATTATACTTTATATTATTCAACAGTCCCTAAATATACTTTATATTGAACATTGTCCCTAAATATACTTTAGATTGAACCATTGCCCCTAATATATTTTAGATTGAACATTGTCTCTAATTATACTTTATATTATTCAACAGTCCCTAAATATACTTTATATTGAACATTGTCCCTAAATATACTTTAGATTGAACATTGTCCTAAGATCTATTTTCACAGGTTCATTGTGTGTAAATTAAGTAGAGACCAGGTCCATTTTCTTACATTTGTTCTCTCACTTTGAACTCAAGCGTAGTCCGTACACATGCTAATTCTAGTAGTTACCACTATTAAGAAGTGCCCTGTACATAATTATGCCACTGAATGATGTAACAAGCAATGCTGGTAGTAAATGATTAAGTTATGATTGTTGATTGCTCCAGGTGTTGGCGACGGATATGTCCAAGCACATGACCTTGCTTGCCGACCTGAAAACCATGGTGGAAACGAAGAAAGTGGCAGGATCTGGTGTGCTGTTGTTAGACAACTATCAGGACAGGATACAGGTGAGATCAAGGGTCTGCTGGTTTAGGTAACAACTATCTTATAAACATGGAGGGGAGAAAGGGTGGGGGTGGAAAGAGGAGAGGGGAGTCTCCATGGCAAAGTGGTCAAAGCACCTGGTTAATTGTTCGGTTGGTTGTCTGGTTGCTTGCTTATTTATTTGGTTGGCTGTTTAGTTGGTTGGTTGTTGGTTGGCCAGTTGGTTATTTGGCTGGCTGCTTGCTTACTTAGTTGGCTGGTTAGTGGTTGGCTGGTTGACTGGTTGATTATTGGTTTGTTCAAAACACTGGCTGGGTGGTTTCTTGCTTACTTGGTTGACTGGTTAGTTGTTTGATTGGTTGTTTGAGTAGTCGTTTGATTGGTTGGTTGGGTAGTCGTTTGATTGGTTCATTGGCTGGTTGACTGATTGGTTGGCTAGTTGTTTGATTGGTTGGTTGGTTAGTTGTTTGATTGGTTGGTTAGTTGTTTGATTGGTTGGTTGGGTAGTCGTTTGATTGGTTCATTGGCTGGTTGACTGATTGGTTGGCTAGTTGTTTGATTGGTTGGTTGGTTAGTTGTTTGATTGGTTGGTTAGTTGTTTGATTGGTTGGTTGGTTAGTTATTTGATTGGTTGGTTAGTTAGTTATTTGATTGGTTGGTTGGCTAGTTGTTTGACTGGTTGGTTAGTTGTTTGATTTGTTGGTTGGCTAGTTGTTTGATTGGTTGGTTTGCTAGTTCTATTGGTTGGTTAGCTAGTTGTTTGATTGGTTGGTTGGCTAGTTGTTTGATTGGTTGATTCATTCGCTGGTTGACTGATTGGTTTGCATGTTGGCTGCTTGCTTACTTGGTTGGTTGGTTGGTTGGTTGTCTGGCTGGTTGATTGAAACATTATCCAGCACTTAGTTTACGATGCTGAGTTAACCCCAAAGCCATGCTGGCTAAAGAGAAACAGAGAAACCTGCTACTGCTGCGAATTGAACTCAAATCACTGCCTTGATAATCAAGCATACTACCCACTATACCACCATAGTCCCTGTGGTTGAATGATAACGCAGACTTTCAGATTACATACCCTTTGTCAAATATGATTCAGAATATAGTGCATTGTTTGGATGTTTCCAAAGATGCGTAAGATCGTGGTGTATTTTCAGATATTTCCAAGTGTGCTATAGAACATGGTGCATTGTTAGGATGTTACTATAGGTGATAGAGAACTTGATTGATTGTTCAGCTCTTTCCACTGATGCTTCAGAACATGGTTCATTGTTGGGATCTTTCCACAGAGGCTCCCGTTAAAGTTAGTTGCAGATCCTTTACAGGACATCACAGTCAACACTAACATTTTTGGCTCTTTGTGAGATCTTGGCAAATTTATGTTCAGTAGTTTGTCATTGCCAGCTTCCTGGCCTAGAGGTTAGCGACTTTTCTCTGTAATCTCGTATACTCTCGTAAGTAACGTGACGATGGTGAGAATCAGCAGTGGTTCGAATCGCGTCGGTAACTTAAGGGGTATGTGAGCCGGCCGCTCAGAAAGCAATGGCAAACTACTGAGCGTAATCTTGCCAAGAAATCAACAATCAGCTGAAAGATGCTGATGTTGACAGAGGAAATGTAAGTTTGTCATTGCTTTCTGAACGACCAGCACTCATACCATTGTCTGAAAAGTAACACAAGGTGGTCTGCTTCCAAATCGACTGCAGCTGTGTATCTAATGCAGTGTCTGGGATTACAAATTGCCTTCATAACCCATTCGCTACAGTACATGGTGCATTATTCTGATTTTCCGCAGGTGCTTCAATACTTAGTCCATTATTCTGATTTTCCCCAGGTGCTTCAATACTTAGTCCATTATTCTGATTTTCCCCAGGTGCTTCAAACTTAGTCCATTATTCTGATTGTCCCCAGGTGCTTCAATACTTAGTCCATTATTCTGATTTTCCCCAGGTGCTTCAATACTTAGTCCATTATTCTGATTTTCCCCAGGTGCTTCAGTACTTAGTCCATTATTCTGATTTCTCCACAGGTGCTTCAATACTTAGTCCATTATTCTGATTGTCCCCAGGTGCTTCAATACTTAGTCCATTATTCTGATTTTCCCCAGGTGCTTCAATACTTCGTCCATTATTCTGATTTTCCCCAGGTGCTTCAATACTTAGTTCATTATTCTGATTTTCCCCACGTGCTTCAATATTTAGTGTAGTCCATTATTCTGATTTTCCCCAGGTGCTTCAAAACATGGTCCATTGTTCGGATCTTAGTAACCCAACCAAACCTTTGGAGATCTACAAGGCCTGGGTGGATCGGGTGATGGGTGAGTTCTTCAGGCAGGGCGATCTAGAGAGACAGCAAGGTCTGGACATTAGCCCGATGTGTGACAGGCATACTGCAACCATTGAGAAGTCACAAGTAAGTGCTCGCTGGTCTTGTTCATGATTCGGCAGCATTTATTGCTTCATATCACGTCGTGGTATTTGTATGTCTTCGGGTTCTACTGCGTGAATGCATATGTTGTTTTGTCTATCTGGCTTTGAAGATTGGTAGATTTGATTGTTAATGCTCATCTTAATTACACACGGATAACATCCATAAGTGCCTTAGATCACAGATACTCATCAAGGTCATGTACCTTTGCCGACTGGTGTGGGCAGTCATGGAATGCCACCTCACACAAACACCAATATCATGCCTCTACACAAATTACAATCTCTGACGGCATGGATCAATTTGTGTGGTGACTCCCTTCCATGCCATGACACAAGACTCTCAAGAATCTTCTCAAGCTGTCTTCCTCTATCTCTTTTTTCGTAAATCTTTCTGGTTGTCACGTGTTCCAAGTTTTATCTTCTCATAATGTGGCCCAAAAAAAACGATGATGTATCAATATAAGCCACCTGTATTCAATATTAACTACTTATGTTTAATATAAACCATTTACGTTCAATAAAACCACCTGTCTTCAATGTAAGCCACCTCCGTTCAGTACAAACCACTTATGTTGAATATAATCCACAGATCTTTATGATGTTGAATATAATCCACCGATGTTTATGATGTTGAATATAATCCACCGATGTTTATGCTATCAAACAGGTTGGCTTCATCGACTACATCGTCCACCCTCTGTGGGAGACATGGGCTGACCTCGTCTACCCCGATGCCCAAGAGATACTGGACACTCTCGAGGACAACCGCGATTGGTACCACTCATGCATCCCAATCTCGCCCTCCTCCAGCTTCTGCAGTACCAAGCAGGATGAAGAGAATGAGAAGTTTCAGTTCAGCGTAGAGGAAGGGGATGAAACGCAGAGCCACAGCAGCGCAGAGAGTGACCAGTCCGTGATACCAGTCAGGGAACCACTTACAACGAGATTAGAACAGGAATCTTCAGCATCATCGCCATCACCATCATCATCAGCACTACCTATGTCCACTTCCTTTCTACCTGCTGCACACGAATCTACAGGAACCACCTTAAATTCAGTTCATCACACATCATTTTCTACCATCAAGTATAATGTGAAAACCTCTGACAATAAATTACCAACCGATCACTACGATAAGAAATGATGCCAAATCCTTTGAACTGATATACCGGGTTTTTTAAAATAAAATAGATGTTACATTTGTAATAAATATTTGTCATTTTAAACTCATGACATATTAATTTATCCTTGGTGTGACCTGCCGCAAAGAATTCACCACGTTCAACAATATGATCGCTGCATTTGACATGATAGAGGATACAAATGACATAGTAAATGGTGTTTCAGTTGGATTAGATGTTTTCAATGGTGATTTAACATTCAGGAATGTTGTGACAGGAAATGGGAATTAGGAAAAGGGACATTATCCATCTGGGGCTAAATGAAAGACAATGTTTGAGAATATCATTATGTAGATCATGTTTGTACGTAAACGAACACGTTTTTTTTAGTTTGCTCACTTTTAACTCAAGCAAAGTCCCTAATTGGAGTGATTTTTTTGTGTGGGCCAGCCTTCCCTATTACCAGTATCCCCCCGACATCAGACAAACCTAACTTCTAAAGTACTTGTAATTAACGTCCCCAAGTCAAGAACGAAATGTCAATGTTTAATTCCAGCTGACTGGTGTAGGAAGAGAACCTATCTCACCATCAGCACACTGAAAGCTTAAGATCGAGTGCTCTTATACATCCAGCCACACAACTTCAAGCAAACAAACAAGTGAATCAGTGGAGATATTTCATTTGCTGGTTGTAGTTAGAATATTAATTTCAAGGCCTGACTGTGATAGCTTTGAAAGGCATGTACAGATCTCATAGTCTGATTCCTTTGATGAACCTCAGTCATCACTTGTCTGAGATGAAATGTGTCTTGTTTTTGCTGTGGGTGCTGTGAAGTAGCATTCACATGAGCAGCAGACAAGAGAATATCTTTTTTTTATTGGTGTAAATATTGTGATTTGGGTGTGAAATTTTGAATGAATATAGGTATTTTCAGGCAAATTTGATATTTCTGTCATGATAGAGTTGAGGATAAGGCACTTTGCACTAATGATATGAAAGACACCTTGTGCTGCAAGTACTGTGAAATACAATTCACATGAGCAGTAAACAAGACAATATCTTTTAAATAACGAAGACACAAAAAATAGATTGCACGATTTATTGCCTGGCATTGATGTGTGAATATGTGTATATTTCAGCTTGAAGAATTTTCTAATCGCTTTACGTTGTGTGACTTCTGCAGTATATACCTGACGAGATGCAGAAAAATATGCAAGGCAATAAATCATGTAATCTATTGTTTGTGTCTTCATTATTCAAAGTCACTAGGGGGAAAAATATCTTTTATTTTGGTGTAAATAATGTTATCTGACTGTAAAGTTTTGAATGAAGATAACTGTTTTCAACTGACACGTTAGCACAGTTGATAAGGAAATGAGCTGATAATGTCGTGAGAACGATCGGACACAGGTGTGACACTTGGGCTCATTACCTGCTAAAGTGAGGGAAAAACTGGTCTCCTATTCTTCCATGCATCCAGGTTTTCACATCACAGGCCCAAAGCAGGACACTGCCTTGGAAAATTTTTTATAAGTTTCAGACTTCAAAGTTTGATTGTTTCTATCTTTACAAGGTTGAGGATATCACTTTATATTAATGCTAATATTAATGATATTTTTAATACAGCTTTTTACAAATTAAAAAGGTCAGAAATTATTTACAAGGCAATTTAGAGACAAAAGTTGTTGATACATATAGAATATTCAAATACAAATTTTAGTAGTTTGTAGTATTTTAGAATGTTGTTGTTGATTGTAGAGTGTGGACGGTTGTAAAATTATTAGTTTTAGTAATGTGGTAAATGTTTGTAACAAGTGCAAAAGAATATTAGGAATATATTTTTAAAGTGGAAGTTTGAAGAAATAAGAGGAAATTATTATATAAGTGACCTTTGTAACAGCATACAGGGTGTATTTTTAATGACTGTGGGAATTTTTAAAATATTGCCATTCCACGTTTTGAATTTACCTTTTATGTTGCATGAACTCCACAGAGGGTGAATACGAAACTTGGATATATACTTGCAATATTTTCAAAAAACCCCAGTCATTAAAAATACACCCTGTATAATAATCAGACATATATTGTTTGGCCCTCATATAAGTAGAAGAAACAAGTAGGGATTAGAAGAGGCACTAGACAACATAAAAATCGAAAGCTATAGTTACTGTTTTGTAACAGCATAAACATTATTATCATTATTCAGGCTGACGAATTAGACTCTGTAAGATATATTTCCACTTGGTCTTATAAGAGTCAATACAGCATGGTGGTTAGTAAATTCACTTATCAGCCCGGTGGTATAGGTTCAACCCTCACAAATGACAGACTTGCATTTTTCATAAACAAAGGCTCTGGACACTCGTATGTTGTCAGGGCCTATAAAGGAAGCAAAGAATAGTACCATAGTATGTAGAATAGTATGTGTGTCACAAGAGGCAACTAGGAAGGATGAGCATGGAATTAGCTATGAAATCACGTAGAAATGTTTAGCTACAAAATCCAACCAGTCATTATCAGGTCTACAAAGGGCAAGGCTGGAGCTTGTTAAGGGCTTATGCTCAACTGGAAGATGAAAGAAGAAAAAAGAAGAAAGGGGAGAAGGAAGAGGAATGAGAGAAGGACAAGTCGTCTCAGGAGTCAATCCAGATTCATGGAGTTGTAAAACAAAACAAGTCAACAACCATTTTAAAGCCTTCAGCATAGTGGATATGTGTTGCTAACTCTATATGTGTATAAATCTGACAACACTCAATGGGTGATCTGGCCATTACTGTACTGGCACTTTTATTGACCGGGACATTTCCAGGTCCCCATGTTTTGACCGGGACATTTCCTCATCCCCATTTTTGGCTGGAGGCACAGGTCATCTGTCTAACAATCTGTCTCAATGGGGATTCAAACACTTGACCAACAGGCAAGCATACTAGCCACTGCGCCACCACGGCTCCCTCTAAGTTGGATACTAGTCGTAAATTCTTTTGACTTCCAGAAATCTCCTGATGCTATGAAAACTTCTCTTGCCTCTTTGTATTTGTATTTTATCTTCAACTCCAACAGTTCCATACTTGTTTTCCCTGCTCCAACAGTTCCTTACTTGTTTTCCCACTCCAACAGTTCCAAACTTCTTTTCCCCGCTCCAACAGTTCCAACTTGTTTTCCCTGCTCTAACAGTTCCATACTTGTTTTCCCACACAGTTCCATACTTGTTTTCCCACTCCAACAGTTCCATACTTGTTTTCCCTGCTCCAACAGTTCCATACTTGTTTTCCCACTCTAACAGTTCCATACTTGTTTTCCCACTCTAACAGTTCCATACTTGTTTTCCCACACTGTTCCATACTTGTTTTCCCACTCCAACAGTTCCACACTTGTTTTCCCACTCCAACGGTCCCATACTTGTTTTCCCACTCCAACAGTTCCATACTTGTTATCCCACTCCAACAGTTCCATATTTAATTCCCAGTTCCAACATTGTCATGCTTAGTTCCTCACTTCAACAGTTTAATACTCCATTCCCAACTCCTACAGTCCCAAGCTTATTTTCCCACTCCATCAGTTCCATACTCGATTTTTAACTTCATCAGTTCCATATTTAATTCCCAACTCCAACAGTGCCATGCTTATTCCCCCACTTCAACAGTTTTATACTCCATTCCCAACTCCTACAGTCCCAAGCTTATTTTCCCACTCCAACAGTTCCATATTTAATTCCCAACTCCAACAGTGCCATGCTTATTTCCCCATTTCAACCGTTTTATACTCAATTCCCAACTCCTACAGTCCCATGTTTATTTTCCCACTCCAACAGTTCCATATTTGATACATGCCATTGGAGATCGCAAGATGTGGAGAAACATGATCGTCTAAGCTGGTCGGCAAGGCATATGATGATTACATCAATATACATTTCAATAAAATAGTGGGAATGACTAACTATACACTTTGAATATACATTAACGCTTACAGAGACATAAACATTCTGCCCTGAAAATGAGAAAATGCTGTGTCCTTTAAAAGTTAAACTTCATAAAAGAATGTGACTATACCAAGGAAAAATTAACTTTTGTTTATGAGGATTTAGAAACAAAATGTATGAGACATTGTGTCATTACCTATTATTGCAGAGACTACATTATTAATTTTACAAGTTATTAGCATGAATAAAACTTACCTTTTAAACAGTATTATTTTTTTAACATTTTTGATTTCAGTATCCTGTTCAACTCTGCTGGGCTAGAATTATACTATGGCACCTTGCCATCATGGCAAACGATAGTTTGTTACATTGTGCTTCAAAAAAGGCATAATAACTATAACCCATAGCGGTAGCGAATGTAACTGCTCAGATCAATTTGTGCTGTAAATGGTCATCCACAATGGATGCATGTGAACACTTGGTCATTTCCACCATCACGTGCCAGTTGACATTTCACACATGGACTATAATTATAATCAATAGTATCATGTCTCAGAAACGGAAATGCTCTAGCCATATTAAACAACACAGTACTTGGAAAGAATAGTAATGGATGGCAATGTTCCTGGCAGAAGAGGCTGAGGGCTGACTAACATGATGGAGGATACAGGGCATTAAAGACACCTAGAGCATGAAAAGGCATGAGACAGAGGAACTGGTGAAGAATTGAGACTCGTTCTGAAGGGCTGCGATAAGAACATTGCTCTGTAAAGGATTTGCTTCAAGATAATGATCAGTTGTAAGGCAAACATGTTTGTTTTATAAACCCAAGTCACTTAGGGCAACATTTCATGAGCTCAATAGTTGAGTTGTCTTCTCTTATTGCCTTTTGAGTCCATGTTGTCTGTTTGCCAGACTGTGTTGGCTTTGTCTTTGTTCTCACTGTAACTTCACAACCTCTGATTTTGTTGTCTTCGTTCACACCTTAACTTCACAAGCTCTGCTTGCCAGACTGTTGGCTTTGTCTTTGTTCTCACTGTAACTTCACAACTTGTTTGCCAGAATGTGTTGGCTTTGTCTTTGTTCTCACCGTAACTTCACAAGCTCTACCCGCTGTACTTTGTTGGCTTTGTCTTTGTTCTCACTGTAACTTCACAACCTCTGATTTCGTTGATTGTGTCTTTTATATGACAGTAACTTCCTCAAGGCAGTGGTGGTTTACCATTTTGTTTGACATACAATAAGGTGCATTTAATTTCCATCCAACTGTAATTTATTCCATCCATTTAGTTTATGGAAGCTGTGGTACTGCTGTGGCTACCAAGCTCGCCTGTCCTCCCAGTGCTCATGTGTTCAAATCCTCACAGATGTATGAATTCTTATTTTTATTAACATAACCTCACGTGTCAGCTCAACTTAAACTGGGCACGAGGAAATGCCTTGGGAAGTATAGGCAGTTGATGTTATACATGGTGTATTTTTAATGACTGTGTGCAGCATTTGAAAATATTGCTGGCCCAAGTTTTGTATTTACCTATTATGTCGTATGAACTTTACAGAGGGTAAACACAAAACTTGGACCGGCAATATTTTCCAACACTGCAGTCATTAGAAACCATACCTGTAAAAATCATGTAGCAACCATACCATCTACCAAGTCCCGACTGGTCTATAAAAATAATATGGGGCTAACAATAGATACCCAACACATCTTACAATGTGTGAACGGGTCCTTTACTTCATTCAAAATGTAGTATATTAATATTTTAGTAGTATATTACTAATAAATAAGTGTGGTATTTTTAACTGGTGTGAATTAATCCCTACATGGTTGTGTAAATTGATGGCACATTGAACTAAACAGTAAAATCCCTTATTTTATTTATTTTAATGACTTTTGTCCTCAACCCATTTATCTCATATGTTAGACATATCATTTTGTGTCGTTCCTCTTTATTACATGGTTCTATTGTGTGAAGTATACATTAAGTTAGTGTATGTGTGCAAGACAGATGCGTTTATGCTTGGATTTACTCATGACCTATGTTTTGACATTGTCTGATAATTTATAAATTATGTATACGAAGTTTTTTTGTTACTAACACTCCTTTATCAGGAGCAAGATAAACTATATAATTCTGACAAAAAACGTGTTACAAAATACCCTGTTTTTTGTTATGAATACATCTTTACAAACACAACCAGATTCTGCCATTCAGTTCACATGTACAGTTTTCTCTGAGACTCCTGGGGGTCATCGCTGGAACTATGGAGTCCATGCTCTGTGAGAGGCTTTCGGCAGACACTCTGCATAAAGAGACAGAGCCATCTGGGATAAAGCCTAGTGTAATGGAGTTAATCCTCTTGTCTTTAAACCCCTTCAGCTTTTATGTATTCAAACATAAGTTCTTCCTTCTAAAATCCTTTAGCTTTTATGTTTAGTTTATTTAGTTTTATGTATTCAAACAGAAGATCTTCCCTCTAAAATCCTTTACTAGTAAGGTAGTCTCATCGCAGGTTCTGCCTTTTAGTGTACAGTTATAAAAGTTTCACATATACTGGGTCATAGCTTCATATTGTAGGATGACCTGTTCCATTCCTCACGGTCTTTTGTTTCCACAGACAGACGGAAGTCAGGATTCTATTCAACACTTTTTATATTGCTACAATCTTGTAACTTTACCTGGAAGTTACTATAGCAACAAGCTTGTTAACTTTGCTTATATGTCACAATCTAGTTACTTTACTTTGCACGGAAGTCACTATAGCAACAATCTTGTAACTGCTTGGAAGTCACAATCTTGTAACTTTGCTTGAAAGTCACTATAACTATAAACAAGCTTGTAACTTTGCCTGGAACTTACTATAGCAACAATCTTGTCACTTTGCTCGGATGTTACAATCATTTAACAGTATCTACAAGTCACTATAGCAACAATCTTGCAACTTTACTTGGTTGTCGCCATAGCAACAACCTTGTAACTTTGCTTGGATGTCACTGTAGTAACAATCTTGTAACTTTTCTTGAACGTCACAATCTTGTAACTTTGCTTGGAAATCACTCTAACAAAGTAAATCAAATAATCATCAGTTGTGCTCTGAACTCAAATAACATTTTGGCTACTAAAAGCAATGGTAGTCCAATAGAAAAAAAACTGACGTTAGAGTTTAAAGTGTTAGCATCACATATTTTAGGCAATAACATAAGAGGTAGGGTGGCCGATTCTCTTCTTCGTCACTTTTTCTTTCCTGACAACTCCCAGGAAATTCTGAAAATAAACTCCTTCCCATTTTTATTAGACTGTGTCAATCCCGGATCACTACTACATGGTGTATTTTTAATGACTGTGGAGTTTTTTAAAATAAAGCCGGTCCAAGTTTTGTATTTACCTTTTATGTTGCATGAACTCCACAGAGGGTAAATACAAAACTTGGAAAGGCAATATTTTCCAACACCCCAGTCATTAAAAATACACCCTGTAGTTTTTTTTTTTTTAATTCGCATATCCTTTATAGGACATCGCATGTCAACAGCAGCATCTTTCAGCTGTCCGTTGATTCTCTGGCAAGATTACGCTCAGTAGTTTGCCATTGCTTTCTGAGCGGCCGGCTCAGTTATCCCGCAAGTCACCAGTGGGGGTAGAACCGCTCCCAGTTCTCGCCCGCTACGAGACTGCGTGATAAACGGGATTACGGAGAAAGTATTGTAACCCCTCGGCCAGAGAGACCGGCACCCTGTAGTACTGGCTGAAAAAGAGAGGGAGGGGGATCCTGCTCCTCCATAGGATGTGAACACGGAGCGCAGTCTTGGCAGTCAAATTTATTAATCGCTATATGTAAATAATATTTTAATTTATAGTTCAGCGATTAATATCTGCTTTCCATCCATCTGGCCGACCAGGTGAATAAGATGGCATGTAGGAGATCTTTACCTACGCCCTCACAGTTTGCCTTATAGGATTGTTCATGAGGCCAGATTTCCATTCACTATCTGCCAAATTATGGGCAGTCTTGTATCATGTGCCTTTTCCCTCGAGTCATGATCATGTGCCCAGCTGGCAAAGGCATTCATGTGTTTCGTGTTTCCTCAGATCTCGGTCTTTAGTGTTCTGTATCAATTCTATTGATGATATTCCTCCATGCCACCATCTTTAGGTCATCCAACATAATTTCTGTCTCACTCTTCTACCACTGGTATTTTCAGTCATCATGATGATTTCCGATGTTTTTGTTCTCACCACGTGACCAAAGAACAGTGTTCTTTTCCTATAGTTGTATATGATGTTCTACTTTATCGGAGGGGCGTAATTGGGAGGGTACAACTTCATCCTGGTGCCACGACATGCAATCAAAAGACTACATACCACGGCAGGGCAGACCAGCTTTGGTCGGCAACTGGTCTAGAGTCGAAGCTCCGACAAGCGGACAATTAGGGCATTGTTTTGCTGATCCGGCAGCTTCTGCGGTTTGTCTTGTTCCAGATGTATTTCTGTTACCTTTCATCTTGAGTAAACTGGGCAGACCGAGAGAGGGATTATCGTGCATTAGCAACACATAGTCTTTACAATTCAGCCAAGACTTTGTGCTATAGAGAAGTGATTGTGCCGTTTTCTGGTTTGTTTTTTTTTCAGCACAATAACAATAACTATCGTCTGCCATGACGGCAAGGTGCCGGTACAGTAGTACAGTGCTTTTGTTAGCCTCGTCCAGAAATTCATTGTTAATTACTCAATTAGAAGAACAAATTCACATCTACAACAAGGTGGTGTAGGCAGTAGTATACTGGCTCACAAACACAATGATCTTTGATTAATTCTAATCCCATTTGTGTCTGGATTAGGGGGCCACCTAGATATTTGTGATCGGGTGCTGCAGAATGAAAATGGGATTTCGAAAAGAATCGATCACCTCAGTTCATAACTTCATAACCTAGTATGTGCAAAAGCCTATCACTTCATCTATATCTTTAATTAATCGCCTATCACAAGCTGTGTGGTCAAATTTCGTTGCAGTTTGATAAAGAACTAGTTGTAAACATTAACTCCCCCAGCTTTAGAATATCACAAGAAAAATATAAATATTGGAAATTGACAAACTACAGCTGGCATGCTTCGGGCGGAGTGGCAGGCTTCCATCCAGCAATCAAAAAATGGAAAGAAGCTGTTGGATATTTCCCCCCGGACATGCTGGTGTGATGGGAAACGAGCAGGCGGACAGATCGGCTGGGTCTGCACCGCTGGGGGGGGGGGGGGGGGGTATTGGTGCATGATAAGGCAGATGTGATTCCCTTTAGAATCTTGTGTATGTTGCAGGAGACCGGGTTGATCATCAAGTCTTGGAGAGAATGGTGCTACAGGGAGTGACCAGAGGATTTGGCCGACACTCAAAGCAGCGAGGAAAGGTCAGAACGACACGTAACCAGACTGCTACTGGTACCATTAGTATTGGAGCTCTTCGCTGGCTGTTGGATATGAGGACGGAGCACGTATGGGACTATCCCAAATGCTGTGATGTCGGTTCTTGGCTCAACTCAGATGGAATTATAAACACGTGTAATTAAATTAATTCCAATTCCCTGGCCTAGGTGTTAACGTCTTTCTCCGTAATCCCGTATATTCTCGTGAGTAACGTAACCTGCGCGAGAATCGGTAGCGGTTCTCGCCGCGTTGGTAACTTACGGGGTATGTGAGCCGGTCGCTCAGAAAGCAATGGCAAACTACTGATCGTAATCTTGCCTAGTACATCAACAGCAGCTGAAAAATGCTGATGTTGACTGCAACGTCCTGTAAGGGGTATGCGAGGAAAAGAAAAATCATTCTTGTAGTCGACTGGTTAATGCTCTTAGGGAAGGAAGAGAGAATTTTGCCTTATTTGAAAAAAAAAAAAAAAAAAAAACACTAGATAAGAGAGACAGGAAGACAGTGAAAGGTGTATGTAGAAAGTTTAACCGGTTTGACAACAATTAATAACGAAGACACAATCAAAAGATTGCAGGATTTACTCTTCATCTTCTTCTTCTCAATTTACCTCAGTGACGTATTGGTAAAAGGGGGGGGGGGGGGGGGTGTAAAGAATGTTTATGCGCTTTTTATAATGCTCTTTATAAGCTGGTATTCATTTCTCTAAGGTTGTTCTTGATGCCATCACTCCCACTTTTACGTGGCTTTCCCCTTGCTCTGTATATCAGTTGTATTTCTTCAACTATATTATTTCTCCTCTTTGTGGCAGGTGGTATCATGGCATTCTTGTGAGGTGGCCAAACCATTTAATTTATTGTTCTTTAATTAAGTGCATGACTGGTTTCAGGCATAGTAGTCTTCTAATTTTCTCATTCATCTGCTGTCTCTCACGGTTACTCCCGCAGTTCTTTTAAGGCACTGATTGCCTGACACATTTCATTGTATCTCGTCGAGTACATACAGCAGAAACCACGCAACATCAATTAAAATAATCAGATAAATCCTTCAAGCTAAAATATACAACACACACACACACGCACGCACGCACGCACGCACGCACGCACGCACACACACACACACACACAGACAGTCATTTGGATAATATAAGCGACACCAACTTGAGCCGTAGTAGGGTGATTGCCGGCCGACCCGATGACTGCGGATTTAATCCGCATTGGGGTGGATACGAATTTTTTATTTTTTTATTGTGCCAGGTTGGCTTAGCCTAAAATGGGTACCAGGAAATTCTTAGGAAATAAAAGCGGCGGTTGTAATACTAACCACATCACCACTAACCACATCACCCACGAGTGCAAAATGGTCAATAAAAATATGAGTCCAGCAACATTTGCCCATTGCATCTTAGGCGTGTCGGTGAAAGAGACCTTTGCTTTTGCAAATATTCACAAGCTTTGTGGAAAGTACAGACCTAGCCAGATATTTTACAGGGTGTAATTTTTTTATTACTGTGCAGTGTTTGAAAATATTGCCGGTCTAAGTTTTGTATTTACCTGTTATGTTGCATGAACTTTACAGAAGGTGAATATAAAACTTGGACCGGCAATATTTTCAAACACTACAGTCATTAAAAATACACCTTATTGTATGCTCTGACTAAATGTATGAAGTACAGTCTAACATTATATGTTATTTATGATACATACGGAGAATAGGCGCTCACCACACAGTGCATTCATTGCTTGTGGCAGAAAGATAAAACTGAGCAAGGTATTTGTAATTAAACTTCAAAAGATCTCAAGCACAGAAAACACAAACAACTGATTGTCCAATTTATTGCCTGCCATATTTCGCTTTTATTTCCTCAGGTGCTTACTACAGAATTAAATATAATGTGAAGTGAATTAGATGGATCACTTTTCTGCTGAAATACATCGCACTTTGTCACTGATGCTGTTCACATGTACACCCACGCACGCTACCATTATACTAGATTCATTATCATCCCTTTCTGCTTACAAGATGGTGGTTTTCCAAATAGCCTATGCCCTTGGCGTGCTACAATGAACTAAGCTAGGCAATAAAGGTTGCCAATGCTGTTTGTTCCGTCTTTGTTCAAATCCATAACAGGAAAACTTTGCGTTGTACAACAGGTCTTTTGTTCTGTGTGGTGGTTAAGTGCCAGCACAACTGCTTTCTGTTACTGATTACATGAGTTCAGTTGAAATTTGAAGAATACCCTTAATTTGACTTTGGAAGTCAAGTAGTGTGAGCGTGCGTACGCGCACGTGAGTGAGTGTATATATATATATGCGTGTTTAAGTCAAATGACTTTCGAGTTATCTCCCCACTAAGGAAGTTGGTTAAAAGTTGCATGTCCTAGGACGCCGCAATCAACCCATCATTTTTGACTGTTTCTTATTTACTGGGCAATTTAACTTTTTTATGTTCAATAGTTTGCCATTGTATTCTGAATGACTGACGCCTCATATCATAGAAATCAACGCGAGGCGGCCTACTTCCAAATCGCCCGCAGCAGATTTGGAACCCTAGGCTTGATATACCAGGGGTTTGTGATACGTGTTCACCGCTTCTAGGACCACGGCAAAGGCTATGGAAGTTAGTGGTGTGTTGGTCTGACCCTCAGTTGTGTGTATGTTCTAACAATGTAGCGAAATTGCAAATAGTATGATACTAAATGACATGTATTTGCTTTCATTTTCTGAATGTTCGGATCCGTAGTTATTGAATTCTGTGAATTTGATCAGTATTAACATTGTTTAATATATAGTATGTGGTGTTGACATCAATCTGTTTTGTGACTAGCTGTCTGTCCCAGTCTGTCTGTTACTGTTTGTCCCAGTCTGTCTGTTACTGTTTGTCCCAGTCTGGCTGTTACTGTATGTCCCAGTCTGGCTGTTACTGTTTATCTCTGTTTGGCTGTTTGTCCCAGTCTGACTGTTACTGTTTGTCCCAGTCTGTCTGTTACTGTTTGTCCTAGTCTGTCTGTTACCGTTTGTCCTAGTCTGACTGTTATTGTTTGTCCCAGTCTGACTGTTACTGTTTGTCCCAGTCTGACTGTTACTGTTTGTCCTAGTCTGTCTGTTACTGTTTGTCACAGTCTGACTGTTACTGTTTGTCCCAGTCTGTCTGTTACTGTTTGTCCTAGTCTGGCTGTTACTGTTTGTCCCAGTCTGACTGTTACTGTTTGTCCCAGTCTGACTGTTACTGTTTGTCCCAGTCTGTCTGTTACTGTTTGTCCCAGTCTGTCTGTTACTGTTTGTCCCAGTCTGACTGTTACTGTTTGTCCCAGTCTGTCTGTTACTGTTTGTCGCTATCTGGCTCTATTGTTTGTCCCAGTCTGACTGTTACTGTTTGTCGCTGTCTGGTGTTTGTCCAGTCTGGTTGCTATTCTTTGTCGCTGTCTGGCTGTTACCGTTTGTCCCAGTCTGATTGTTATTGTGTGTCTCTGTCTTGCTGTTTCTCCCAGTCTGGCTGTTAATATTTGTCTCTGCCTGACTGTTTGTCCCAGTCTGGCTGTTACTGTTTGTCACAGTCTGGCTGTTACTGTTTGTCCCAGTCTGGCTGTTTGTCCCAGTTTGGCTGTTACTGTTTGTCTCTGTTTGGCCTAGTCCTGGCTGTTACTGTTTGTCCTAGTCTGGTTGTTACTGTTTGTCTCTGTTTGTCCCAGTCTGGCTGTTTGTCCTACTCTGACTGTTACTGGCTGTTACTGTTTGTCCCAGTCTGGCTGTTACTGTTTGTCTCAGTCTGGCTGTTACTGTTTGTCTCAGTCTGGCTGTTACTGTTTGTCCCAGTCTGGCTGTTACTGTTTGGCTGTTACTGTTTGTCTCTGTTTGGCTGTTACTGTTTGTCTCAGTCTGGCTGTTACTGTTTGTCTCTGTTTGGCTGTTACTGTTTGTCTCAGTCTGGCTGTTACTGTTTGTCTCAGTCTGGCTGTTACTGTTTGTCTCTGTTTGGCTGTTACTGTTTGTCTCTGTTTGGCTGTTACTGTTTGTCCCAGTCTGGCTGTTACTGTTTGTCCCAGTCTGGCTGTTACTGTTTGTCCCAGTCTGGCTGTTACTGTTTGTCCCAGTCTGGCTGTTTACTGTTTGTCCAGTCTGGCTGTTAGTGTTTGTCTCTGTTTGGCTGTTACTGTTTGTCTCAGTCTGGCTGTTACGGTTTGTCCCAGTCTGGCTGTTACTGTTGTCTCTGTTTGGCTGTTACTGTTTGTCTCTGTTTGGCTGTTTACTGTTTGTCTCAGTCTGGTTGTTACTGTTTGTCTCTGTTTGGCTGTTACTGTTTGTCTCTGTTTGGCTGTTACTGTTTGTCTGGCTGTTACTGCTTGCATGCTCACTGGAGCTGGAACATGCCAACTTGTGTGGTTAACATTGTTGTTACACTGTTTAAACTGTATTACACAAATGCCCAGGCAGCAACCACCCCACTGTTACTGTTTGTCCCAGTCTGGCTGTTACTGTTTGTCCCGTCTGGCTGTTACTGTTTGTCCCAGTCTGGCTGTTACTGTTTGTCCCAGTCTGGCTGTTAATGTTTGTCCAGTCTGGCTGTTACTGTTTGTCCTAGTCTGTTTGTTTACTGTTGTCTCTGTTTGTCCAAGTCTGGCTGTTTGTCCTAGTCTGACTGTTACTGGCTGTTACTGTTTTCCTAGGTCTGGCTGTTACTGTTGTCCCAGTCTGGCTGTTACTGTTTGTCCCAGTCTGGCTGTTACTGTTGTCCCAGTCTGGCTGTTACTGTTTGTCTCTGTTTGGCTGTTTGTCCCAGTCTGGCTGTTACTGTTTGTCCCAGTCTGGCTGTTACTGTTTGTCCCAGTCTGGCTGTTACTGTTTGTCCTAGTCTGGCTGTTACTGTTTGTCCCAGTCTGGCTGTTACTGTTTGTCCCAGTCAGGCTGTTACTGTTTGTCCCAGTCTGGCTGTTACTGTTTGTCCTCTGTTTGGCTGTTACTGTTTGTCTCAGTCTGGCTGTTACTGTTTGTCCCAGTCTGGCTGTTACTGTTTGTCTCTGTTTGGCTGTTACTGTTTGTCCCTGTTTGGCTGTTACTGTTTGTCTCAGTCTGGCTGTTACTGTTTGTCTCTGTTTGGCTGTTACTGTTTGTCCCTGTTTGGCTGTTACTGTTTGTCTCAGTCTGGCTGTTACTGTTTGTCTCTGTTTGGCTTTACTGTTTGGCTGTTACTGTTTGTCTGGCTGTTACTGCTTGCATGCTCACTGGAGCTGGAACATGTCAGCTTGTGTGTTAACATTGTTGTTACACTGTTAAACTGTATTACACAAATGCCCAGGCAGCAAACCACCCCCACTGTTACTGTTTGTCCCAGTCTGGCTGTTACTGTTTGTCCCAGTCTGGCTGTTACTGTTTGTCCCAGTCTGGCTGTTACTGTTTGTCCCAGTCTGGCTGTTACTGTTTGTCCCAGTCTGGCTGTTACTGTTTGTCCTAGTCTGGTTGTTACTGTTTGTCTCTGTTTGTCCCAGTCTGGCTGTTTGTCCTAGTCTGACTGTTACTGGCTGTTACTGTTTGTCCTAGTCTGGCTGTTACTGTTTGTCCCAGTCTGGCTGTTACTGTTTGTCCCAGTCTGGCTGTTACTGTTTGTCTCTGTTTGGCTGTTTGTCCCAGTCTGGCTGTTACTGTTGTCCCAGTCTGACTGTTACTGTTTGTCCCAGTCTGGCTGTTACTGTTTGTCCCAGTCTGGCTGTTACTGTTTGTCCTAGTCTGGCTGTTACTGTTTGTCTGTTCTTCCCAGTCTGGCTGTTACTGTTTGTCCCAGTCTGGCTGTTACTGTTTGTCTCTGTTTGGCTGTTTGTCCCAGTCTGGCTGTTACTGTTTGTCTCTCTTTGTCTGTTTGTCCCAGTCTGGCTGCTACTGTTTGTTTCAGTCTGCTGTTACTGCTTGTCTCTGTTTGACTATTACTGTGTGTCTTTGTTTGACTGTCCCTGTCTGTTTATTACTGTTTTTCCCTTCTCTATCTGATTGACCCTGTCTGTTTATTACTCTTTTTCTCTCTGTAGCTGATTGTCCATGTCTGTTTATTACTGTTTTTCCCTTTACTGTTTTCCTTCTCTATCTGATTGACCCTGTCTGTTTATTACTGTTTTCCCCTTTACTGTTTTCCTTCTCTATCTGATTGACCCTGTCTGTTTATTACTGTTTTTCCCTTCTCTATCTGATTGTCCCTGTCTGTTTATTACTGTTTTTCCCTTACTGTTTTCCTTCTCTATCTGATTGACCCTGTCTGTTTATTACTGTTTTTCCCTTCTCTATCTGATTGTCCCTGTCTGTTTATCTCTCTGTAGTTGATTGTCCCTGTCTGTTTATTACTGTTTTTCCCTTCTCTATCTGATTGACCCTGTCTGTTTATTACTGTTTTTCCCTTTACTGTTTTACTTCTTTATCTGATTGACCCTGTCTGTTTATTACTCTTTTTCTCTCTGTAGCTGATTGTCCATGTTTGTTTACTACTGTTTTCCCTCCCTAGCTGATTGTCCCTGTCTGTTTATTACTGTTGTTACCTCTCTAGCTGATTGTACCTGTCTGACTGCTACTGTTTGCTCTTGTCTGATTGTTTTCCACTGCCTGTCTAGTTGTCCCTCTAACCCTGCCTGGCTGCTGTGTGTCCTAGTCGGAGTTGCTGTCCCTGTCTGTATGTCTGTCCCTGTCTGGTTGTCTGTATATTTTTCCCTGTCTGGTTGTCTGTCCCTCTAAATTCCTTTAGCTTGTATGTATTCAAACAGATCTTCCCTCTAGATTCCTTTAGCTTCTGTGTATTCAAACTGAAGATCTTACCTCTAAACTCCTTGAGGTTTTATGTATTCAAACAGAAGATCTTCCCTCTAAAATCCATTAGTTTTTGTATATTCAGTCAGAAGATCTTCCCTCTAAAATCCTTTAGCTTGTATGTATTCAAACAGAAGATCTTACCTCTAAAATTCTTTAGCTTATATGTATTCAGACTGAAGATCTTCCCTCTTAAATCCTTTAGTTTTTATGAATTCAATCAGAAGATCTTCCTTCTAAATTTTAATAAAGAATAAAAGTGTAGTAAGGCAGTACCATCGCAGGTGCTGCCTTTTAGTGTAGTTATAGAAATTTCACATATACTGGGTCATAGCTTTATATTGTAGGATGACCAGTTCTAGTTCTCACTCTCTTGTTTTCAGACAGATGCAAGTCAGGATTTCTTTTTCTTTTTTTTTTGCGCTCTCTCGCTTTGTGAACTCAAGCAGTAGTCTCCACACACACTATTTATAGTAGTGATTGACTGAATTTTGCGTGTGGATTAGCTTTCACTATTAACAGTGTCCCTCGCCATCAGGCGAATCCCACTCCGATTTCAGAGGTACTTGTAATTTACGTCCCCAAGTCAAGGACGACAGGTCAACATTTTAGTCCAGCTGTCCGGTGTAGGGGTTGAACCGCTTACCTCGGCATCAGCACACCGGATGTTTAAGAACACACGTTCTTACCCATTCGGCCATGTGGACCTGTAGTCAGGATTCTATTCAACACTTTTATGTAGCAACAATCTTCTAACTTTATCTGGAAGTTACTATAGAAACAAGCTTGTAACGTTGCTTAGATGTCACAATCTTGTAGCTTTGCTTGGAATTCACTATAGCAACAAGCTTGTAACTTTGCCGCGAAGTTACTATAACAACAATCTTGTCACTTTGCTTGGTCGTTACAATCTTTTAACAGTATTTGGAAGCCACTATAGCAACAATCTTGTAACTTTACTTGGTTGTCACTATAGCAACAACCTTGTAACTTTGCTTGGAAGTCGCTATAGTAACAATCTTGTAACTTTTCTTGGAAATCACAATCTTGTAACTTTGCTTGGAAATCACTCTAACAAAGTAAACCAAATAATCATCACTTGTGCTCTGAACTCAAATAACATTTTGGCTACTAAAAGCAATGGTAGTCCAATAGAAAAAAACTGACGTGAGAGTGTAAAGTGTTAGCGTCACATATTCTAGGCCACGGCGTAAGAGGTGGGGTGGCCGATTCCCTTTCTTGTAACTTTTCTTTCCAGACAACTCCCACAAAAAATCTGAAAATAAACTCGTTCCCATTTTTATTAGGCTGGGTCGATCCCAGATCACTACTACATGGTGTATTTTTAATGACTGTGGAGTTTTTAAAATATTGCCAGTCCAAGTTTTGTATTTACTTTTTTTAAATATTGCATGAACTCCATGGAGGGTGAATATAAAATTTGGAACGGCAATATTTTCTAACACCCCATAGTCATTAAAAAATACACTCTATAGTACTGGCTGAAAAAGAGAGGGGGGGGGGGGGGGGGGGCTCCTCCGTAGGATGTGGACACTGAGCGCAGTCTTTGCAGGCAAATGCAATAATCAATTTACATAAAGAATACTTTTAATTTATAGTTCAGCAATTAATATATACAGTAACAAGGACTGGTGTAGTCATAAAGCGTGGTGTAGTCCTCACAAGGAATGGTGTAGTCCTCACAGGGACAAATAGTACATGGGGGAATAAAGAATGTAGATGACAAAATAGTACATGGGGGAATGAAGAATGTAGATGACAATAGTATATGGGGGAATGAAGAATGTAGATGACAATAGTACATGGGGGAATGAAGAATGTAGATGACAAATAGTATATGGGGGAATGAAGAATGTAGATGACAATAGTATATGGGGGGATGAAGAATGTAGATGACAATAGTACATGGGGGAATGAAGAATGTAGATAACAAATAGTATATGGGGGAATGAAAGAATGTAGATGACAATAGTATATGAGGGAATGAAGAATGTAGATGACAATAGTACATGGGGGAATGAAGAATGTAGATGACAATAGTACATGGGGAATGAAGAATGTAGATGACAATAGTACATGGGGGGAATGAAGAATGTAGATGACAAATAGTACATGTGGGAATGAAGAATGTAGATGACAATAGTATATGGGGAAATGAAGAATGTAGATGACAATAGTACATGGGGGAATGAAGAATGTAGATGACAAATAGTATATGGGGGAATGAAGAATGTAGATGACAATAGTACATGGGGAATGAAGAATGTAGATGACAATAGTACATGGGGGAATGAAGAATGTAGATGACAATAGGACATGGGGGAATGAAGAATGTAGATGACAAATAGTACATGGGGAATGAAGAATGTAGATGACAATAGTATATGGGGGAATGAAGAATGTAGATGACAATAGCACATGGGGGACTGAAGAATGTAGATGACAAATAGTATATGGGGGAATGAAGAATGTAGATGACAATAGTACATGGGGGAATGAAGAATGTAGATGACAATAGTACATGGGGGAATGAATAATGTAGATGCAATAGTATATGGGGAATGAAGAATGTAGATGACAATAGCACATGGGGGAATGAAGAATGTAGATGACAATAGTATATGGGGGAATGAAGAATGTAGATGACAAATAGTACATGGGGGAATGAAAGAATGTAGATGACAAATAGTACATGGGGGAATGAAGAATGTAGATGACAATAGTATATGGGTGGAATGAAGAATGTAGATGACATAGTATATGGGGGAATGAAGAATGTAGATGACAATAGTATATGGGGGAATGAAGAATGTAGATGACCAATAGTATATGGGGGAATGAAGAATGTAGATGACAATAGCACATGGGGGAATGAGAATGTAGATGACAATAGTATATGGGGAATGAATAATGTAGATGACAATAGTATATGGGGGAAATGAAGAATGTAGATTGACAATAGCAAATGGGGGATAGAGGAATGTAGATGACAATAGTATATGGGGAATGAAGAATGTAGATGACAATAGCACATGGGGGGAATGAAGAATGCTAGATGACAATAGTATATGGGGAATGAAGAATGTAGATGACAATAGTACAGTGGGAGGAATGAAGAATTTAGATGACAATAGTATATGGGGGAATGAAGAATGTAGATGACAATTCGCACCCTGGGGGAATGAAGAATGTAGATGACAATAGATACATGGAGGAATGAAGAATGTAGATGACATAGTACATGGGGGAATGAAGAATGTAGATGACAATAGTATATGGGGGAGTGAAGAATGTAGATGGACAATAGCACATGGGGGAATGAAGAATGTAGATGAACAAATAGTACATGGGGGAATGAAGATGTAGATGACAATATAGTATATGGGGAATGAATAATGTAGATGACAATAGTATATGGGGGAATGAAGAATGTAGATGACAATAGTATATGGGGGAATGAAGAATGTAGATGACAAATAGTACATGGGGGAATGAAGAATGTAGATGACAATAGTATATGGGGGAATGAAGAATGTAGATGACAAATAGTACATGGTGGAATGAAGAATGTAGATGACAATAGTATATGGGGGAATGAAGAATGTAGATGACAAATAGTACATGGAGGAATGAAGAATGTAGATGACAATAGCACATGGGGGAATGAAGAATGTAGATGACAATAGCACATGGGGGAATGAAGAATGTAGATGACAATAGTACATGGGGGAATGGAGAATGTAGATGACAAATAGTACATGGGGGAATGAAGAATGTAGATGACAATAGTATATGGGGGAATGAAGAATGTAGATGACAATAGTATATGGGGGAATGAAGAATGTAGACGACAATAGTATATGTGGGAATGAAGAATGTAGATGACAATAGTATATGGGGGAATGACGAATGTAGATGACAATAGCAACATGGGGGAATGAAGAATGTAGATGACAATAGCACATGGGGGAATGAAGAATGTAGATGACAATAGCACATGGGGAATGAAGAATGTAGATGACAATAGTACATGGGGGAATGGAGAATGTAGATGACAATTAGTATATGGGGGAATTGGAGAATGTAGATGACAATAGTATAGGGATGGGGAATGAAGAGAGTAGATGACAATAGCACATGGGGAATGAGGAATGTAGTATGACAATTAGTATATGGGGAATGAAGAAATGTAGATGACAATAGTACATGGGGGAATGAAGAATGTAGATGACAATAGTCATATGGGGGAATGAAGAATGTAGATGACAATAGTACATGGAAGAATGTTAGATGACAATAGTCCATGGGGGAATGAAGAATGTAGATGACAATAGTATAGGGGGGGAGTGAAGAATGTAGATGACAATTAGCACATGGGGGAATGAAGAATGTAGATGACAAATAGTTACATGGGGGAATGAAGAATGTAGTATGACAATAGTATATGGGGGAATGAAGAATGTAGATGACAATAGTATATGGGGGAATGACAGAATGTAGATGACAAATAGTACCTGGAGGGGAATGAAGATGTAGATGACAATAGCACATGGGGGAATGAAGAATGTAGATGACAATTAGTACATGGGGGAATGGAGAATGTAGATGAGAATAGTACATGGGGGAATGGCGAATGTAGATGACAATATTACATGGGGGAATGAAGAATGTAGCATGACAATAGTATATGGGGGAATGAAGAATGTAGATGACAATAGTATATGGGGGAATGAAGAATGTAGATGACAATAGTATATGGGGAATGAAGAATGTAGATGACAATAGTATATGGGGGGAATGAAGAATGTAGATGACAAATAGTACATGGGGGAATGAAGAATGTAGATTGACAATAGCACATGTGGGAATGAAGAATGTAGATGACAATAGTACATGGGGAAATGGAAGATATGTAGATTGAGAATAGTACATGGGGGAATTATAATAATGTAAGATGACAATAGTATATGGGGGTAATGAAGAAATGGAGAGACAATAGCACAGGGGGGAATGAAAGAATGTAGATGACAATAGTATAGGGGAATGTAAGAATGTAGATGACAATAGTATAGGGGTCAGGAAGAATGTAGATGACAATAGACTATGGGGGAATGAAGATGATAGATGACAATAGTATATAGGGGGAATGAAGAATGTAGATGACCAATACTTATATGGGGGAATGAAGAATGTAGATGACAAATAGTACATGGGGGAATGAAGAATGTAGATGACAATAGGATATGGGGAATGAAGAATGTAGATGACAATAGTATATGTATGGGTAATGAAGAACTGTATATGACAATAGCACATGGGGAGAATGAAAGAATGTAGATGACAACTAGTATATGGGGGAATGAAGAATGTAGATGACAATAGTATATGGGGGAATGAAGAATGTAGATGACAATATGCACATGGGGGAATGAAGAATGTAGATGACAATAGTACATGGAGGAATGAAGAATGTAGATGACAATAGTACATGGGGGAATGAAGAATGTAGATGACAATAGTATATGGGGGAGTGAAGAATGTAGATGACAATAGCACATGGGGGAATGAAGAATGTAGATGACAAATAGTACATGGGGGAATGAAGAATGTAGATGACAAATAGTATATGGGGGAATGAATAATGTAGATGACAATAGTATATGGGGGAATGAAGAATGTAGATGACAATAGTATATGGGGGAATGAAGAATGTAGATGACAAATAGTACATGGGGGAATGAAGAATGTAGATGACAATAGTATATGGGGGAATGAAGAATGTAGATGACAAATAGTACATGGGGGAATGAAGAATGTAGATGACAATAGTATATGGGGGAATGAAGAATGTAGATGACAAATAGTACATGGGGGAATGAAGAATGTAGATGACAATAGCACATGGGGGAATGAAGAATGTAGATGACAATAGCACATGGTGGGAATGAAGAATGTAGATGACAATAGTACATGGGGGAATGGAGAATGTAGATGACAATAGTACATGGGGGAATGAGAATGTAGATGACAATAGTATATGGGGGAATGTAAGAATGTAGATGACAATAGTATATGGGGGAAGGAAGAATGTAGACTGACAATAGTATATGTGGGGAATGAAGAATGTAGATGACAATAGTATATGGGGGAATGAAGAATGTAGATGACAATAGCTATATGGGGGAATGAAGAAATGTAGATGACAATAGCTACATGGGGAATGAAGAATGTAGATGACAATAGCACATGGGGGAATGAAGAATGTAGATGACAATAGTACATGGGGGAATGGAGAATGTAGATGACAATAGTATATGGTGGAATGGAGATATGTAGATGACAATAGTATATGGGTGGAATGAAGAATGTAGATGACAATAGCACATGGGAGGAATGAAGGAATGTAGATGACAATAGTATATGGGGAATGAAGAATGTAGATGACAATAGTACATGGGGGAATGAAGAATGTAGATGACAATAGTATATGGGGGAATGAAGAATGTAGATGACAATAGTACATGGAAGAATGTAGATGACAATAGTACATGGGGGAATGAAGAATGTAGATGACAATAGTATATGGGGGAGTGAAGAATGTAGATGACAATAGCACATGGGGGAATGAAGAATGTAGATGACAAATAGTACATGGGGGAATGAAGAATGTAGATGACAATAGTATATGGGGGAATGAAGAATGTAGATGACAATAGTATATGGGGGAATGAAGAATGTAGATGACAAATAGTACATGGGGGAATGAAGAATGTAGATGACAATAGCACATGGGGGAATGAAGAATGTAGATGACAATAGTACATGGGGGAATGGAGAATGTAGATGAGAATAGTACATGGGGGAATGGAGAATGTAGATGACAATAGTACATGGGGGAATGAAGAATGTAGATGACAATAGTATATGGGGGAATGAAGAATGTAGATGACAATAGTATATGGGGGAATGAAGAATGTAGATGACAATAGTATATGGGGGAATGAAGAATGTAGATGACAATAGTATATGGGGGAATGAAGAATGTAGATGACAAATAGTACATGGGGGAATGAAGAATGTAGATGACAATAGCACATGGGGGAATGAAGAATGTAGATGACAATAGTACATGGGGAATGGAGAATGTAGATGAGAATAGTACATGGGGGAATTAATAATGTAGATGACAATAGTATATGGGGGAATGAAGAATGTAGATGACAATAGCACATGGGGGAATGAAGAATGTAGATGACAATAGTATATGGGGAATGAAGAATGTAGATGACAATAGTATATGGGGTAATGAAGAATGTAGATGACAATAGCACATGGGGGAATGAAGAATGTAGATGACAATAGTATATGGGGGAATGAAGAATGTAGATGACAATATTATATGGGGGAATGAAGAATGTAGATGACAAATAGTACATGGGGGAATGAAGAATGTAGATGACAATAGTATATGGGGAATGAAGAATGTAGATGACAATAGTATATGGGGTAATGAAGAATGTAGATGACAATAGCACATGGGAGAATGAAGAATGTAGATGACAATAGTATGGGGGAATGAAGAATTGAGATGACAATAGTATATGGGGGAATGAAGATTGTAGATGACAATAGTAGATGGGGGATGAAGAATGTAGATGACAATAGTATAGTGGGGGAATGAAGAATGTAGATGACAATAGCACATGGGGAATGAAGAATGTAGATGACAATAGCACATGGGGGAATGAGAATGTAGATGACAACTAGCACATGTGGTAATGAAGATGTAGATGACAATAGTACATGGGGGAATGGAAGAATGTAGATGACAATAGTACATGGGGGAATGAAGAATGTAGATGACAATAGTACATGGGGGAATGAATAATGTAGATGACAATAGTATATGGGGGAATGAAGAATGTAGATGACAATAGCTACATGGGGGGAATGAAGAATGTAGATGACAATAGTATATGGGGAATGAGAATGTAGATGGACAATAGTACATGGGAGGAATGAAGAATGTAGATGACAATAGTACATGGGGAATGAAGAATGTAGATGACAAATACGTATATGGGGGAATGAAGAATGTAGATGACAATAGTACATGGGGGAATGAAGAATGTAGATGACAATAGTACATGGGGGAATGAAGAATGTAGATGACAATAGCTAATGGGGGAATGAAGAATGTAGATGACAAATAGTACATGGGGGAATGAAGAACTGTAGATGACAAATAGTCATTGGGGGAATGAAGAATGTAGATGACAATAGTATATGGGGGAATGAAGAATGTAGATGACAATAGTACATGGGGGAATGAAGAATGTAGATGACAATAGCACATTGGGGAATGAAGAATGTAGATGACAATAGTACATGGGGGAATGGAAGAATGTAGATGACAATAGTACATGGGGAATGTATAATCTAGATGACATAGGGACATGGGGAATGAGATTATGACAAATAGTACATGGGGGAATGAAGAATGTAGATGACAATAGTATATGGGGAATGAAGAATGTAGATGGACAATAGCAACATGGGGGAATGAAGAATGTAGATGAACAAAATAGTATATGGGGAATGAAGAATGTAGATGACAATAGTACATGGGGGAATGAAGAATGTAGATGACAATAGTACATGGGGGAATAGACTAATGTAGATGACAATAGTATATGGGGGAATGAAGAATGTAGATGACAATAGCACATGGGGGAATGAAGAATGTAGATGAACATAGTATATGGGGAATGAAGAATGTAGATGACAAATAGTACATGGGGGAATGAAGAGGTAAGATTGACAAATAGTACATGGGGGAATGAAGAATGTAGATGACAAATAGTACATGGGGGAATGAAGAATGTAGATGACAATAGTATATGTGGGAATGAAGAATGTAGATGACAATAGTATATGGGGGAATGAAGAATGTAGATGACAATAGTATATGGGGGAATGAAGAATGTAGATGACAATAGTATATGGGGGAATGAAGAATGTAGATGACAATAGCACATGGGGGAATGAAGAATGTAGATGACAATAGTATATGGGGGAATGAATAATGTAGATGACAATAGTATATGGGGGAATGAAGAATGTAGATGACAATAGCAAATGGGGGAATGAGGAATGTAGATGACAATAGTATATGGGGGAATGAAGAATGTAGATGACAATAGCACATGGGGGAATGAAGAATGTAGATGACAATAGTATATGGGGAATGAAGAATGTAGATGACAATAGTACATGGGGGAATGAAGAATGTAGATGACAATAGTATATGGGGGAATGAAGAATGTAGATGACAATAGCACATGGGGGAATGAAGAATGTAGATGACAATAGTACATGGAGGAATGAAGAATGTAGATGACAATAGTACATGGGGGAATGAAGAATGTAGATGACAATAGTATATGGGGGAGTGAAGAATGTAGATGACAATAGCACATGGGGGAATGAAGAGTGTAGATGACAAATAGTACATGGGGGAATGAAGAATGTAGATGACAAATAGTATATGGGGGAATGAATAATGTAGATGACAATAGTATATGGGGGAATGAAGAATGTAGATGACAATAGTATATGGGGGAATGAAGAATGTAGATGACAAATAGTACATGGGGGAATGAAGAATGTAGATGACAATAGTATATGGGGGAATGAAGAATGTAGATGACAAATAGTACATGGGGAATGAAGAATGTAGATGACAATAGTATATGGGGGAATGAAGAATGTAGATGACAAATAGTACATGGGGGAATGAAGAATGTAGATGACAATAGCACATGGGGGAATGAAGAATGTAGATGACAATAGCACATGGGGGAATGAAGAATGTAGATGACAATAGTACATGGGGGAATGGAGAATGTAGATGACAAATAGTACATGGGGGAATGAAGAATGTAGATGACAATAGTATATGGGGGAATGAAGAATGTAGATGACAATAGTATATGGAGGAATGAAGAATGTAGACGACAATAGTATATGTGGGGAATGAAGAATGTAGATGACAATAGTATATGGGGGAATGAAGAATGTAGATGACAATAGCACATGGGGGAATGAAGAATGTAGATGACAATAGCACATGGGGGAATGAAGAATGTAGATGACAATAGCACATGGGGGAATGAAGAATGTAGATGACAATAGTACATGGGGGAATGGAGAATGTAGATGACAATAGTATATGGGGGAATGAAGAATGTAGATGACAATAGCACATGGGGGAATGAAGAATGTAGATGACAATAGTATATGGGGAATGAAGAATGTAGATGACAATAGTACATGGGGGAATGAAGAATGTAGATGACAATAGTATATGGGGGAATGAAGAATGTAGATGACAATAGTACATGGAGGAATGAAGAATGTAGATGACAATAGTACATGGGGGAATGAAGAATGTAGATGACAATAGTATATGGGGGAGTGAAGAATGTAGATGACAATAGCACATGGGGGAATGAAGAATGTAGATGACAAATAGTACATGGGGGAATGAAGAATGTAGATGACAATAGTATATGGGGGAATGAAGAATGTAGATGACAATAGTATATGGGGGGATGAAGAATGTAGATGACAAATAGTACATGGGGGAATGAAGAATGTAGATGACAAATAGTACATGGGGGAATGAAGAATGTAGATGACAATAGCACATGGGGGAATGAAGAATGTAGATGACAATAGCACATGGGGGAATGAAGAATGTAGATGACAATAGTACATGGGGGAATGGAGAATGTAGATGACAATAGTACATGGGGGAATGGAGAATGTAGATGACAATAGTACATGGGGGAATGAAGAATGTAGATGACAATAGTATATGGGGGAATGAAGAATGTAGATGACAATAGTATATGGGGGAATGAAGAATGTAGATGACAATAGTATATGGGGGAATGAAGAATGTAGATGACAATAGTATATGGGGGAATGAAGAATGTAGATGACAAATAGTACATGGGGGAATGAAGAATGTAGATGACAATAGCACATGGGGGAATGAAGAATGTAGATGACAATAGTACATGGGGGAATGGAGAATGTAGATGAGAATAGTACATGGGGGAATGAATAATGTAGATGACAATAGTATATGGGGGAATGAAGAATGTAGATGACAATAGCACATGGGGGAATGAAGAATGTAGATGACAATAGTATATGGGGAATGAAGAATGTAGATGACAATAGTATATGGGGTAATGAAGAATGTAGATGACAATAGCACATGGGGGAATGAAGAATGTAGACGACAATAGTATATGGGGGAATGAAGAATGTAGATGACAATATTATATGGGGGAATGAAGAATGTAGATGACAAATAGTACATGGGGGAATGAAGAATGTAGATGACAATAGTATATGGGGGATTGAAGAATGTAGATGACAAATAGTACATGGGGGAATGAAGAATGTAGATGACAATAGCACATGGGGGAATGAAGAATGTAGATGACAATAGTATATGGGGGAATGAAGAATGTAGATGACAAATAGTACATGGGGGAATGAAGAATGTAGATGACAATAGTATATGGGGGAATGAAGAATGTAAATGACAAATAGTACATGGAGGAATGAAGAATGTAGATGACAATAGCACATGGGGGAATGAAGAATGTAGATGACAATAGTATATGGGGGAATGAAGAATGTAGATGACAATAGTATATGGGGGAATGAAGAATGTAGATGACAAATAGTACATGGGGGAATGAAGAATGTAGATGACAATAGTATATGGGGGAATGAAGAATGTAGATGACAAATAGTACATGGGGGAATGAAGAATGTAGATGACAATAGCACATGGGGGAATGAAGAATGTAGATGACAATAGTACATGGGGGAATGAAGAATGTAGATGACAATAGCACATGGGGGAATGAAGAATGTAGATGACAATAGTACATGGGGGAATGGAGAATGTAGATGACAATAGTACATGGGGGAATGAATCATGTAGATGACAATAGTATATGGGGGAATGAAGAATGTAGATGACAATAGTATATGGGGGAATGAAGAATGTAGATGACAATAGCACATGGGGGAATGAAGAATGTAGATGACAATAGTATATGGGGGAATGAAGAATGTAGATGACAAATAGTACATGGGGGAATGAATAATGTAGATGACAATAGTATATGGGGGAATGAATAATGTAGATGACAAATAGTACATGGGGGAATGAAGAATGTAGATGACAAATAGTACATGGGGAATGAAGAAAGTATATGAGAAATAGTACACATAGCATGAATAAGGTACATGACAAATGAGGTTACACTGGGTACATGGGGAATGGGTAAGACATGCAGGAAGAATGAACAAGGCACACAAGTAATGATAACTGCAGAGAAACAGGACAAGAGCATGAAAATCAAGAACAGTTAAAGGCAAGGAGAACTGTATGAACACATGCAATAAAGACATCTTTTTTGCAAGTTAACACTTTATTGCAAAACATCTCAACTGCTTATTCTGATGACTGTAAAATTATCAACTTTAATCACGCACACGTACATGAGCCAGTCATCAAAATCCTGTTACAAATTCTTCTTAAATAGAGGAAGAACTAAAAAACGTGAGAAGAGAAGCAAACACAAACATGAACAATATGGGAGGACATGGACAGGGCTGTATGGGATAGCCAAAGGCATATTTACACAGCTCAATGCCTACCATGTCACTTGACAAAGCTCAATGCCTACCATGTCACTTGACACAGCTCAAGGCCTACCATGTCACGTGACACAGCTCAAGGCCTACCATGTCACGTGACACAGCTCAAGGCCTACCATGTCACTTGACACAACTCAATGTCACTTGACACAGCTCAAGGCCTACCATGTCACTTGACACAGCTCAATGTCACTTGACACAGCTCAAGGCCTACCATGTCACTTGACACAGCTCAAGGCCTACCCTGTCACTTGACACAGCTCAATGTCACTTGACACAGCTCAAGGCCTACCCTGTCACTTGACACAGCTCAATGTCACTTGACACAGCTCAAGGCCTACCATGTCACTTGACACAGCTCAAGGCCAACCATGTCACTTGACACAGCTCAAGGCCTACCATGTCACTTGACACAGCTCAAGGCCTACCATTACACTTGACACAGCTCAATGTCACTTGACACAGCTCATGGCCTACCATGACACTTGACACAGCTCAATGTCACTTGACACAGCTCAAGGCCTACCATGTCACTTGACACAGCTCAAGGCCTACCATGTCACTTGACACAGCTCAAGGCCTACCCTGTCACTTGACACAGCTCAATGCCTACCATGTCACTTGACAACTCAAGGCCTACCATGTCACTTGACACAGCTCAAGGCCTACCATGTCACTTGACACAGCTCAAGGCCTACCCTGTCACTTGACACAGCTCAATGTCACTTGACACAGCTAAAGGCCTACCCTGTCACTTGGCACAGCTCAATGTCACTTGACACAGCTCAAGGCCTACCCTGTCACTTGACACAGCTCAATGTCACTTGACACAGCTCAAGGCCTACCATGTCACTTGACACAGCTCAAGGCCTACCATGTCACTTGACACAGCTCAAGGCCTACCCTGTCACTTGACACAGCTCAAGGCCTACCATGTCACTTGACACAGCTCAAGGCCTACCATGTCACTTGACACAGCTAAATGTCACTTGACACAGCTCAAGGCCTACCATGTCACTTGACACAGCTCAAGGCCTACCATGTCACTTGACACAGCTCAAGGCCTACCATGTCACTTGACACAGCTCAAGGCCTACCATGTCACTTGACACAGCTCAAGGCCTACCATGTCACTTGACACAGCTCAAGGCCTACCATGTCACTTGACACAGCTCAAGGCCTACCATGTCACTTGACACAGCTCAAGGCCTACTCTGTCACTTGACACAGCTCAATCTCACTTGACACAGCTCAAGGCCTACCCTGTCACTTGACACAGCTCAATGTCACTTGACACAGCTCAAGACCTACCCTGTCACTTGACACAGCTCAATGTCACTTAACTCCGCTCAAGGCTACCGTGTCACTTGACACAGCTCAAGGCCTACCATGTCACTTGACACAGCTCAAGGCCTACCCTGTCACTTGACACAGCTCAAGGCCTACCATGTCACTTGACACAGCTCAAGGCCTACCATGACACTTGACACAGCTCAATGTCACTTGACACAGCTCAAGGCCTACCATGTCACTTGACACAGCTTAATGTCACTTGACACAGTTCAAGGCCTACCATGTCACTTGACACAGCTCAAGGCCTACCATGTCACTTGACACAGCTCAATGTCACTTGACACAGCTCAAGGCCTACCATGTCACTTGACACAGCTCAAGACCTACCATGTCACTTGACACAGCTAAATGTCACCTACCATGTCACTTGCATGCTCACTGGAGCTGGAACATGTCAGCTTGTGTGTTAACATTGTTGTTACACTTCACGTTTTACATTAGCAGTGCTTGCTAATTATTTAAAACTGAAAACATTTCACGCTACTTCTGACATTCACATAAAAAACAGTTCATTCTATTTAACATATCTATCTTTCATGTGTCATTTCTGTCACTCCTCTCTCTCATCTGTTGATCCTCTCTCTCTCTCTATCTGTCCCCTCTCTCTCTTCCATATGTCTTTCCTCTCTCTCTCATGTCTTCACTGTCACACCTGTCTGCTAACTCTGCCTCTCTCATAAATGAACCCCTTAACCACGACAACCCCTGCAAGCCAGGGGTGGATAGTTTGACAGCAAACCATCCCCTATGTGTGACAAACCTCTATTTCAGAACTGTATTACACAAATGTCCAGGCAGCAAACCATCCCCGCCGTGTGACAAACCTCTATTTCAGAACTGTATTACACAAATGTCCAGGCAGCAAACCATCCCTGCCGTGTGACAAACGTCTATTTCAGAACTGTATTACACAAATGTCCAGGCAGCAAACCATCCCCTATGTGTGACAAACCTCTATTTCAGAACTGTATTACACAAATGTCCAGGCAGCAAACCATCCCCACTGTGTGACAAACCTCTATTTCAGAACTGTATTACACAAATGTCCAGGCAGCAAACCATCCCCTATGTGTGACAAACCTCTATTTCAGAACTGTATTACACAAATGTGCAGGCAGCAAACCATCCCCGCTGTGTGACAAACCTCTATTTCAGAACTGTATTACACAAATGTCCAGGCAGCAAACCATCCCCACTGTGTGACAAACCTCTATTTCAGAACTGTATTACACAAATGTCCAGGCAGCAAACCATCTCCACTGTGTGACAAACCTCTATTTCAGAACTGTATTACACAAATGTCCAGGCAGCAAACCGTCCCCGCTGTGTGACAAACCTCTATTTCAGAACTGTATTACACAAATGTCCAGGCAGCAAACCATCCCCGCTGTGTGACAAACCTCTATTTCAGAACTGTATTACACAAATGTCCAGGCAGCAAACCATCCCCGCTGTGTGACAAACCTCTATTTCAGAAACTGTATTGCACAAAAGTCCAGTCCCGTCAGAGACTGCCACATGATTGTGGTTTCTGGAAACTTTCTTTAAGGAAACTTTCTGCTCTTGAATTACCTTCTCCAGCTGTCGTAACTTTGCATCTTTCTCCTTCATGATCTTCTTCAGAATATGCAGCTTTCCTGGTAGATCAGATTCTTGAAAACTTTGTGGCAGATTTGCTATAGAATCATGTTTATTTACCAGAGAGGCAGCAGACTGTTCATACATCTCTGCCAGTTTCTCTTCAAACTCCTTCATCTGTCTGTCAAATTTCACCACAATATTACAGATGTCTTCTTTGTATTTTTCCACCAACATCTTCATTTTAGTTTGGTAATCCAGCTTTGAGTCTTCAGCATGTTTCTGAAACATCAACGTCTCGCTCACAACTAAATCTAGTTTTTGTTTGCATTCAGAAAGTTCATCATTTATCGTAGATATTTTCAATTCATAGGTTTTACGTTCAGTAACCCAATCTTGGATACATGAAATTAATGAGAAGATCCATTCACTAACCTCCCTGTTACATTTTTGTTTCATTTTTAGCAGCGCTGATACTAACTTTTTAATGTACTCTCTCAATTTCTCAGGGCTGGCTTCTGACAAATCACCATGGTAACATTCAAAATCAGTGACACTCCCGTCAGATTTAGCCACCCGATTGTGGTTTCTGGAAACTTTCTTTAAGGAAATTTCTTTCTGCTCTTGAATTACCTTCTCCAGCTCTCGTAACTTTGCATCATTCTCCTTCATGATCTTTTCCAGGATATGCAGCTTTCCTGGTAGATCAGATTCTTGAAAACTTAGTGGCAGATTTGCTACAGAACCGTGGTTATTGACCAGAGAGGCAGCCTTTTTGTACATCTCTGCCAGTTTTAACGCTCTCATCTGTTCTTTGTATTTTTCCACCAAAGTCTTCATTTTAGTTTGGTAATCCAGCTTTGAGTCTTCGGCATCTTTCTGAAACATCAACACCTCGCTGACCGCTAAATCTAGCTTTTGTTTGTATTCAGATAGTTCATCATTTATCGTAGATATTTTCAATCCATAGGTTTTTTGTTCAGAAACCCGATCTTGGATACATGCCATAAATGAGAAGAACCATTCAATAAGCTCCATGTTACATTTTTGTTTCGTTGTCAGAAGCACCGATTCTAACTTTTCAATGTGCTCTCTCAATTTCTCAGGGCTGGCTTCTGACAAATCACCATGGTAACATTCAAGATCAGTGACACTCCCGTCAGATTTAGCCACCCGATTGTGGTTTCTGGAATTTTTCTTTAAGACAACTTCTTTCTGCTCCCAAAGTACCTTCCACAGCTCTCGTAACTTTGCATCATTCTCCTTCATGATCTTCTCCAGGATATGCAGCTCTCCTGGGGTAAGATGCAAGATGTCCTATGGACAGACAGAAGAATTAATGAAAGTGTAAATGCCATATGTCATCTCAGATCATCTAAGCTCAGGAGGCCAGCATGGCCGATTGGATAAGAACATGTTTTTTAAACAACCAGTGTGCTGATCCTGGGGTAAGGGGTTCAACCCCTACACCAGCCAGTTGGAAAATAATTTTAACCTCTTGTCCTTGACTTGGGAGTGTAAATTACATGTACCTATGAAGTCAGAGTGAGTTTGCCTGATGGCAAGGGACACTGTTAATAGGGAAAACAAACTACATGTAAAATTCAGTTCAGCATTACTTGAAGTAGCGTGTATAGATTACATTTGAGTTCAAATCAGGCGAGCGCAAATAATTTTTTTTAAAACCTGAGCTCATGTCAGAACATAGATCATCTGAGAAAATCATCCGGTGTGCTGGTGCAAAGGTAAGGGGTTCAACTCCTACACTGGACAGTTGGACTAAAATGTTGACTTGGGGGTGTAAATTACAAGTACTTCTGAAGTCGAGTGGGTTCGACTGAAGGCGAGGGACACTGTTAATAGGGAAAAGAAACCACATGCAAGATTCAATCCAGCACTGCTAAAAGTAGTGTGTATGAACTGCCCTTGAGTTCAAAGCAAACAAGTGGCCCCCCCCACCCCCCAAAAAAAATAGCAAATATGTCATCTCATAGGTCAGTGGTTCTCAACCTTTTTTGGCCCGTGCCCCCCTTTACCATAGTTTCAGAACGTCATATCTCCCCCCCCCCCCCCCCCCCCGCCCCCTTCCTATAAAAAATTTGGCCCGTACCACCCTTCACCGTATTTTCAGAATGCCATTCCCCCCCCCCCCCCCCCTTTCATATTTTGTATCTAAAAATCCCCCCACCCCTACACAGTATACGTAAAAATGGAAGGTAAATTTAATAGCATATACTAAAAGAAGTCTAGACATCCACATAAAACATGATTTATGGGTCTACTTACTTTATAAAAATGAATTTTAGAAGGATGAGACGTACATGACTAAAGTATGAAGGGAAAAACAATATCAAGTAATAGGTTCTTGTATTAACGCGATCTTGAAATGGTCTTCATTCCCCCCTGGAAACCCTAAAATTCCCTCCTGGGGGGAATTCCCCACCGGTTGAGAACCACTGTCATAGGTCATCTGAGCTCATATCATAGGTCATCTTTTCAGGGTCCCCATGACCAACATCAAAGTAAGACAGTCATAAAGAGGATATAGAAGCAACAACAACTGCAAGTTACCTCTGTATTGTTAAACGCTGGGTGGAAATTCCATAGATCCCTGCTGGCTGATGCCATCACTTGTTGAAGGCTGAGGTGGTGCCTCTGTTGATGTAGAAGCTGGCGGAGCAGCAGTACCAAGGCTGGCAGCTGGTGGGAAGTCTGAAAGGTGTGGGATTGATTGATCAGGTTCAGCCTCACCGTACACACGTTTTATACTTCTTACTATGCTTTCATATTAAGTTCACAAATACTATACCAATATGCTTTGTTCCATGCTCAGTCTTTATAGTAAAAATATGAATAAAATTTGGTGGAACTGCGGTAAAGCTGTGAAAATGTTAAATATGAAATAACACAAAGTAGTGCAGCTTTACATAACTGAATTACAAACATATATTCATACAAACATTGCGGCGCCTAGCCTTCATCAGCAAACAAACACATACACAAAACACAACATATAGTCATAAAGAACATTTCCGGTGACGACATTAAGACGTGACAACGGGATGAGAAGAATAAAAAGATGAATTAGTGAAAGGAATGGAGAGAAAATGAAAATTGGAAAATAAAATGTTCCTACTTACCTTAGAATTCTGAGCTGTCTTTCTTTTATACACAGCCGAGGGAGTGAGATGTAGGATGATAACGGCGTTGTGGGTGTAATGGTTCAGTGAGCACTCCAGGTATTTGAGTGGAGGTGGTACACTGAAAGAAAGGGGGCGGAGGCAGAAAGGTAGGTCGGGAACCTGTGATAGTTATCTGAGAATGGATACCTCCCAGTGGATGTATTTACAAAGCATGAGTGGGTGCCAGTAAGTGGATTGGCCCTAGTGGACGAATACTGAAGAGCAATGAAGTGTGCACCCAAGTATGATGCTGATACTAACAAAACTCACATGTACTCTGTGTTATTGTGAGGCGAGTCCTAAAGTCTGTGTGGACTGATATGTGTGAGCGCACATACATACATCTACAGCACTCAACAGACATTCATACAATAGTGTACATACACATGTACAAGGTATAAATGAGGCGGGAGAGAGAAAGAGGTTGGTATAGTTTCCTGCGATATGCCACATGGGGTATGCGGATTAGGTCAGTCTACAAATACGAGGCTTCATTCATACTGTTCCCTATGAAATAGGAAAAGGTTGATTGTTATACCGCGTATTTTAGGATCAAATCACCCAATGCTTGTGTTATTAGGGTTGTATAAGATCAGACCATTGGTAATACACATGATATGGGTAGGCACATAGAAGCAAGATTATTATGCTGTGTGGTACCGGTGCGTGACCCACAGGTTTTCTCATGCTGGGTGTGAGTGCCCATAATAGTGCCCATCCCATAATAGGAATGAAGGGACGACATGTACTAGAGACAGCCTGGATAATGGATATACTGTTGGTGTGAATGAATAAAAGAGCATGTGCTTATCGTCCCATGACGGTTGAGAAAATGGCTGGATTGACCCGAAATCCGTCCAAAGAAGCTCAAAGAGCAGTGATTCAGTTTCATTTGAAGGATGTCGACCAGTGGACATTCATCAAAGAATGCAGGCAGCGTACTATAACAAATGTGTGTCAAAGACAACACTGACAGACTGGGCACGAATGTTTCGGAAAGGACGTCAGTTCACAACAGATCTTCAACGGCCGGGTCAAGCGCATATTGTTGCAACAGAAAAAACCATCGCCAAAATTGATGCAGCAGTACAGATGAACCGTTGACGGAGCATACGTTCGCTAGCAAAAGAATCTGATGTGTCAATTGGGACAATTCAAAAGGTCGTTTGTAAGAAACTGCAATATCGGAAGGTGTGTTCACAGTGGGTACCACGGATGTTGACTGACCACCAAAAGAGGAACATAGAGTATATACAGGACTATAGAGTTGTGCCACTGGGGAGGTATCTGGCAGCACCGCTGGTGACTGTGTAGTCCAATGTGAGAGTGACAATCCCTGTCACAGTTTCCACATCTGTAAGACGAGGCAAGTCCTGCAGTAAATGACTGCGTTTTAAACCGGTACCGCCTATCCTCAGTTTGTTGAATCAGATTGCGCTCAAAGAGCATCAGTCCACTACGTATGTCTCTTTTCCAGGAACACCTGTCTGTTGCAACTCTTTCCGGTTGCAGCGGAAGTGATGTACGGCCAGTGTTGCCATCTCCTTTTGATGAAAAAGCACCAAAATCGACCCAAAAAAGCACCAAAGTTTTTTTGGAAAGTACCAAAAAAAAAGCACCAACTGTTTTTATTACAAATGTTACAAGGTAAGCACATTATAATTTATTATTATCACTTCATATTACAATTAAGTTTATTCCAGATCAGTCAAATCCCAATCAGAACTACTCTCGAGCAAGAAAAGCACTAAATTGCAATAATATTTTTGGGGAAAGCACTAAAACAAGCACTGGCGGTATTCATTCAAAATGTTATAAAGTAGCACATTATAATTTATTATTATCACTGAATATTAGAATGAAGTTTATTCCAGATCTGCCAAATCCCAGTCAGACAACTCCTCTTCAGTTTCTGTAGCTATTTCCTGCTTGTGTTTGCTCCTGCGATGATGATGATGATTGAAATAAACATGTATATGCCTCCTGTGATTCAATTTTTCATAGAATATCCTTAGGTAGTTTATAATCATGACAGCATTTGCCATATCTTTTCATTCCATATCTAATAGTCAAAACAGCTGTCAAACTTTTGATACTCAGTCTGTTCCGCAATTTTGATTTTATCTCATCTGACTGAAAATACGCTCCACGTCCGCATTATAATGAGGTAAAATGAGCACAGTTAAAGCTAAATCTGTAAGGTCTTGGAAAGGATTTTCACAGGTGGCATCCCTGTATGAGGCTATTTCTGCCCACAGTCCAAGTGAGTCAGAGTGTCCACTGCATATGATTGATGAAGTTTTCTCCACTGGAAATTGATGTGGGTGAGAGTAGCTGCATCTTCTACAAATATTTTAGCAAGATCCAATATGCAGGGCGTCATTGGCTGTAGACATTCACTTCCACTAAAACACCACTACACTTCTCATCAGGAACCTGGTAGCCTGCTATTTCTTTCTCAAACTCATAACCTAGATTGGGATTAGGATCTAAATAATCTTGAATAGCATTACTTTCTGTTATTTTTTTCCCCAGGAATAGCAATCTTTGAACTGATAGAATCATTGAGTTGGACAAAACAAAAACAAAACAAACAAACAAACTTTATTTTCAAAGGGTTAAGAATTGGGCACGCAGGCCCGTCTAACATTCTGCCCTTCTATCACTCTCTTTCATACATTATTTCATTCACGCATCATTCAAGGCTAACAGAGAACAGCAACAATATAAAACTTATGCATTATAAAAGCATTGGCAAAATGCGAACATCAAAACTACACGACACAGTAACATTAGATAATGGTCAGACACTTATTAGCCATGTGTAATATACTGGCCTACCAAAAGGGGACTGACTGTTATACTAGGGTTTTGTTATTATTATTATTATCACTATTATTATGGGGGAAGGTAATCCGTACTGAGATAGTGTTCGAGTAATTTGTGATTATATGAATAAGGATTGGTGATGTCTTTTATTTCTTGTGGAAGATTGTTCCACAGCTGAGCTGCAGAGTACGTTAAGCTTGTTTTGTATAAGTCAATCCTAGGCTTCGGAATGTGTAATATATTTAAACGTTTACTGTGTCTAGCATTATATTTAAACAATGGCCAAAGGTAATTTGGGGCATTCCGATGCAAGATTTTGTGAATTAGTTTAGCTTTATTGAAAAGCAGGCGTTTGCGGAGTGGTAGTAACTGAAGGCGTTTATACAGGCTGGGATTGTCAGATAAATGTTTGCTATAAATTAGACTCATGGCCCGTTTCTGGAGTGAGTAGTCGCTTGGTGTTTGAATTAGAACAACCGTCCCAGATTGTAGAGCAGTAGTCAAAGTGTGTCTGAATATGAGAAGTATAGAATAGTTTCCTTGTGTCCTCATCAAGGAAGTTTTTAATTTTGGCGAGTTGGTAGACTTTTTTCGCTGTTTGTTTAATGAGCGCTTGAACGTGGGAATTAAAGGTTAGGTTTCTATCAATGATTAGGCCTAATGTTTTGTGCTCAATTACACTTTCTACTGGCATGTTATCGATGTGAAGTTGAAGTGATGTGTGTGAGCTTAGAGTTTGAAGTCTTTGTCTGGTTGTTAATAATATTGATTTTGTTTAGTGATATTAATTTGCATACGGTTTGAATAGCTCCACCTAACTACATTATTTAATTCTTGTTGTAAAGACGACTCCAGTAAAATACAGTTTTCAGCGTTTGTGTACACTGTACAGTCGTCTGCAAATAGATCGCAGGACGATGAAAGATGCAAAGGTAGATCGTTAATATATATGGCAAATAATAGAGGGCCAAGAATAGAGCCTTGTGGTACTCCAATATTGAATGTAGTGGTTTGAGACAGCGATTTATTATGTGATACTACTTGCTTTCTGTCCGATAGAAAAGATGATATTAGAGTGACTACATTAGGACCAATTTTCATTGTCTCAAGTTTCTTAATTAAAATAACATGGTCTATCATATCAAATGCTTTCTTGAAATCAATAAACACAGTTCCACATAGACTGTTGTTGTTTATACTCTCGTGCCAATTTTCTATCATGTTTGTTAGGGCCGTATGGCAAGAATACTTTGGTCGAAATCCTGATTGGCTGTCAACAATAAGCTTGTTGTGAACTAAATACTGTAATGTTACTTTATGGATGTGTTTTTCTAGTGGCTTAGATAGTGATGATAGTAAAGAAATGGGTCTGTAATTGTTCGGGAGACCATTGTCCAATGAACCAGATTTAAGAAGAGGGTACACTTTAGCGATTTTGAGAGCTGATGGAAAGTGGCCTTTGGTGAGACACTGATTATATACATAGGTTAGTGATATACTGATCACTGGCGCAGCACAACGGAGAATCCGGTTGCTGATTCCATCTAAGCCAGATGAGGTTGTGTTTTTTAGGTTACTGAGGTAAGTGAATACTTCAGTGATTGTCATTAGCGGTATGTCGGACAAGATCGCTGAGTAGTTTTGTTGGATCCTGTACATCTGCTTCGAATTTCTCATTCACACTTTGAACTTCTCCGAGAATATGCTTGAGAAATGTGAGATACACATAGTTTTTCATGTCACTAAACATAGAATGTAGAAGTTCTACTGTATAACAGCGCTTGAGTCTTGCTATATCAAAATGAGTTCTGAGCTCAACCAACTGCTGCAATATTCTGACAATGGCAGATTGAATGGACATCCATTGTGTCTGGCTTAATTGAACAACCTTTAGTGGAATTTGTCCATCATTTATTGAAGCGAAAAGCTCCCTGTACTTTGCTTGACGAAGACTTGAGTGAGAAAACCAGTTATATGTTTCTCTAATCATGAACTCTTGTGTGTTCCTGGGCAGACAAGCAGCTGCAGCCTGTGACACTGCCAACTGAAGGGAATGACATACACACCTAACTAGTACCGGATGAGGAACTTCGGATTTTAATTTTGTATATACTCCATTGTTTACACCTGTCATGACAGACACATTGTCAGTGCCGAGTGCAACTAGACTTTGCAACTCAAGTCCATTCTTGTTTAAACAATCTTCTAAAGCATTGCATATTGCCTGCGCGTTGCAGTCACTCACTTCAACTAAATCATATTAGATGGATTTAAATTACTTGAATATTGCACGGTAATGTTCTAAGACTGTTTTCCTCCCTCGCTTCAGTTCAAATTCGGCTTTTAGTGTTCCCAAAATTATTTTTAAAGTAATTTTACCCACCCAAAAAAAAATTGTGAAGCGCCAAATTCACGCGGCCACACAAAATGGAACATTTTGGCACTAAATGATTTGAAAAACCACTAAATTTGGCGCGAAAAGCATCAACATGGCAAATACTGTGTACGGCGCCACCCCAGCCAGACTCATTGTGTCACTGCTGTAAAACCCATGCATTCTTTCGACCTCATTCATTAATTCAAATATCATGTGACAATAACACGTCATCTAGTCTAGGGTTTTCTAGGAAAGGTTAGCCTAATATTCCATGCACAGCGGTTGGTTTAAATTATCATGACCTTTTGGGACGCAGAGGTGTTTCCAAGGCACCAGAACCAGGTTATATACTGGCCAAGACCTATTGGTGCGTCCTCGTCGAGCATCCTGGGCAACAGGTCTGCACACCAATAAGCCAGACATGGGACAACGGATACTCATGCAAACCTCAGGTCCTGTATGACATCACACTGATGTTGGAGAAAAGGATGCCTTCATCCGACATACAGGACTTCATGTTGGAGCTCAAGCCAACGAACACCAAGCAAGCAAGCATAATGACCTTTTAAATAAATATAATTATTTGGCAAAAAGTAAGTACTTTTATATTTTAGAGGCTTATTATATTAATGTTATCATATTTTTAGATGGATATTCGAATTATGCACCCACTTTTACATATATTTGGAGAGTTTCATTGCGGAAATCGCTTGATATGTCATTAAAAAAAATATCTTTGTGAATGGAACTCCAAGATGGCGGCTGCCAGTCGTGGACACTGTTTAATGCTCAAACGTGCAATTTAAACTACTAAAGTTAAAAATAATACAAGTTAAAAGATTATTAATAATTTATTTATATACTTGTACTATTTTTTTATCATTTAACATGACATGAAGTCAGATTTTATATCCGACAATAACCCGTCTTAGACAATCTCAGCGCGGACTGGTCGGGACACCCTTTATTTAAAAAAAACTAAAATCGGGGAAATCACCTCAATGTTTTATACGGATTTTGTGTGTGTGTAATTACTCCGCTGAGAATTGACATATAGGCATTATTGGGGTACCATTAGATTTAGTTTTTCAAGGCCTATCTACTGTGGTGGTCTCATTTCAGACATTAGTAAATAGTGTAAATACTCAAAAATCGTGATCGTACCTGCTAATTTATTTTGAGGGAAATGTTTGGGGTCGCTAGGCGGCGAGGAAAGGTAATTTAGTAATGTCCACCCCATCTCATGTCGCAGCCTAGAATCTGCGAACTGGCCTGACACTCTGTACTCTAATGACAAGGCAATTTTATTTTTATATCTGTATGGGGACCAACCACATTTACGGTTTACCTAACAACACTAACACGTGTAGTCATTGACTTACCTTACAATTTCAATTTGAATCTCTGGGAAGATCAACACTGGCCACTGGTTTGACGGCGTCAGCGTCAACTTAAACAGAAAGTTCTCTGTTATTAATATTTGTATTACTATGAATTATTTTGTTATCACTTGTGTTACACAGAAGTTCAAAACAAACTGAAAACTCCGAAACCTTGCTAGCTGTCGACAAAACTCGGTTTATAACATTAGCGCCAGTCAACGGTCAAGTTTGTAATAACGCTACACAAACCGGACATCCGGTGTTGACAAAAAATGTGAAAACACGTAAAGCTCCGCAGCGGAACAAACACGACAGACGCATTCCGATCATCGGGAATAGTTTGGACACAATGTTGACTTCTCGTCCTTGACTTGGGGACGTAAGTTACAAGTGCCTATGAAGTCGAAGTGGCTTCGCCTGTTATCGAGGGACACTGGTAACAGGGGAAGCTAATCCACATGCAAACATCAGTCCAGTGCATTAGAAGTAGTTAGTTTCACATGCTTTACAGGACATCGCAATCTACACCAGCATATTTTTTTCTGTTATGATCTCTTGACAAGTTTACGTTCAGTAGTTTGCCATTGCTTTCTGAACTACTGGCACCCATACCATTTCGTAAAAAACCAACGCACTGCGTCTGCTGTCAAATCGCTCGTAGCTGTACAGCTCATAAATAAACACGTGTGCATATTTGGCGCCCGATGAAGTAGAAGAAAGATGTAAGGATTAGAGCACAAGATGTAGTAGTACAGTGGTTCTCAACCT